>JAOWBW010001680.1:129522-175881 GCA_026119855.1 Campanula takesimana | reverse complement strand
AAGCGCGCGCCTCTGGGCGTGAGTTACAGATTTTGGCCAGGATTCTCTCCCTTGCTCAATTTACAGGATTTTGCCCGGGAAGGATTTCTTGGTGACTGAGTTTTTGCACCAAAAACACCCCTCTTTCACCTATAAAAACCTCTCTTTACCTCCATTTTCAAGGAACGAAAACTTAGACAAAATATTGAACTTACAAAAACTATACAAAAATCACTTTCTAAAGGTTCTCCAGGATCTCATCAAGCAACATTTGAAGTTCTTCAATTGTAGGTAAAGTCCATCTTTTCCTTTCTTTTCTACTTCATCTCCTCTCTCTCTCTTTACTCTAATCAAATGTGCAATCACCCAAATCATTTTGGGACATGACTCTAATGATCACCTCATCTCATTGAGGTTGGTTAAAGGGGTTATCTCCTACATTCCAAATCATATTTTAAACCCCCCCCTTTTTTATGACTTAATGAAGAAGAAGAAGACATTTTCATTCATGTAGATTTTGATCAAGCAAGACCAACTTAGTTGGCGAGATGGGTGTTTCGGTACTTCCCATCTCGTAATCTAACCCCGAACCTCAAAACAAAGAATCTCTGTTTTCGTAATCAAACTTAGGCTATAATCAATAGGTTTTTCTTATGTTCCTCAAAACATAGGTGGCGACTCTAAAACAAGTTAGACGTCCTAGGGTAACTCACACGCTCGAGCCTAAGCCGTGGTTCCCCCGGGTATCTACAGTAGCGACTCCGCTGGGAATATTTAAGCTAAGGCGCGCGCGCGCGCATCCCGAATCAAGAACCAGAATCGCCCACTTCTTTATGTTCTTCATCTTCTTCTTCTGCTATTCTGCACTAATCACTTCTGCAGGGGTTACAATATGAACATAGGACCAGGGCAATCCCTGAGTCCAAAGTCTGACATTCTGACAGGTGTGACCAGAAGCGCGCGCCTCCCATAAGCATTGCGCCATGCGCGCGAGTCCCACATCAACATTCAGAGGCGCACGCTTCTGGGTTGGTTTCCAGAACAGAAACAGGTTTCAGTGACTGAGCAGAACAGTGGGGTGTGGGGCACAGTTGCCTGCATCAGAACAGAATTGAACCCTCGGACTGTTTTAATTTGTGTTTTATTTACCGGTCACACGGGTGATTCGGGAGTTGTAATTTATGTGCTTATGTGTTTGTTTTCTTTCTTTTCAAAAAAATAAAAAATAAAAATAAAAAAATTTGTCACTTGTTAGACCTCACACTACATGCACATATTCCTATGAACTGCTCACTATCGAGTCGCACAAGTCCAACCCCAAACCCGTCGAGGCCCGTCCTAGAAAGTTTCAAGCTCCACCAGACCTTGGCTCTTTCGAAGCGGTAAACCTCAGCCCGTGGCGTAGTTCAAGACTACATGCCGGGGGTGACCTTTGAGCCTCATATTCAAGCCGAGCACAAACCACACAATTCTAGTTAGGGTCTAACACTCCGTGACTCAAGTCGGTTTCCATGTACCGAGATTTCCCTAAACTAATGTCTTCAAATCATACATGCCAACTTGTTGAAATGGACACAATAAAAATCCGTCCCCAAAAGTGGTTATTTTGGACGAAAATAAAAATCCGTCCCCGCATGTATGCTTTACTACATTAATTTAGTTTAATCCCGATACATGTAGGATTCACAAGCGCGATGGAATCCGATGAGTATATGGGACCGCGAGATGGTGTATATACTAGTGTGACGATTCCATTATTTTCTTAGAAACCCCAAAAGGGATTCATTCCCTCCGACTTATAAAAAATAATAAAAAAAAAAAAAAGAGTCTTTTCTTATATGGTTCGAGTCGTGTGCCCAACTGTGTGTTCTAAGCCTCTTCATGGACCGCAAGTGTTACTCAAGACTGACAAGGGCCTCTTCTGCAATATAGGTTCAATTGGTACTTACAGAGTATACCGGATTCAGCAAATCGGTTAGTCCGTGAAGAGATCACTCCACAGCTCCAACATCAACCATGACCGGCAGCAGCAACACCATGTCTCTCGAACAGCTCTCAACTATGGTCCAACTCCTCCAAGAGCAAGTCTCCACCCTTAACAAGGAGGCACAAAGCAAAGACGACATTTGGCAATCCCACCTCAATAGCCAAAGGGAGGCCCACGAGGCCGAGATGGAGCTAATGAAAGAAAAGCTCACTAACCTTGCCAAGGGGAAGAACAAGAACAATGATGATGAATCCGAGTGGACCGAGGGTTTGTTCAAAAGTCCGTATGTCAACACCCGCACCAAGAAAATGTGGGAACCAAGTTCCGAGAACAATGAGCCTAAAATGGTGGATTCTATCATGGCCTACATCGACCAAAAATTCAATGGGCTCAACATGGGGAAAGGCTCCGACACAAGCCTTTATCAATCATCCATCCTCATGAGTACTATGGCCGCTCTTCCCGATAAGTTCAAGATGCCCGACATAAGCAAATTCAAGGGCAACTCTTGTCCCATGGCTCACATTGAGACTTATATTTGGGCAATGGTTCCGAAGAAGGTCTCTCCAAGGTGATGGCTCAATGCTTCCTCTCACTCTCGAGGGGGCGGCAAAAGATTGGTATGCTACTCTCCCGCTCACTGTCCGTCTTGATTGGGACTCCGCCATGCTTGCCTTCAAGAACCAATACCAAGGCAACACCACTCACCGGCCCACAAGGAAAGAGCTAGAGAACACTACTCAACGAGACAATGAGTCCTTCATCGACTTCACAAGGAGATGGAATGATAAACTCTCTGAAATTGTTGAGAGGCCAAACACAAAAGAGCAAATGGACATCTTTCTCAAGTGTCTCAAGATTGATCTCCGTACCCACCTAAGTGGGGCTTGCTACTCCGACTTCTCCCAAATGTATGAGGCGGGGGTACGCATGGATGACTTGCTCAAGGAGATTAAGAAGGCCACTCCTACTTACCGCTACAAGGCCGCTTCCAACTCCACAAAAGAGGCCTCGGTCAACGCCGTCACTATTGACAAGGGGAATTACAAAAAGGTTCCTCCACCTCAAGGAAGAAGTCCCGAAGTGACCGTGTCTACACGCCTCTCCAAGGCATGACTCAAACCGAAGTGTTCGAGGTCCTCAAGGCAAAGGGTCAAGTTACACCCGTGCAAGGGTACCAACCCAAGACGATCCACCCCAATCATGCTCACCACAAATATTGTGGCTACCACCAATATAGTGGCCACACCACCGAGGATTGCTTCGTTCTCCGCAATGTCATTCAAGATCTCATAGATAAGAAAGAATTTGTAGTGACTAATGATGAGCATGTCAATGTAATAGAGATAGGAGAACTCGAGGGGACCACCCATTCAATCCCAATTGTGAATGGGGGCCCCAATGTTATGAATAAACTTGACAATTCTTGTTATGTAGTGACTTACGATGAGGTAATGAGGGAAGTACTAGAGAATAGGAAAAAGAAGCAAGATGGGAACGTCAACATGCTAACTCGATCCGGTCGAGTCATAGCAAGCAACCCTTCCACTTCCGCACCAAGCTCCTCTTCTCAAAGACCGCAAGCTCGCGACACTCCCGAAGATCCTCTACTTGTCCAACTCAAGAAAACTCAAGCCAACATCTTTATTTGGGACCTCATTGCATCCTCAAAGAAACACCGAGATCTTGTCATCCACAATCTCGATGATACATCAGTTTCTCCCGATACTACTCCCGAGGACCTCACGGCAATGATTGGTCACATTCATTTTGGCAACGTCATCACCTTTGCCGATATGGACCTTCCACCATTTGGTTCCGACCACAACGAAGCTATTTACCTCAAGGTACGAGCAAGGGGGAGGCCCGTCTCAAGAGTCTTAGTGGACGGTGGTTCCGCACTCAATCTCATGCCTGGCAGAATCATGGGCATACTGGGGCTTAAGGATTCCGATTTGAAGCCTTCTACTCAAGTAATCCGAGGTTATGACAGCATCGCCCGTACAGTCATGGGTATGATCGAAATAGACATCAAGTTTGGAAGCATGGTCATGTCCGTTCCATTCCAAGTACTTGATATCCCGGCCTCGTTCAACTTACTTTTGGGACGACCATGGATTCACAGTGCTAATGCCGTACCATCAACTCTCCACCAATGTGTCAAGATCCGAAATGGTGATGAAATAGTGACCGTCATGGCTGAAAACGTTACTATCCACAGAAAAGGTGAGCCCGTCCACCAAGTTCAGCATGGTTTACCAGACTCCACTCTCTCCGGCGTCTCAATCAACGCCATTGACAAAGAAGGGGGAAACGGATCATGAACCCCCAGCAATCACAAAGTCTTCCGCATGATGAGGAATATGGACTACTTCCCTGGTTTAGGCTTAGGGAGATGTCAACAAGGAATCCTACATCCCGTGCAAGTCCCATTTGTCAAGAACACATTCGGTTTGGGGTACGAGCCTTCCAAGGAAGACTTGAAACAAGAGCAAGCAATCAAGAACGAAAAGGCCCGAGCTCGTAAAGAAGGCTGTCGTTACGAAGTCCCTAATCTAAGGCCTTACCGCAAGACGTTGAATGGTTATTTTGTCTGCCAAGGGGAAGACATTCCATACATGATCTTTCCCGAGCCATAGGTTAACAATAAGGGTGTCAAAAAGCCCGGCCTCGAAATCTTCTCCGATTGTGAGATCCAGAAATCCGAAAGGGAACCAACTCCCATGTCGTCCGTGAATGGTGGGGAAGGAAGATGACTATAGAATCCGAGACAGAAATCACCGTGGGGGAAGAACTGACAGATTTAGCCTCCATGTTCAAAGAGCTTGCCATGATGAATGAATGCCAAGTTAACGCCATCCATAACACCGTCATCATAAACGAGACTCTCAGTAAGATCCTGCCAAGCTCCGAGCCGATCAACAATTGGTATTCAACGAAAGGGCCCGTGGTATCCGAGGAATTCTTAGTCCAAGAAATGGGTTGCATACCCCGCACAGCAACAAAGGAAGAGCAGCTCACACTTACTTTCGAGTCCGAGAGTGTCTCTAATACCCTCACCCAAGAGGATTTGGAGGCCATAGCCGAGCGTGTGTTTCCTTTCTTTGCTAATGAAAAATTTGATATTTTTGAGTACCCTGAGATTGCAAACATCATAAATGATGAATTAACTAATAATGAACTTAATGAACAAGTTAATAACGATTCAAATTATGATAAAATAGACCACGAAAACATAACATACTTAAATGAACTTGCTCAACAAGTCCGTAGTCGTGATGAGAATGGTCCAAAGGCTGACGAAGAATTGCATGTTGTTAATCTGGGTACCGAAGAAGAGCCAAAAGAAACTAAGATTGGAAGCTTCTTCAAGGGGGACGACAGAGACAGATTGACTGCATTACTACGGGAGTTCGTGGATGTGTTCGCATGGTCATACAAAGACATGCCGGGTTTGGATAGAAAGGTAGCAGAGCACAGGATTACGATCAGAGAAGATGCCAGGCCAGTAAAACAGAAGCTCAGAAAGATCAAGCCAGAATGGTCTCTGCAGGTCAAAGAAGAGATTGAGAAGCTCCTCAGTGTGTGTTTCATCAAGGTTATCGAGTATCCGACATGGTTAGCCAACATTGTGACAGTCAGGAAGGCAAACGGCAAGGTTCGAGTTTGTGTAGACTTCCGGGATTTAAACAAAGCTTCCCCAAAGGATGATTTTCCACTCCCTAATATCGACATGCTGGTCGACTACACTGCTGCCTATGAGGTTCGCTCATTCGTGGATGGGTTCGCTGGGTACAATTAGATTCTCATGGCCGAAGAAGATCAACATAAGACAGCCTTCACAACACCGTGGGGTACCTTTAGCTACACAGTCATGCCATTTGGGTTAAGAAACGCTGGGGCTTCCTACCAAAGAGCCGTGACAGACTTGTTCCACGATATGATTCACAAAGAAATCGAGGTCTATGTGGACGACATGATCATTCACTCCAAAGGGACCGATGGTCAACATTTGATCGATCTCCGCAAGTTCTTCGAAAGGCTTCGTCAACACAAGATGAGGCTCAACCCTGCAAAGTGCACGTCCGGGGTTATCCGAGGCAAAGTTCTTGGTTATATGGTCACTGAAAGGGGAATTGAAGTAGACCCCTCCAAAATCAAGGCAATCATTGACATGCCTCCTCCAAAGACGCAGAAAGAGATTAAAGGTTTCATGGGCAGACTACAATACATCAGTCGGTTTGTGCACCAACTCACTTCCATGTGCGAGCCAATCTTCAAGCTACTCAAGAAGAATGTGGCTCTAGAATGGACCGACGCGTGCCAAGAAGCCTTCGACCAAGTGAAGCATTACTTGACGTGCCCTCCTATTCTAGTTCCGCCGCACAAGGAGAAACCTCTGTTGCTCTATCTCACTGCCAATGATGAAGCCCTAGGGGCTATGTTAGCACAAGATCAACGAGTGTCCACAAAGGAGAACGCCATTTATTTTGTCAGTCGCCGATTCCAAGGAGGCGAAAAGAATTACTCTATCTTAGAGAAGTCATGCGCAGCATTGGTTTGGGTCACTCAAAAGCTCAAACACTATATGGAATCTTTTCCGATCAAGCTAGTAGCAAAGGTGGACCCGCTCCGCTACATCTTCGAGAAGCCTTTCATGTCAACAAGAATAGCCAAATGGTACTTCATGCTCGCCGGCTATGATATCACTTACGTCACACTAAAATCCGTCAGGGGGAAAGTGTTCAGTGACCAGCTTGCCGAATTCCCGTGTGACGAAGTGAAGGGGGAAGATGTACAGTTCCCCGACGAGCATTTAATTTGTACTGCAACCGAGGAAATTAAGTGGCAACTTTTTTTCGATGGCGCCGCCAATAAACACGGTTTTGGCATAGGGGTATTGTTTGTCGATCCAAAAGACATCTACACTCCCATTGCCATCCGCCTGGAATTCGAAGCTACCAACAACATTGCCGAGTACGAAGCATGTATAGCGGGGCTCGAAGCAGCTCTCGACAGAAACATCACAGAACTAGAAGTATTCGGCGACTCTTTACTCCTTATCAATCAGCAATCGGGTAAATGGCGAACCCAAGACCCGACTCTCCAACAGTATGGTCAGCAACTTGAAGAACTGGTTGAACAATTCCAAGAGATCACTTTCAACTACCTACCAAGGGATAAGAATCGCTTCGCCGATGCACTGGCCACTATAGCTTCATTAGTCGAAATGCCCAAAGGGAAAATTGTGAAGCCCTTCAAAATTGCTCGAAGGAACAGTCCGGCATATTGCATGAGTATCGAGATCAACGAGATGCAGACAAACTCTCCCTGGTATTCGGATATCATGAACTTCCTCAAAGAAGGCACTTATCCCGAGAATAGCAATAAGAAGTCTCAAGCAGCTCTGCAAAGGATAGCCTCTCGGTACGTACTGATTGGGGATCGAGTCTATAAAAGGCACCACGACGGGATCAATCTCTTATGCGCCAATGAGGCCGAAGCTCAAGAGATAATGTGTGAAGTGCACGAAGGAGAATGTGGACCCCACATGAATGGGTTTATGCTAGTCAAGAAGATACTTCGCATTGGTTACTATTGGAGGACTATGGAACGAGACTGTATCGAGAAAGTCAAAAGGTGTGCCAAGTGCCAATTCCACGCTAATCTGCAACATGCTCCACCCTGACAACTTTACAACATGGTCACACCTTGGCCTTTCTCTTGTTGGGGGATAGACATCATCGGTAAAGTTCATCCTGCTGGAAGCAATGGGCAGTCATTCGTCCTAGTGGCAGTCGACTACTTCACAAAGTGGGTCGAAGCACAAGCTTATCGAACCCTCAACGCCAAGAAAGTGGCCGAATTTGTAAAGATTAATATCATGTGCCGATACGGCGTGCCTCATGAAATCATTTCCGACAACGGCTCTCACATTGAGAAAGAATTGGATGCACTTTTGGTAGAATACAAGATCACCAAGCACAAGTCATCTCCTTACCGTCCCCAAGCAAATGGCGCTGTCGAAGCAGCAAATAAAACCATCGAGACCATCGTCAAGAAAATGGCCTCAACAGGAACGGATTGGCCCGAGAAGCTACCATTAGCATTGTGGGGCTACCGCACATCAATACGGTCCGCAACAGGAGAAACTCCTTATGCATTAGTCTATGGTTCTGAAGCCGTACTCCCTATCGAACTTGAAGTCCCATCTCTACGGGTCCTCCTCAAGAATCAAGTCAACGAGGTCGACTGGATGCAAAGTCGATATGAACAACTAGCCTTGCTCGAAGAGAAAAGGTTAAGAGCACTCGAACGCACAAGGGCGTATCAGCAAAGGATGGCAAGAGCTTTCAACAAAAAGGTGAAGCCTCGAAACATCAATGTGGGAGATTTGGTCTTAAGACAACATCCTCCTAATGCCATGAATCCCCTGGGGAAATGGGGACCCCGATGGATCGGTCCGTACGTGGTCAAAAAGATACTAAGCGGTGGTGCAGTCCGGCTCGTGGATTTAGATGGTGACCAGCTGCCAAAGGAGGTCAACCTCGACAAGCTCAAGAGGTTCTACGCTTAATAAACAAAGACCATCAAAAAAAATATAAAAAAAATATATATATATATAAAAAAAAATCGCTCGCTAGGTTGAAAACCCGCAAGGGCGGCCTAGGCAAAAATTAGAGCACGTGCAAAAAAGAAGCCCGGTAGATTGAAAACCCGAAATGGCGGTCTAGGCAAAAACAGGGTGCACACAAAAAAAAAATGGTCTTTGTTTGTTTGAACTACGAAGACCTGAGCCTCCCAACTGGAGGAACGTAGGCAACCTTCGGGTGCGGTCTAAAACATATCAAAAATACCCAATTCACTTCAAATAACAAAATGCAATTTTTATTCATTCAATGAATTATTCAAACCATTACAACGGATTTATTGAGCAACAAAAGACATCAAAATACTAAATCCTAAAACAAAGTGGTCTAATTGCAATCTCTTGGGGTACAAAGAAAAATCTAATCTTTCTTAGGTTTGGGAACCCATTGCTTCTTGTTATGCCCTTTAGTCTTCTTGGACGGGGACGGAACATTCTTGGGACCGCCAAGACGGGAGAAAACACTAGGACGGGACGGAGCTTCATCAACGGCTTTCCCTTTTCCCTTATCAAGCGGAGCCTTAGCAGGGACAACCATAGGACGCTTCCACACATAGGAGGAATTTCCTTTGCCTTTCTTCTTCTTGGGAAAATGACGGGGTCTATAGTCCCGCACATGAACCACCGGTCTCACGGGGTCAACAACATCGTCATTGGGCCTTCCCAAACGATCAAAAACGCTCGGACGCTTCTCCACCATCGGGACGGACCCCACAGCTGGAACGGCATTCACCACTGGAACGGACTTCTCGCCCTCGGGGACGGAAACCTTAACTTCAAAGGAGAAAGTCATTGGGGCCATTATGACAAGAATTTTGTGGTTAAAGAGGAGAAAGTGTTTGCAAAAGAATGCTGTGTGACCATTCTGGTCGAAAATGGTTCAAAATTTATAGCTGTTGGAACATTCTAATCAGAAAAAGAAAGGGGCTGTAATTCAGCAGGCCAGAAGCGTGCGCCTCCGACCAAGGCTGCCCAACGCGCGCGCCTCCCACAAGTAAGGCCCGACGCGCGCGCCTTTGACAGCAGTTCAGACAGAAACAGCCCTTGTCAGTTCAGAACAGAACCTAAGCACTTCAACATATCCAACCTGCAGCAAAATCAAATCCCAGCAACAAAAAGGAGTTCAAGCATCAACAACAAGCACCCTTTGGGCACACATTTGTTTGTAAAGAGTCGACATCTAAGATCGAGTCGTTAATAGAACATAAAATGAGTAGTAAAATAAATAGGATTGTAAATACATGTTAAATGTTATTACAGGCAAAATAAAAGTGTTTCAATCCCTCATCCTCTCAGCCACAACAGCTCGGGCACGTCATCACCAACACTGTGCTCACCCCCTGCTACCGCTCTCGGTCTCCTCATCGTCATCATCATCCTCATCATCATCATCATCATCCTCAGACTCAGATGTCTCAATCACAACATCAGGACGGGTCCTCTTGGCAGCTCTCCCTGATAAACTGCCGCCGCCCCGGCTCTGGCTACCCTCTCGGCTCAGGCTCCTACTATGGCTACCTCCGTGGCTCAGACTCCTGCTCAGCAACTGCCTCGCTGAAGAGACAGCCTCATCAATGTCCAGTGCAGCATCCCTGCAGCCTCGTCCCATGCCCCGAGACCTCGGGCAGCTCCTCTCGCAGCACCAGAGACAGCACCGGCAGCACCTCTAGTCATGGCAGCAATATCCCTGCACAGCTCCAGCACCCTCTCCTCCAGCTGGCGGAGCCTCCGCCTCATTCCTTTGTTCTGCCTACCCAAGTGCCTATAAGCAGCTACGGGCACCTGTTGCAACAAAGAACAGGGAAAATAAATTACATCAATACAAAGGACAGAAAAAACAAGACTGGAACTGAGAAAATGCAAAGATGGTAAGAAAAACATACCACGGCAGCCTGAGCGAGAGGCTCTCTCTCCGGTGACATATCCTCGGGAACAATCTCCTTCTGCTCCTCAAAGACCCTGAAGTTTGAATAAGTATAGTAGGGAGGAGGCAAAGGAGGATCGAAGCAATATCCAGCACCGGTGGGATAGAATCGGGCCGAAGTCTGCGGAGCAACATGTGTCTCCCTCGGATCAGTGAACATGAAACCCTGCTGGAGGTTGTGCTCCCGGAATAAACCGTAATCCTTCTCCAGATGAATGAAAGGGACAGCATAAACCCCCGCAAGATAGACTGCCCGGTCTGCCTCTGAAAGAGCCCTCCAATTACGAGGACAGAAAGGCGGAACATCAGGAACCGCTGGCCTAGGAGGGTGGTGGAAGTCCGTCACCTGACCACCATGCTGCCAAAACACTCTCTCTCCAAGGTACATCGCCATACACTCCACTGAGCTCATCAGGAGCCTCGAACGGGTGGGAATCAGGGTATGCTCAATAAAGGCATAGATAGCTCTCCACGGAAACAAAAAAAAGGTGACAGCCTCCGGCCTCAAAGAATCCAAGTGGCGCCGAACTGAAAGCAGGTTGATGGGAGCAGTGCCGGTCCTCACGTTCCTCTCCCTATATGACCACCTCACGCAGTCCGGATACTGGGGCTGACCTTCCCTGTTGATCTTAAAATCCCTCAGCTCCAAGACAGCAAAGGCCCATAGCTGCAAAACAGAGGCAAGAGCAGAATTAAATGACAGTTCAAAGATACAGTAAAGCAATGACAAGAAGGTCGAAAAGAAAAGGGAAGCAAGTATACCTCCCACAACAGCCTGAAACCCATGACCGAGCTGGTGGTCGAGCGGCTAGTCAGATCCATACCATGATAACAAGCAGCCAAGCCCGCTGCACCCCAGTTGTAATGACCGGTCTGGTCCAAGTCTACCAACAAGTCAAGCAAAGCCAAAGAGGCCGAGGAACCTCCACTAGCAAACAGGGTATGAGACAGCAAGTACCATATAAAACAACGGGCCACAGCATCTACCCGCTCAGCAGTGACACCCAGAGGCTCAGCTGCAAGAATGCTAAAATATCGGCGGATGCTCCCCCAAGTGACCCGGAAATTCTTCACCGGTAAGCCACAGTCAACGAGAGCCAACAGCTCGTCGGCAGTCCTAAGGGTCCCCCTCGAAACGCAAGGGACAGGCTCCCCCGCAAACGGCAGACCAGTCAATGCCGTAAAGTCTGTGGGCGTCATCGTAACCTCTCCCATGGGCAAATGAAAAGTATGGGTGGTGTCCCACCATCTCTCTCTCAAAGCCTGAATAACGTCCGGGTCATTCTTCAGTGACGGCAGACTAATGATAAAAAGGCCAAAGTGGGTAGCCTGAACTCGAGCCCTCACATTTTCGGGCAATTTGTTCCAAATGGCCACTGGACCATGAGCTCCGCCTCGAATCTCCGATAGGCGGCTCCACTCCTGAAAAAGAACAAGGAACAACGAAAATTTCATCAGCATGACTGCTAGAAAACGGATGAACTCAACACAGAGATTTCAATAGCACAACAATGTACAAGCAAGTGCGTGAACATGAAAATGGACATCCCAACATGTTTCTTACAACAAATCAGCAACAACAAACAACATGCAAAGAATGATCAATAAAGCTGCTGCAGCAATATTTCGGGTAAAAAAAAACAGAACTTCACGAAGCCCGAAATCGACAAGAAGGGTGAGGCATTCTTACCAAACCCGAAGTCACGAAGTGAGAAATGTGGGTATGAGGCCGGAAAGTAAGCAAGCTCGGGTCTATAGCTTCAACCCCAATTTCGGGCTCCTCGCCCTGTGGCATCTCAAACGGAGGTGATTGCTGACGATCCGACATCGTTTCTTTGACGGAATTGATCCTGGAGCAGCAAGAAAGTGTTTTGGGGTGATTTCTATACGAAAATTGGGCTTGGAATTTGGAGGGTTCTTCAAATTTTTGAAAAACTGGCCGAAAACAGCGAACAGCCTGTTTAAATATGCTGAACTTATGCGCCAGGCGCACGCCTCCCGACATACTCATCCGAGGCGCGCGCGTCCCAAAACGAGGCCCGGACGCGCGCTCTTCCCATCATCAGGCAGGTTCAGAAGCAGTCTCCCATGCAAGAATCCATGCATCGTACCAAGGTTTCCAACGGATTCCGAACTCCCTAAGTTCTGTCACGGGTGCCACACCCCCTCAAGAGTCAATCTCAACATTTCATCCCCAGCAGGAACATTTTTCTGGTCGCGGTCAACTGTGCCCGCACCCCACAATTCAAAAAGTCAAGTGGGACTCCAAGTGGCACGAGACTTCAAAGCAATATTTCATCAAACGGATTCACTAACGGATTCGTCAACAAAGGTTCACCAATGGACTCATCCAAGGGATTCACTAACGGATTCATTAAACGGATTCATCAAACGGATTCACTAACGTATTCGTCAACAAGGGTTCACCAACGGACTCATCCAAGGGATTCACTAACGGATTCATCAAACGGATTCACTAACGGATTCGTCAACAAGGGTTCACCAACGGACTCATCCAAGGGATTCACTAACTCATTCATCAAGCGAATTCACTAACGGATTCGTCAACAAGGGTTCACCAACGGACTCATCCAAGGGATTCACTAACGGATTCATCAAACGGATTCGTCAACAAGGGTTCACCAACGGACTCATCCAAGGGATTCACTAACGGATTCATCAAACGGATTCACTAACGGATTCGTCAACAAGGGTTCACCAACGGGCTCATCCAAGGGATTCACTAACGGATTCATCAAACGGACTCACTAACGGATTCGTCAACAAGGGTTCACCAACGGGCTCATCCAAAGGATTCACTAACGGATTCATCAAACGGATTCACTAACGGATTCGTCAACTAGGGTTCACCAACGGACTCATTCAAGGGATTCACTAACGGATTCATCAAAAGGTTCACTAACGGCCTCATTCAAAACATTCAGCCGGCAGGTTCACCTAACGGATCATGCCACCCTCTCTATCAACAAAAGCCGCTCGCACAGGGAGCGCACCACTATCTCTCGCAATTTTAAATTCCTGCTTTCATCGAGTCTTTGCCTTTTCTTGGTGATGTCCTCGGCGGGTGTTTTTAACTTTCGTCGACGCGTTTTACTTTGCAATCCACGTCGCCGAGGGGCTCTGTAGATACCCCGCCTTGGACCGCTCACCCCGATTGCACATTTGATCTTGTGTTTCTCCCTATTTTAAGTGTTTCTCGTTAGTTTCTGTCACTTCCGTTAAGTTCCTGACTGACTTCGTTAAGTCTAGGGACTAAACTGAATGACAGGGCTGACTTTCTAGTCCATTCTGTCAAAATTGCCTTCTCTGAGTCGCGCGCCTCCGACAGGAGGAGCCAGGCGCGCGCGCCTCCCGCCCCCAAAGCAGGAAGCGCGCGCCTCTGGGCGTCAGTTACAGATTTTTTGCCAGGATTCTCTCCCTTGCTCAATTTACAGGATTTTGCCCGGGAAGGATTTCTTGGTGATTGAGTTTTGGCACCAAAAACACCCCTCTTTCACCTATAAAAACCTCTATTTACCTCCATTTTTAAGGATCGAAAACTTAGACAAAAGATTGAACTTACAAAAACTATACAAAAATCACTTTCTAAAGGTTCTCCAAGGATCTCATCAAGCAACATTTGAAGTTCTTCAAATTGTAGGTAAAAGTCCATCTTTTCCTTTCTTTTCTACTTCATCTCCTCTCTCTCTTTTACTCTAATCAAATGTGCAATCACCCAAATCATTTTGGGACATGACTCTAATGATCACCTCATCTCATTGAGGTTGGTTAAGGGGTTATCTCCTACATTCCAAATCATATTTTAAACCCCCCCCCCCTTTTTATGACTTAAAGAAGAAGAAGAAGAACATTTTCATTCATGTAGATTTTGATCAAGCAAGACCAACTTAAGTTGGGCGAGATGGGTGTTTCGGTACTTCCCATCTCGTAATCTAACCCCCGAACCTCAAAACAAAGAATCTCTGTTTTCGTAATCAAACTTAGGCTATAATCAATAGGTTTTTCTTATGTTCCTCAAAACATAGGTGGCGACTCTAAAACAAGTTAGACGTCCTAGGGTAACTCACGCGCTCGAGCCTAAAGCCGTGGTTCCCCCGGGGTATCTACAGAGGGGCGTTGTTGTTAATTGATACTCCCTCTGTCCCAGAAAGATAGTCTCATTTTGACATTTTATGGTTAACAAAAAATGAATTTTGACTAACCGTGACAATCTAATCATTCTAGTGAAATTTAAAATATGTAATTAATAAATCATTAAGTGATTTATTAATAACAATTTTATAATTTTATTGTGATCATTAAATTGACACCAATGTGTGTATTCATGTTTATACAAAAAATATAATTATAAAATTCTACTTTTAAGTTTTGATATACAACCCCTTTATATTTTAAATAACAATTTGTGGTCTATTGTTCAACTATTTACATTTGCACTCCCTTTTAGTTCACATTAACAATTGTTTGACCATGTCTAGTGCCAACTCAGCATTTATAATGATGTCAGCATGCCACATAGCACATTTAACGGCAGTTTGGACGGATAGGAGACGGAAGGACGACATGGTAAATGAAATACTTACGTTAGGGACATAAACGAACACTTAAAAGAGTCAGCGATCAACTCGTAAGAAGATCAATAGGTCGGGGACTAAATAGGTACTTTACTCAGAAGAGTTGGGGTGGCAATGTTATGGTAAGAGATACTATACGATAAGGACTAAATTGTAAAAAAAGAAAAAAAAAGGATCAGTGACAAAAAAGAAAAGTAGTACTCCTCTGTCCTAGAATGATAGTTCCCTTATTTTCATGGGTTTTACGAAAGAAATTTGAGTAATAGTTAAGGCTACTTTTAATTATTCTAATGAAATTTTTGAAATTGTTCTTGATACACCATTATAAATACTATTAATATAAAAGATTTACATTAACATAATTATAAGTAGCATTTATAACTGTTTAAAGTTTCCTAGTAGTAAAAATGAAAAAAGGTGGACTATCTTTCTTTGGGACGGAGGGAGTATAAGTTAGGGAGGAAGAGATTATTTAAAACCCTTGATTATAGATGTAAGATGCAATCATTTAAAGAGAAGCGCTTGGACATACATCTACATTACTCAGCACAAGATCTTCGGAGAAACGGTTTACAGCTTTTCAGGCAAATGGCAATGTGGTTTCACCACTGCTTGGAAGCGAAGTTATCAGAACCAATCAATCATCTGAACCGGCCGTTTCTTTAATCAGACCCTAAAGCACTAAAATTGCAGCCATATGTTGGAATGGAGATCCAACTGATCGCTGCATTTTCCTATTAAGTCCAACCGCTTTCCTACAATACAATTAATGGAGTACACCCATTTTATAATTTAATCTACTGTACTGTGGTCTGCGTACAGTACACCCATTTTATACTTTAATCTATTGTACTGTGGCCTGTGTACAGCATAACCCCTAGTCGCCTTAATTACTTTACAACAATTGCTATGTGTTTGACCATCTAATGTCCTCACTACATTTGCAAACATCATGTTTGATGAAAAAATTGTTTCAGGTAAACATTTGCTGGAGGGAAATTGGAAACATAGTAACATAATCAAAACCGTTCCTACAATTTTTTTTTTAAAAAACGATTACAATATGTAACATAAAAAATCGCTTCCCATTCAAATCACAAGATCTGAAGGAAGAATGTTCAAGCTTGGTACAAAGTACTCAACTCAGCTCAGCCTCTTGCCCCATATAACATGTGAGGGGAAGGCTAGGTTTAGTAAAAGTGAATGAAACCAAAAAACAAAAATTAAATCAGTACCCCAAGGAGAAGTAGAAGTATTAGAATAATGAGATATGCGACCGGCCTTGGACTTTCTACAGGCCCTGATCGATGAGATAATCGCCCAACCTCTCCACGACCATGTTGCATTGTCCTGGAGTTACAGGCTCCTCATAGATACCAAACACTAGAGCTTGGGCAGTCTTCTTGATAGTTATGCCTCCTGATCCCTGCAAAAGTTAATGATGGTACTAAATTAATCATGGCGTCAAATTTTAAGTTATGATGCAAACCTAGTCGTAGTACTCATTTTCCCAACCCGGACAGAAATCTTCAGCATTTTCTCACATTAAAGACTGACAGTGCAAAACATACCAAAAGGGAAAAATCGAATAAAATCCTAACTATATATCCCAGTGTGCTGGATTATTCAGAATGATCCTACACACTGAGTAAACCTATGCTTTAGATAGAGACAATGGTGGTAGAAGATCTTTAGAGTGAGAGAAAGTGTTAGAATTAATTATTTGCTTTCTTTTGCGATACTGTTTATTAGAAATAATTCGAGAGGGGCCAATCATGACTAAACAATGCTGTCAGTGGAAGTACCTGGGCAAAGTAGTGAGTCGAGTAATTCACATTAAGTGGGAATTCTAGCAGGACTTGTGGCACGTAATATAGGATGCTACAATGTACATGGTGTCAAACATTTATTGTGAACCACGAAGACATTAAAACTACAGAACCTAGGAGAGAGAGTTCAAGAAGTGGAATTTCAGAGAAAAATATTAGGAGATGCGGGCATATGTTAGTAATCCTTTCCATCCCAAAATGAATCCAATTTTTTTTTTTTTTTTCATATTTCCTCTTGATCAAATTTAAAAAGTTATTGGACATTCATTTTGGAGAGTATTTATTTTCTTTTGTTCATGATATTGGTCCGTTTGTATGTTTTGAAGGTATAATCCGAAAGTGAGTGAGAGAAGAAAGAGGAAACAATTGAACTAGCCTTATTTTAAACTTGTATCTTTATACTAATTCCCAAACAAAGTAGGGTTTCTAAAGATGGGAAAAGGGTAATTATGGATTATATTCTAAACGGAAATTGAAATGACAAGTATCTTAGATAGTAGGAGTACTACTGCAAACCATATACTCAAAGTAAGACATGAACATGAAGCATACCTTCTTTCCACGGATGACAGCTCCAGCCTCTCCTTGAATTACCATATACTTTGCACCCCCAAGGTGTAAACCTGTAGGGGCAAGGTGACCTGGTTCATTGAAATCAGTAATGATGCCAGTGATCTCCGCAGGCTTAAACTGCACAATAGAAAGTCGAAGCACACGTCATCAAAAACTGATTAGCATGCATAATGTTTCATGATGAGGAAGCAACTAAGATATAGAAATGGACACGTTTATGGAACTTGATATTAGAAAGAGTAATAGTACTCCGTAGATGTTAATTAGTAACATGCCCCGAGGAGAATCACATAAAACAAAAGTTTGTAGGAATTTAAAATCTCCTACAGTGTAACCATGAATCACACTATCATTACATTTTCTAAGACATGCAAACAAAACCACATGCAAAAAAGAAATCTTGGAACTTTCTCATGCTATGAGATGAAGGCTTTCAAGCCAAATATCTAGTAATTAACTTCACTTACAGTATATTTCACTTCTATAGGAGTCCAATCTATTTCATTGAACTGTCCCTTTAACATAGGAGTACATAAAAGCAATCCGATTCAGTACCCTCAATTCATACTACCTACTATTTTCTCAAACAAGTTCAAAGCTGCGTTAAATGTTTAACAAAATGAAAAGAATCTGAATATTTCTCATCCATGACAATTCTGCCAATAATCCATTTAATTTGAAAGAAATTACATAAAAAAAAAACGAATGAAAAAAGAAGAAGAGACAGGATATTGAAATTTAAATCAGATTTTAACTTTCCGAATAGTCAGCTTATTAGATAATGCCAGTTATTGTAACAAATAAAGCAAGAACAATGCTGTAGGACTCCCCGTCACAAAGTATCTGATAATCCGAATGAGGTATAACAAATTTTCAGTTTGGTATAACACATTTTCAGTTTACACAAGAGCAAATAAAAACACTTCTGGTTTGGATTCAAACGACGCTTTAAAAACCTCAAATCTGTTAGATCGGAAGAGTGAAAAGTGAGCAACATCATATAAATCAGGAACACGTGGAGAAAAGAACTGAAATGTTGACTTAATAATGACAAAACATACATACTCGTCGTCGCTCTTCTATATTTGAGAAAGAGGCAATTGTGAGAATTATGATGCAATGGGGTAGGAGGACTGGTAGACTTAACCATACTTGCATCAAAGACGATCAATAGTAACATTTGAAATAGTATCATTGAGAAATCTTACAGATCAACCTATCACAATAGCTTATCCAACAGTCACATTAAATCATTAAGAAAATTACAGCTACCACCAAATAAAAAATATAAGAGAATATTATATTCCACCTCTACAAAACTAAGATCTGAAATCCATGAAATTAGTAGATGTAGCAACTCCAATTACACCACTCTTTCCAAAATAAGCTTGTACAACCGTTAATTTCACGGTGGACTATATTACATGCAGATCAGAAAGATGTACTAAAGCAATTGTTTACGAATTATAGATTGAATTACTGCTTCATCAATCCTTTTATCAGACTCATTAAAGTGTCATGGCCATGTCTGGAAAAGACAGTATCATGCAAGTATTCCTACTTGATGTAGTCATTATATTTATGATCAAGACCAAAAACAGAACATGAATGCGAAAGTAAGATCTAATCAAATCAGAGTAACAGATGTACATTCCAATCAAGGGAATCTTAGAGGCATGCATTGATTTTGAACATAGCGATAGTGGAAATGTGGAATGTACACAATCAAACAGAGGTGGAACTCATATCACCGCGAAACAACAAAGTAAAAAACATCAATTCGGAGAAAAAAATTATAGGATCATGAATAACGAAATTCTTCATCTCATCAAACAAATCAGCAATAACAAGCGGAGATGATGAATCATAAACCAATCAAAATCGAAAGGATGATTTGATTACGAGACCTGAGGGAAGGAGGAGCTCTGAGCCCAGACGCTTCCATCGAGACCGATGATGGCAGCGGCGGTGAGATGCTGGCCTTGGCCATCAATGTCGCACATCAAGTGCTCGTCGACGTACGTTTGCCACGACATTTTTGGTTCAAATCTCCGATCAGTTTCCGGTGGATGTAATTTTGTTACGAAAGGGAGGTGGTTTCGGTGTGCTTGTTCAATGCGGGGGGAGAGTTTTGGTTAGGTTGGTTTAAATACAGAAAGGAGTGGAGCAAGTTTTTATGAATTAGCGGTGTTGGATCGTTTCCACTCTCCCTTCCTCTTCGTTCAATTACCGCCATTCGCGTCCGCCTTTTTTTATGGAGATTCTAATTCACCGTTTCAGCCTAACCGTTTCATTAAAATTACCAGCCGACTACAATCTCTATATTATAATACAAGTCAAAAATAACTTCCAATTGACTTGAGACAAAGGATTGCAATAACAGAGGGATGCATGTTTGATGGCAGACTCAATTCAGTGTGTGTATAGGAAAATAGTTTTAAGGAATACATATTTTATACTTTCATTTTGTATGTACCGTCACCTAGATGTACTGTTATCGTACCACCGGCACGGGCACGACAACTAGTTTTTAATACTACCTCTGGAAGCGGGAGTAACGTGCTCACCATTCACGTTTGAACGGGCGGTTTGAATGTTGATAAACCGCTAAAACCCTTCAATCGGGTGAATCGTGAACCGGCGGTTTACGGTTTATAGGCGGTGTGGCTTTCAAAACTAGCCGTTTATATTGTATAAATTCAAAATATTTTAGAATTTTTTGAAGTAGGACTCCAAAATGTCCCCCGTTAATTATAAAAAAGTATAGTGACTAAAATGCGTCCGACCCGTGACCCGCCGGATTTTGAAAAGAGGCTACCAAACTCGCCCTGCTGCAGAGCAGATCGTCCCGAATACGTAGCGGGTTCAGACGAATTGCCATCCCTAGATCCCTAGGTGAGTACACCGTTCGAAGTTTATACGAAAGAAGAGCTCTTTCAAAGGACTTTGAAAAGATGACCACTCTGAAAGTGACTATTAAATGAAAATTAAAATATTGTGAAAAAACTACTCCCACTGTTTCAGAGTAAGAGTCTCACCCCTCATTTGCACGCTTATTAATAAATATTGGATATGATGTAAATGTTGTGAGTGTAAAAGTAAAGTATGAGAGAGAATGAGTGGGAGAGAATAGTGAATTGATTGGTGTTGTGAGTATAAAAGTAAAATAGGAGAGAGAATGAGTGGGGTGAATAGTAAATATTCTTTGCCATTTTAAGAATGAGACTCTTACTCTGGGACGGACCAAAAAGGAAAATGGGACTCTTACTCTGGGACGGGGGGAGTAAGATTTAATGTAGGGGTCCACCCATTCTTTGTCTGCAAAAACTTATTCTCTCCGTTCCAGAAAAGTTCAAACATTTATTTTGGAGTTGAGAAATTAAGGGTATAATATTATATTAAGAATGAAAGGTAAAGAGGAAGTGAGACAATTAGTGGGGTGGAAAGAGAATGAGTGGTTGGGAGAAAGAGAGAGAATGAGTGGATGATTATAAAAGTAATAAAAACCTTTCATTTTTTTATTGTTGTTACTTTTGTAAAATACCTTAAATGGCAAAATATTGCAACTTCCTTAGAACGGAAGGAGTATATGCGGCCGTCTTACAATGTGAGACGGACCGCTTAACCCGGCCGCCCGCCCAGCTGTACCCGCACAGCCACAGCCTTTATCCTCCCAAATCGCGACATATGGCAATCTTTAAAAAAATCTCCAAACTTTAAAATGCTATATCTCAAGATTTTGAAGTCGAAAAAAATTTCTAAAAATACCATTGTGTTCGTATCGACGAGACGAATTAAACTAGACATGTCATGATAAAATTTTATTTTATTTTAAAAAAAACATGTTTTTAACACACAAAAAAATAGCTGCTCGTTGTAAAAAATGTAATACGTTTTTAAGAAGAAAGTAACAGTTTAGTTTTTAAAAAGTAACACTTTATTGTAAGATGTTACAGCAGTTTTGTAAAAAAAAAAAAAAAATTTTATGGTTAGAAAAAGTAATAATTAAAATGTAACACAATGCATATATGATTGTAATTTTCTATATAGATGAATGTAACAGTTTTATAGAGTATATGTTACATTTTTGGAAAAAATGCAAAAAAAGTACCTCAATTGGTCAATTTGTGCAGGTTTGATACCTTATGTCATTTTTTGTTACATCAAAGGTACCTAAATTGGACTTTTTTGCATTTGAAGGTAAAGATGTCAATTCAAAAATATCCTAACTCCTTCTTCCCCAAAACACTCCCCCATGGCAGCCTCCTTCAACCTCAAAATAATAGAAATAGAAAACCCAACCCAAAACTCTCAAACAACCAATCCAAAAACCATAGAAATAGAAAACTCAAAAATGGCGAGACAGTTGGGTTTCGTAGTAACATGCGCTGTCGCGACCCCGACCCCGCGGGCCAAAAGCACGCGAACTGGACGTCGACTTAACACACAATTACCAAAATATTGAAGATAAAAATTCCATTTTATGCCAAAAGATGATAGTACAAGTTTTATAAATCCAAGCTTGACAACAACAGAATACAACTAGCATAAGCTCCACAAGCTTATACCCAAAAATACAAAATACACAATTCTTAATGACGTCAATGTTTGGTAACACTATCCCAGGGGTTATACATTTAAATAATGCAAACCGAAACAACCTTCCCAAAAGCTACTTCCACACTCGACGTCCTTCTCGTGATCAGCGAGTACTAATCATTTCCTCCTGGTGGGGGGGTTAAGGAACAACAAAGATAAAAAGAAAGGGGGTGAGATAAATCTCAATAAGTTACTAATGCAACTACATGACATGTTATGATGCAATAAGCAATAATAAATCACATATAGCACATAGCAATTAGCAGTTAACAGATAGCAACGGAAATAAACAAATAACAAAGGATATTAGCCAAGGTTTCCCAACTGATAGAACCAAATAAAGGATCGCTGCGCAGCTTCAACAATCAACCAATCAACATCTTCATAGTAGCATAAAAGCTGAAGAGAAAACCCCAGTACCGGAACCATAACAAAATAACATGTCACAAAGGACGGGAGTCATGACACAAAGTCATACTCCAAAAAGTTAGCTAGACTACTTCCGAAGGAAGCTAGCTCATCCCAACCAAGGGCAATCTGGATGAGGAAAGAAGGACCAATGGGCGATGCTATACTGGACTTGGCTTGTGCCATTATAGCATTATCCATTGCCTGACTCGAACACAAATAACCAGCTGGACTTTCAAATAAATGATAAGTAATAAATACTAGCTTAAATAAACAACTCATGATTCCAAAGTAGGGAACCATTCCAAATAAATCACCATAAAGGTAAACCAATCCAAACAACACATCAAAGATGGCCAACATTCCCAAAACGATACTTAATCAAATTCCATAACATATTTATTCACAAAGGAACCAATTCCAATTAATAAAGTGTTCCACGATGTTAACTTAAGTTAATTAGAGTAATAAAACTTAAACTAAGGAAGCAACCTAGTTTTAAACAACCAAAAAGAAGATTTCCAGATACAGGGGGCGGGCGGGCGCGTGCTATGGGTCAGGCGGGCGCTCATTTAGGCAGACGGTTGGTCGAAGGAAATTGGCCAGGTGGGCGGGCGCCTGGCTCAACCCGGACGGGTGCTCGGTCGGCGAGCTGGGTAGAAAATCAGCTGGGTTCTTCAACCCGAAAATGAACACCAAAATTCACTATTGTAACCCAAATCAACACCAACACTTCCAACTAGTTTACCCAAATGCCAAAATAACTTCTAAGCCTAAAATTAACTCATATAACATCATTTAACAACCCAAACCAAGATTTGATCCCAACATTCTCAAAAATCACAAAAGATGAACAAAAATACAAATAAATTCCAAACTCAACCAAAATGACATATATATGAACTAAAGCATTACATAAACTAAAGATGAACATTTTATCATAAAAATGGGGGAAAAGTAACTTACTTGAATTTTACGGAATGAGACGGAATTCAAATATTTTTGGCCCTACACGATCCTATAGACGATCTAAACACATTTCATAAAACGAGCAATAAGAAATAATGCCTAGAAGATGAACAAAAGGGAGGAAATGAGGGAGGGGAGTTTACTTACCCTTTCTATAGAGGAGAGAGGGTTGCCAGGGAGAAAAATGAGGGAGGTGAGGTGAGGGAGAAGGGAGTAGGGTGGGAGTAGTAAAAATCATTTCAAAAAGTTACACGTAGGCCCCTCTGTAGATACCCCGGGGGAACCACGGCTTGGCTAGAGCGCGCGGGTTATCCTAGGATGTCTAACTTGTTTTTAGAGTCGCCACCTATGTTTTGAGGTGTTGGGTTTTGAGCAAACATGCGCAGCGGAATTAAAACCCAAGAATATGTTTCTCAAACACATGGAGGCTACCAATAATGATACAATTTCAATCCATACTGATTAGGGTTAAGAGAGAGGTATTTAAACTCATTAGTCCTAAACCTTTTAGGAGAAATAGGTCAAAACCCGTCAAAACACGAAATCAGATTTTGGGCCCAAACAGGGCCTGCTCGGCCGAGTCTTATAAGGTGCTCGGCCGAGCACCTCTGTGTCAAAACTTTCTGTTTCTCATTCTCGGCCGAGTCCTTTGAGGTGCTCGGCCGAGCACCAGCAAAAAGTCATTTTTAGCCTTTTAAACAATTCGTTCTTTTGTGTGTGACCCCATAGGATTATATTAAGTTGGCAATGAGTCCAACCAAGGTCAAACTCATAAATCATGATCGGACTCTAGCAAGCCATCATGACTACCCAATTAATATAACTTAAAGAAGTTCGTAATCCTCAATAGAATATATCACAATCCTTTTGTCTCACGATATCATATTGAACATAAGTCATGGTCCATGTCAACTTATATTGTTCAATGCTTTCTCGATCTTGAGTAGATTGATAATGAGCAAATGGTATTGATCTCATCAATTCATTTGAGCGCGGCCACGCATTTCATCAATCTCACTCTACGAGAGGCCTAAGCAGATATCTCTCTTGAGAGAGAGGGGCAAATCCCATATTGACTTATTACCTTTCCCTACATGAATCCGATTATGCCAATCGTAGCCTTTATAACCACCCGGTTAGGAGTGACGTTTGAGTACGTCAAACATAATGTTCATCATGTGGAAGACTGTAATAATCTCAGGTCTAAGGATATCAATGATATAACTATTATGAGATTTAATTATGACATTTGACCATGACATAAATCTCATAGGTGGGTCATGTCCAGTACATGGTCACCAACATGTACCCATAAGCTTAATCTGTATCTAATACACATGATCATCACATGATCATCAATTAAACTTATACTAGTTCTTCATAAGTTCTAGGGACGGGGATTATTATAATAAACATGTAAAACATATAATAACCCTAGGTTGTTATCTCCAAAACAAATGATGTAACGTAAGGCCTTTCTCAAGGGCCTAGAGCATAATTCCAACAATCTCCCACTTGCACTAGGCCCAATCAACGTGTATCCAATACCCATTGAGCTAAGTTATGATCTCCATCATTTTGCAAGTGAGCACATGTAAGATGATTGTCTTTGTTATCATCATAAGGTATTTTGCATATTTTTGACACTTCTCATGTCAACGATTTCTCGTAGAGATGGAAACGTCTGAGCCCGTGTTTGGATCATAGATGATCCCTTGGCACCTTAGCTTGTGCAATAACCGTTATTTCACAACAAGGTCCATTGGATTAGTATCACTATAAACTATTTCTAGTTTTACTAATAACATCTATATTCAAACAACTCTATTAGCTACAACTCTTGTAACTAAATACTCAATTTTATTCGTAGAATAAATTATAGTGTATTTGCTTGGAACTATTCCAACTGATAGCACTTATTTTTAAACATATGTTTATACTGCGATTTAAATTACCCTTGTCGATGTGGAAGCATGTATCTATGTAACCATTTACTAGATCATCTCCCATTCCAACAACCATCAAGAATGCATCCTTAGTTCTTCTCAAGTACACAAGGATATTCTTGATCATTATCTAATGACTTTCACTAGGATACGATTAGTATGTTCTCATCATACTCCAAGTATACGAGTTATACCGTCTAAGTACATAATATGACATTCATGATAGATCCAATTGCCGAAGCATATGGAATCCTAATAATGTATTCTTGCTCATTAGTCTTCCACTAAGACTAAGTCTTGCCAAGAACACTGTCATTAGACAACTTCACAAGTTCTTCTCCAAGAGTCTTGCATACTGAACAATTCAGTACATTGTCTCCATAAGTACTTTAACACAAACCAATCAACTTCCTATATTAATATCAATAGGTATTAATTTTAAGGATATAAGCGGCTTATTCCTAAGTCCTTTCATTAAGAAACTCTTTCAAATGAACTATATGTTAGACATATATTTAAGACTAGGAATTAGACTATGCTCCCACTAATTTCTTAGCAAACACAAGTCTCATTATTGATGAATTTCAAACGATTTGAACGCTCCATCAAAATGATTGTTTCAACTCCAAGAAGCTTGCTTCAATTCATCTCATGGATTTCCGCAACATACATACTTTATTAGAATTTCTAGACTATCAAAACCTTCAGGTTGTATCCAATACATCCTTAAGTGAGTTCCCGTTAAGAAACGCTGTTTTGATATCCATTTGTCAAATTTCATATTCCAAATATGAAGATATGACAATGAGAATTCTAATAACTTAAAGCATGACTTCAAGTGAGAAAGTTTTATCATAGTCGAAATATGAGTCAACCTTTTCACATTTAATCTTGCTTAATAAGTATGTTCCTTTGCTACCCATGTTACTTTTCTCCAAGAAAACTTGATTCCATCCTTTGGTTTTTACACCTTAGGTTAGAAAGATCAAGTTCCAAACTTGATTAATGTACATGGATTGCCTTTTAGATTTTATGACTCCAGGCCATTAATCTAAAATGGAGCGGACATTGCATTTTGATAGGAAGTAAATATACCATTCTCAATGAACTTTACCTCTTATACTTTCTTTAATAAGAAATCCAATATTTCTCATTATAGATTGTATCCTATCATATATGCAATTAACTTGTGTAATTTGAACGAACCACAACTCCTTGCGAAAGTTCATTCAACTTCCATCTAAGGTTCTGTGTTATCTTCTAGGTCTCGAACCATTCGAGATATATTTTACTCCCACTGATTCTTTTAGAGATAAACAATTTACCTAGAAAAGTACCATTACAAGCAACAAACAATTTTTTTTTAGAAGTAAAATAATATCCTCAAGTTTCCTTGGGATATCCCATGAAAATACATTTATTAGATTTAAGTGTGAGCTTGTTCCAAACAAGTCTTTTCGCAAAAAGTCTCACCATTTTAAATCTTTATGAAAGACAAACCAAGTTTTCTTTCATTCCATATCACATATGGTACCTTTGAACCTATTTTAATGGAACTCAAATTAGTGTAATTATAGCGGTTTCCAAAACATAACCCTAAAATAAATAATGGAAGATCAATTTGATTTTATCATCTAATGAACCATATCCAATAAGGTTCTACACCTCTACGTAGACACATCATTCTAAATGGTGTTCTCGGTGGAGTTAATTTGTGAAACAATTTCACAACCTAAAGATGATTGTCAAATTCTTGGTTCAATTATTCATTATCACGATCGAATCAGGATTTCTGAATAATTTTGCCAAGTTACCAAAATCCTCTTTTAGCATTGCTACTTAATGAACCATATACATCGACATGTATTAGGTCTAATAAGATATCAGCCTTTTACTACTCCTAGTAAAAGTTGTCTTAATCCAAGTAAATAAGATTTGCATAAATCATATGATTCAAAATCGTATGACTTTAAAACTCCGTCCCTTGGAATTTTAGATATGCGTTTCTCATTTATTTGATCAAAACAACAATGCCTTGAGAATTTAATTATTTATGTTATAGTCTTATTTATTATTTTGTTCTTCAAGATTTAGGATATGAGATTTATTTATATGATTTAACAATACGATAAAGCAAATCATAATAAATAAAGCTTTTTCTTATTCCAAATAAGAAATAAATATCCTTCATTATCTTATAGCAAAATAATACTTTCTACTTAATGAGCAAAGCCACTTCATAAGTGTTCCACGAACAATGTTGCAACTCTTGCATCATTATCATTCGCAGATTAACTTTACCTTTTATAAATAGTCTTTCCTTTTATTAATTGTTGCACATTTATACAAATGTGGGATCCAATCCGGTATCCAATACCCAATGATTAAAATTAGAAAGATTAATTTTATAGCATAAATATCCTTTGTGGTTGTCTCACTACCATTCACTTTTTATTGATCATCCAAAATTTTGATTGCAATTTTAAATGGTCAATCAAATTGCCACATTACCAAATTGCATTATTCAGAGTCATAATTTTAGCCACAATTATTTCCTTTAGGTTTGACAACGTTTGTCTTACCTTTAGCTTTTAATCCTTCCTTTTAGAAAATCATAAAGTCAAAATCGAATTTTTTTTTGACTTAGGTCATCATCTTTCCGCATGATAGTTCAGATATTGAGAGCACAAACCAATGTCTCATCAATTCGACTAACTTCAGCAATCAAGAACAATTCAAGATTCTAATTTTAGTTTATCTGAATTCTTAATTGACATCACTTTTCAGGAAACTTGGTTTCGCAAACCAGCCGTCTGAAATTAGATTCAATCCCAGATTAATCTTGAACTTGACATTTAATTTCAGGAAACATGGTTTCTGAAACCAATCATCTGATAATTAAATTCAACTCAAAATATTTATCTTAGAAGCAGTAGATTTTAAATTTCCAAATTTATCCTATAATTGCATTTCTTGATTCATTTAGGATTTGGTTCTCATGGTGATCAAATCACCATGATTATCAAAACGAAGAATAAACAATTTATTCATGAATCTAAGATCATCAACAAGTTAATCAAATTAAATTTTGATGATCCTACGGAACATATTAATCAAATTAATATTGCAATTTAGGTTACTCAGGATTATTAAGAATGTATAATTTCCATTCTTGCTTTAGAACAATTCTTAAGCTCATGAATAATTTCCATTCTGAAGAACAGATCGCAGTAATAAACATAATTAAAGTTTAAGAAAATATTCTACACAAATATGCAAATAAATATACACCTATATTTCATACCAGTCATTTAAGAGATATATAGATTGTATTTCATAAATACTCCCACTAAATTATATAACCTTCATATACATCCAATGTATAATATAATTTGAATGGGCCAAGATCCATATTTCACTTAACTTTGAGTCGGCTAGGGCACGACTGCTCAAAATAAGTTATTTAGGTAGACAACTCCTTGTCAATCATATCGTATATGACTCTTAGATCTTTTATGAGATTTTAGATATCGTATATCTAACATGTTTTAATCTCATCTGTGCCTTAGGCCCAAAACTGTTTTGATAGCCTAATTAAGTTAAACCATTTTAAACGTATAGGAATCACTGTTTCCTCATCTTGCTCATAAATGGATAGAATCAATGCACCTACGCTAGGGCGTAACCCACACAAAACTACCCACGTACTCACAAGTGTTTTAATCATGGATTGGCACGGAACTTAAATTTTAAAGAAGGTTCATGACATATAGCATGGTCAATGTTTATAGTCACATAATATAAACACATAAAGCAACGGTTAATAATTTAACTAATCTCATTAATTAAATTAAGATTTCATGTGATTGATTTATGGGGATAAATTCTTTAACACATTATTGAGAGCACGATTGTACGGTCGGAACTAAACCAAAGGCATCCACAATCCCGTACCAAATTTAGAAACTAGAAGAAACAACTATGTAAGGTCGAAACTAAGCCAGAAGGCATCCACAATCCCTTACATAAAGTAACTCGATTCTAAATTCTTTTGTCCCATCAATTTATTACTTTGACCTTGAAATTTGTTTTCAGGTAACACGGTTTCTCAAACCAGCCATCTGACAAACAAGTTCAATCCAAAGTGATTTCGAACATGCCTTAATTTCAGGAAACACGGTTTCTAAAACCAGACATCTGAAAAACAAATTCTGTCCAAAATCCTTCTGCTCGGCCGAGTCCTTTGAGGTGCTCGGCCGAGCATCTTTGTGTTCCAGAATCTGTACATTCTGATTCAATCTGCTCGGCCGAGTCTTATGGACTGCTCGGCCGAGCACCATGATCAGAACAGATTTTTCGAATTTCAATTCTCAAATTGCTTTCCCGATTCAATTAGGGTTTGATGTTCATGATGATCAAATCATCATGTTCATCAAAGCCTTGAATAAACGATTTATTCATGAATCAAAGATCATCAACAAATCAATCCAATTAATTTTTGATAACCATAAGGAACATAATAATCAAATTATTATTGTAATTTAAAATCCCACATAACGTATTTAAACGGTGCGATTTTATGATCTCCATATATCACATATATATACATAAAATTCAAATCACATAAACATCAAGAATCCAAATTCAAATAACATGCCAACACATATAATCCAATTATATTATTAACATGATATTATTAAAATAATCATGATGAATGGGGCTCTGATACCACTGTTGGGTTTTGAGCAAACATGCGCAGCGGAATTAAAACCCAAAAGCCTAGATCCGATCACGATGATTAAATTAATACGAGGATGAATTTAGAACACTAACCGTGACGGAGCTTTAAAATTCTGAGATCTTCAATCTTTGTTCTTCGCGCTTCTTTGAATCACGAACGCATGAACGACCGTAATACTTGGATCACGAACTTTGAAGGAGTTGATGCCAACGCCCTCTATGTTTATCCACACGCGAACGAATATCTAGAACGATTCTAGATCTGGATTGCTAGACCCATTAGAAAACACGCTTTTCTAATATTCAAAGGCTATATGATTTTATTGGTGTTCTTGAGCTTTTGATTCTCAATCTAAACTCAAGAATATGTTTCTCAAACACATGGAGGCTACCAATAATGATACAATTTCAATCCATACTGATTAGGGTTAAGAGAGAGGTATTTAAACTCATTAGTCCTAAACCTTTTAGGAGAAATAGGTCAAAACCCGTCAAAACACGAAATCAGATTTTGGGCCCAAACAGGGCCTGCTCGGCCGAGTCTTATAAGGTGCTCGGCCGAGCACCTCTGTGTCAAAACTTTCTGTTTCTCATGCTCGGCCGAGTCCTTTGAGGTGCTCGGCCGAGCACCAGCAAAAAGTCATTTTTAGCCTTTTAAACAATTCATTCTTTTGTGTGTGACCCCATAGGATTATATTAAGTTGGCAATGAGTCCAACCAAGGTCAAACTCATAAATCATGAGCGGACTCTAGCAAGCCATCATGACTACCCAATTAATATAACTTAAAGAAGTTCGTAATCCTCAATAAAATATATCACAATCCTTTTGTCTCACGATATCATATTGAACATAAGTCATGGTCCATGTCAACTTATATTGTTCAATGCTTTCTCGATCTTGAGTAGATTGATAATGAGCAAATGGTATTGATCTCATCAATTCATTTGAGCGCGGCCACGCATTTCATCAATCTCACTCTACGAGAGGCCTAAGCAGATATCTCTCTTGAGAGAGAGGGGCAAATCCCATATTGACTTATTACCTTTCCCTACATGAATCCGATTATGCCAATCGTAGCCTTTATAACCACCCGGTTAGGAGTGACGTTTGAGTACGTCAAACATAATGTTCATCATGTGGAAGACTGTAATAATCTCAGGTCTAAGGATATCAATGATATAACTATTATGAGATTTAATTATGACATTTGACCATGACATAAATCTCATAGGTGGGTCATGTCCAGTACATGGTCACCAACATGTACCCATAAGCTTAATCTGTATCTAATACACATGATCATCACATGATCATCAATTAAACTTATACTAGTTCTTCATAAGTTCTAGGGACGGGGATTATTATAATAAACATGTAAAACATATAATAACCCTAGGTTGTTATCTCCAAAACAAATGATGTAACGTAAGGCCTTTCTCAAGGGCCTAGAGCATAATTCCAACATGAGGAACATAAGAAAAACCTATTGATTATAGCCTAAGTTTGATTACGAAAACAGAGATTCTTTGTTTTGAGGTTCGGAGGTTAGGTTACGAGATGGGAAGTACCGAAACACCCATCCCGCCCAACTAAAGTTGGTCTTGCTTGATCAAAATCTACATAAATGATAAACGTTCTTCTTCTTCTTCTTTAAATCATAAAAAGGGGTTTTAAATTAGAGTTTGGAATGTGGGAGATAATTCCTTAACCAACCTCAATGAGATGAGGTGATCATTAGAGTCATGTCCCTAAATGATTTGGGTGATTGCACTTTAATAAAACAAAAAGAAAGAGAAAAGAGATGAAGTTAAGAAGAGGAAAGAAATAACTTTACCCAGACTTCAAGAGACTTCAAACACTTCTTGATGAATTCTTTAGAGAAATCCTTTGGAAATGCTTTGTAAGTGTGAAACTTTTTAGTGTCTTATTGAGAATGTAAGATTGATAGCCAAAGGTCCAAGGTCTTAGGTCCTTGAAAATGGAGGTAAAGGGGGGTTTTTATAGGTGAAAGAGAGATGTTTTTGGTGCCAAAACTCAGTCACCAAGAAATCTTTCCCGGGAAAAATCCTGTAAATTGAGCAAGGGAGAGAATCCTGGCCAGAAATCTGTAACCGACGCCCAGAGGCGCGCGCTTCCTGCTTTGGGGGTGGGAGGCGCGCGCGTCTGGATCCTCCTGTCGGAGGCGCGCGACTCAGAGAAGGCGATTTTGACAGAATGGACTAGAAAGTCAGCCCTGTTATTCAGTTTAGTCCCTAGACTTAACGAAGTCAGTCAGGAACTTAACTGAAGTGACAGAAACTAACGAGAAACACTTAAAATGGGGAGAAACACAAAATCAAATGTGCAATCGGGGTGAGCGGTCCAAGGTGGGGTGTCTACAGAGCCCCTCGGCGATGTGGATTGCAAAGCAAAACGCGTCGACGAAAGTTAAAAACACCCGTCGAGGACATCACCAAGAAAAAGCAAAGACTCGATGAAAGCGGGAATTTGAAATTGCGAGAGATAGTGGTGCGCTCCCTGTGTGAGCGGCTTTTGTTAATAGAGGGGGTGGCATGATCCGTTAGGTGAACCTGCCGGCTGAATAAGTTGAATGAGGCCGTTAGTGAACCTTTGAACGAGGCTGTTAGTGAACCTTTGGAGAGGCCGTTAGTGAACCTTTGAAGAGGCCGTTATTGAACCTGTGAAGAGGCCGTTAGTGATCCTTTGAGGAGGCCGTTAGTGAACCTTTGAGGACGAATCCGTTAGTGAAATCCGTTGATAAGGCCGTTAGTGAACCTTTGAATGAGGCCGTTAGTGAACCTTTGTAGAGGCCGTTGGTGAACCTTTGGAGAGGCCGTTAGTGAACCTTTGAAGAGGCCGTTAGTGAACCTTTGTAGGGGCCGTTGGTGAACCTTTGTTGACGAATCCGTTAGTGAAATTCGTTGATGAGGCCGTTAGTGAACCCTTGAATGAGGCCGTTAGTGAACCTTTGTAGAGGCCGTTAGTAAACCTTTGAAAAGGCCGTTAGTGAACCTTTAAAGACGAATCCGTTAGTGAAATCCGTTGATGAGGCCGTTAGTGAACCCTTGAATGAGGCCGTTAGTGAACCTTTGTAGAGGCCGTTGGTGAACCTTTGTAGAGGCCGTTGGTGAACCTTTGTTGACGAATCCGTTAGTGAAATTCGTTGATGAAATATTGCTTTGAAGTCGCGTGCCACTTGGAGTCACACTTGACTTTTTTGACTTGTGGGGTGCGGGCACAGTTGACCGCGACCAGAAGAATGTTCATGCTGGGGATGAAATGTTGAGATTGACTCTTGAGGGGGGTATGGCACCTGTGACAGAACTTAGGGAGTTCGGAATCTGGAGAAGGACAGCCTACTTTTGAGTGGGAGTTTCTATCCTACTTTCAATCTTTGACATGCCTTAAGGGCGGACCAGAAGAAGGTGTGCCCAACTGGGTGTCCGAGGACCGGGGCTGTGTCTTGATTTAGGCTGGAGATTTCTGATAAGGCCTTTTCTGAAGTGATCTAGACTTGGGAGACGTGCGCTTTCCTCTGTAGGCTTAGGACGCGTGCGCATTTCGGACCGCTGGCGGGTGGCGCGAGCGTCTGGGAAGCGGAATTCCGGGCTTGACATTTGCTGGCCAAAAGACCCCCCAACAGCTATAATATCAGCTTCTGTTCGACCACTTGATTCTCACAGCTCTTTTCTGCCATTTTTTAACATCATATTATTGCTCAACTTTGCTTGTGATCAACATTTTCTATGTCTTCCAATTCTTTTGTTCTTGATGCCAAGGTTGTTAGTGGGTATGAAATGGACTTGGACACTTTTGTGTATTCTTTCAAGACCCATCCCAAGAAGGCCTTCATTAAAGACTTCGGGTTCCGAATTCTTTTCACTCTGCGGACGTTGAAGCCGGATTGGGATTTGTTGAGAGATGCCGCGGCCTTCTGGGATTGCGATAGCCATACCTTCAACTTTTCAGCTAATGAAATGGTGCCGACTGTTGATGATTTCGGGGCCATCCTTGGCATGCCTTTGGCCGGTCGGATTGCCGTCCCTAAATATCACCGTGGTGCCATTGACTCTTGGGTTGAGTTACTGAATCTCCCTATTGAGGACGTGAGGAAGATGTTGCACGGTACTATGATTGACATAACTGAGTTGCCGATGTTCTTCAGTTTACACTCGGGGGATCCGGTGGTTCAATCTTTCAAGAGGAATGCCATGGCCGCTTGTCTCTTTAGTGAAGTACTTTTTGTTACATTCTTCAGGACTGCGGATGCGCATTTGGCTGAGATTATTTTGCAAGGACGGACAAGATGTGTCGGGGAAGCCCTTTTCTCTTGATTATATGGCTCCGAGAACACTTCAAGATTTATTCCCCGGATGGTGATTTGTCTCCTTTTGCTGTTCATAGGAGGAAGCTGTTGATCCGGGATTTATCTGAAGATGGTTGGAAGAAATTCTTTGCCTCTTGGGTAACCGTCGATATTGAGTGGTGCCCTCCTTCTTGGGTTCTTCGTCCTTTTGTGGAATGGACTCTTGGTTTTCAGCACGTGGTTGTACCCGGCTTGAGAGATTCTTCATTTTACCAGCCAGAGCGGGTTCTGCGGCAGTTTGGTTGCCAACCGATAATTCCTTTTCCGAGGGACGGAATGCTTCGTCCAGTTGTTTCCATGGGTCCGGACTTCTCGAGTGAGCTTCAGCCGGCTTGGGGAGATGATCGCAACCGTTGGCTTTTGCTCCTCTACATCGGGGGAGTGTCTTCCTTCCCGAGAGCTACTTGGATTATTTATTTGGCACCCTTTACCGTGGCATCACTTGGGTTGATGTGCTTCGTGCCGAGTTGTTGGGAAAGGGTTTTGAGCCTAGCAGCGCTTTGAGATATAGGGAGGCTGCTGCTAATTCGAGTAACATTCTTGCTGACCCTTTCGGTACTCCTTTGGATGACTTTTATGCTAGGAGACGTGCCGCAACACAGAAGGTCTCGGTGCGTATTAGTGCTCCTCCGTTATCTAAGAAGAAAAGGATTGAGAGACGATCGGGTGGTCCTTTGAAGGCTAAGAGAAAATTGGACTTTTCTTAGTACCCTAAGAGATTGCAATTAAATTAGACCACTTTGTTTTAGGATTTAATGTTTTGATGTCTTTTGTTGCTCAATAAATCCGTTGTAATGGCTTGAATAACTCATTGGATGAATAAAAATTGCATCTTGTTATTTGAAGTGAATTGGGTATTTTTGATATGTTTTAGACCGCACCCGAAGGTTGCCTACGTTCCTCCAGTTGGGAGGCTCAGGTCTCCGTAGTTCAAACAAACAAAGACCATTTTTTTTTGTGCACCCTGTTTTTTGCCTAGACCGCCCTTTCGGGTTTTCAATCTAGCGGGCTTCTTTTTTTTGCACGTGCTCTAATTTTTGCCTAGGCCGCCCTTGCGGGTTTTCAACCTAGTGAGCGATTTTTTTTTTATATGGTCTTTGTTTATTAAGCATAGAACCTCTTGAGCTTGTCGAGGTTGACCTCCTTTGGCAGCTGGTCACCATTTAAATCCACGAGTCGGACTGCACCGCCGCTTAGTATCTTTTTGACCACATATGGACCGATCCATCGGGGTCCCCATTTCCCCAGGGGATTCATGGCATTAGGAGGATGTTGTCTTAAGACCAAATCTCCCACATTGATGTTTCGAGGCTTCACCTTTTTGTTGAAAGCTCTTGCCATCCTTTGCTGATACGCCCTTGTGCGTTCGAGTGCTCTTAGCCTTTTCTCGTCGAGTAAGGCTAGCTGTTCATATCGACTTTGCATCCTGTCGACCTCGTTGACTTGATTCTCGAGGAGGACCCGTAGAGATGGGACTTCAAGTTCGATTGGGAGTACGGATTCAGAACCATAGACTAATGCATAAGGAGTTTCTCCTGTTGCTGACCGTATTGATGTGCGGTAGCCCCACAATGCTAATGGTAGCTTCTCGGGCCAATCCCTTCCTGTTGAGGCCATTTTCTTGACGATGGTCTCGATGGTCTTATTCGCTGCTTCAACCGTGCCATTTGCTTGGGGACGGTAAGGAGATGACTTGTGCTTGGTGATCTTGTATTCTACCAAAAGTGCATCCATTTCCTTCTCAAAGTGAGAGCTGTTGTCAGAAATGATTTCATGAGGCACGCCGTATCGGCACATGATATTAATCTTTACAAATTCGGCCACTTTCTTGGCGTTGAGGGTCCGATAGGCTTGTGGTTCGACCCACTTTGTGAAGTAGTCGACGGCCACTAGGACGAATGACTGCCCATTGCTTCTGGCAGGATGGACTTTACCGATGATGTCTATCCCCCAACAAGAGAAAGGCCAAGGTGTGACCATGTTGTAAAGTTGCGAGGGTGGAGCATGTTGCAGATTAGCATGGAATTGGCACTTGTCACACCTTTTAACTTTCTCGATACAGTCTCGTGCCATAGTGCTCTAATAGTAACCAATGCGGAGTATCTTCTTGACTAGCATAAACCCATTCATGTGGGGTCCACACTCTCCTTCGTTCACTTCACACATTATCTCTTGAGCTTCGGCCTCATTGGCACATAAGAGATTGATCCCGTCGTGGTGTCTTTTGTAGACTCGGTCCCCAATCAGCACGTACCGAGAGGCTAGCCTTTGCAGGGCCGCTTGAGACTTCTTATTGTTATTCTCGGGATAAGTGCCATCTTTGAGGAGATTCATGATATCCGAATACCACGGAGAGTTTGTTTGAACCTCGTTGATCTCGATATTCATGCAGTATGCCGGACTGTTCCTTCGGGCAATTTTGAAAGGCTTCACCATTTTCCCTTTGGGCATTTCGACTAATGAAGCTATGGTGGCCAGTGCATCGGCGAAGCGATTTTTATCCCTTGGTAGGTAGTTGAAAGTGATCTCTTGGAATTGTTCAACCAATTCTTCAAGGTGCTGACCATACTGTTGGAGGGTCGGGTCTTGGATTCGCCATTTACCTGATTGCTGATTGATAAGGAGCAAAGAGTCGCTGAATACTTCTAGTTCCGTGACGTTTCTTTCGAGAGCTGCTTCGAGCCCTGCTATGCATGCTTCGTACTCGGCAATGTTGTTGGTAGCTTCGAATTCCAGACGGATGGCAATGGGAATGTAGCTGTCTTTTGGATCGACAAGCAATACTCCTATACCAAAACCGTGTTTATTGGCGGCGCCATCGAAAAAAAGTTGCCACTTATTTTCCTCAGTTGCAGTACAAATTAAATGCTCGTCGGGGAACTGTACGTCTTCCCCCTTCACTTCGTCACACGGGAATTCGGCAAGCTGGTCACTGAACACTTTCCCCCTGACGGATTTTAGTGTGACGTAAGTGATATCATAGCCGGCGAGCATGAAGTACCACTTGGCTATTCTTGTTGACATGAAAGGCTTCTCGAAGATATAGCGGAGCGGGTCCACCTTTGCTACTAGCTTGATCGGAAAAGCTTCCATATAGTGTTTGAGCTTTTGAGTAACCCAAACCAATGCTGCACATGACTTCTCTAAGACAGAGTAGTTCTTTTCGCCTCCTTGGAATCGGCGACTGACAAAATAAATGGCATTCTCCTTTGTGGACTCTCGTTGCTCTTGTGCTAACATGGCCCCTAGGGCTTCATCATTGACAGTGAGATAGAGCAAAAGAGGCTTCTCCTTATGCGGCGGAACTAGAACAGGAGGGCACGTCAAGTAATGCTTCACTTGGTCGAAGGCTTCTTGGCACGCGTCGGTCCATTCTAGAGCCACATTCTTCTTGAGTAGTTTGAAGATTGGCTCTCACATGGAAGTGAGTTGGTGCACAAACCGACTGATGTATTGCAGTCTACCCATGAAACCTTTGATCTCTTTCTGCGTCTTTGGAGGAGGCATGTCAATGATTGCCTTGATTTTGGAGGGATCTACTTCAATTCCCCTTTCAGTGACCATAGAACCAAGGACTTTGCCTCGGATAACCCCGAACGTGCACTTTGCAGGGTTGAGCCTCATCTTGTGTTGACGAAGCCTTTCGAAGAACTTGCGGAGATCGATTAAATGTTGACCATCGGTCCCTTTGGAGTGAATGATCATGTCGTCCACATAGACCTCGATTTCTTTGTGAATCATATCGTGGAACAAGTCTGTCACGGCTCTTTGGTAGGAAGCCCCATCGTTTCTTAACCCAAATGGCATGACTGTGTAGCAAAAGGTAACCCACGGTGTTGTGAAGGCTGTCTTATGTTGATCTTCCTCGGCCATGAGAATCTGATTGTAACCGGCAAACCCGTCCACGAATGAGCGGACTTCATAGTTGGCAGTTGAATCGACGAGCATGTCGATGTTTGGTAGTGGAAAATCATCTTTCAGGGAAGCTTTGTTCAAATCCCAGAAGTCCACACAAACTCGAACCTTACCGTTTGCCTTTCTGACTATCACAATGTTGGCTAGCCAAGTCGGATACTCAATAACCTTGATTAAACCCACATTGAGGAGCTTCTCGATCTCTTCTTTGACTTGTAGAGACCATTCTGGCTTGATCTTTCTGAGCTTTTGTTTTACCGGCTTGGCATCTTCTCTGATCGGAGTTCTGTGCTCCGCTAACTTTCTGTCCAAACCCGGCATGTCTTTGTATGACCATGCGAACACGTCCACGAACTCCCGTAGTAGTGCAGTCAATCTATCTCTGTCGTCCCCCTTGAAGAAGCTTCCGATCTTAGTTTCTCTTGGCTCTTCGTCGGTACCCAGATTAACAACATGCAATTCTTCGTCAGCCCCTGGACCATTTTCACCACGACTACGGACTTGTTGAGCAAGTTCATTTAAGTATGTTGTGTTTTCGTGGTCTATTTCATCATAATTTGAATCGTCATTAACTTGTTCATTAAATTCATTATTAGTTAATTCATCATTTATGATATTTGCAATCTCAGGGTACTCAGAAATATCAAATTTTTCATTAGCAAAGAAAGGAAACACACGCTCGGCTATGGCCTCCATATCCTCTTGGGTGAGGGTATTAGAGACACTCTCGGACTCGAAAGTAAGTGTGAGCCGCTCTTCCTTTGTTGCTGTGCGGGGTATTGTTAGTACCCGACCTGAAAATGAGTTTATTAGGACTTTCCCAAAAATACAAGGACTTTATAGGAATTAGAAACCTTGCAAAGACTTGTCCCGGATTCCCAAAATATCTCATTTATTACAAAATCTATCAAAATAGGTAACAAATGGTTTCCTTAAAACCATGCAGAAACCCTAGCTTAAGAATCAAGTCAGCCGGCATCCTTGGCCACGTGGCCAAGATTGCTCCGCGTTGATCTTGGCCACGCGGCCACTATTGTCACCGGCTTCAACCATGGCCAGGCGGCCAACCTTGCGCCGGATGATCTGGACCATCAGATCTTCCCCTCAGTTTACTATATAAACCAATCCCAGGCTATTGGTTTAGGGATCCGATTTTGAGAGCTCTAAGTCCGAGTTTTGGAGTTCTTAAACACAATTTTGCTCTCTAATTAACATTCAAACACTCAAGAAGATCCAAGGTTTATTTCTTGCCAACATAGGTAAGTTTTCTAACTTTTTCTTCGTGTTCTTGCATTATTTTTAACGTAGATCTTTTATATTCATGTTCGTACATGTTTATTCATAGTTTCTTCATATTTTTTTTCTTTGCATGCTCATTCATATGTTCATAATATGTTCTTCGCATGCTCTTCGTATTCATAGATTAAAACCTTATTTATGCTATATTTAGGGTTGCGATCTTCATAATTACATGTTATTTCATAGCCGATGATGATCGAGGGTTCATCAACCCGAGGATGATCTAGGAACTATTTCTAAACCCTAATCTTTAGGTAATTCCCCCCTCATTATGCATGATCCCGATTCTTCTGCCTATTCTAGTTCTCTGCGAACTACGCTGACCTGAGCTTCTCACATTGAGAGGAACGTAGGCAATCTTCAGATCCGGTCTAAATCACTAACACACTACTAACACATTCATCATGATAGAAAGACCGATCGATTCGGGCAATAGGAGTGATAACGTTCAATATTCTTCTCTTGTTGTAATTTGACCCCCGAACCCACTAAAAATGCTTTTTTCAATGTTTTGGCTATAATTAAAACGGCGTGGCGACTCTCATAATTTTAATGTCGTTAAGAATATTCCCTTTGTAAATAAAAATAATCACAAGATACTTCCCATGCGTCGCTTCATCGGAAAGGGGTATTCACAGTGGCGACTCTGCTGGGGATTGCTTTGAAACTTTTTCAAACTTAGTGGGTCTAACTTTCGTTCACATCATGATGTCCGCCATGTTCTCACATGCACCTTACACCTGCCATGTTTACACATGCACACAACTGCCATGTTTACACATGCACACACCTGCCATGTTTACACATGCACACACCTGCCATGTTTAACACATGCACACACTTGCCATGTTTAACACATGCACACACCTGCCATGTTTACACATGCACCCGCGCACTCCGCCATGTTAATACTTGTACCTTGTACCTTGTACCATGTACCCTTGTTATCTTCGCTTTAGTATTAGGGTCAAACAAAACCCTGCTATGCTCCCTTGTACATTATTCTCTCTCTCTCTCTCTCTCTCTCTCTCTCTCATGCATTGCATTGCATCATCCTAACATCAAAAACTCCTCTCTTTTCTCCTTAAAAAGAATTAGTTTCTTACCACACACTACCACAGTCCGTGTCAGCACTGCGCAGGTCCCCATTACCCGGAGTATTTGATGTGCAGGAATTTGTGTGCTACTGCCGCACTCTTTTCGAGTCACTCGTCTATTCCACTCACCGTATACGGTGGGAACCTTTTACCTAACCCGTGTCAACCCACACTAGTATAGGTATCAAACCTAGGTTTTGACCGGTTGGTTTGGCTAGCTTTTTTCTTAATAGTCAATTAACGTGCTGTCTATGCCGAGTCATCCCCAACTCAAATGATGAATCGAGATCTTTGAGAGAAAGTGCACAAAAAAGTGATTTCCCTACAAGGGACGTGCCATGGTGAGATGAGTGTTTATTGTCAAGATCTCCGCTCATCATAAACTTGTGTAGGATGCAACATAGACATCACGTTAAATGCCTTTAAGGGAGGGTTAGTCGTAGGATCCGATGGTTGGTGGAAGCCGCTTGCCCTATAGGACCCTCGCCCAAATTGTCCGTTTGGGGGTGTGAAATGCAGGTGAAAAACGAGGGGTCTATAGACGTAGTGATGGCCTCCACTGATCGTAGTCTTCTAACTAGTTGCGAAAAAGGGGTACCCCTTCCAACCAATTAGGATGTAAATAATGTATGTTTTTGTAAATTAAAATATACTTTGCATGAGCCTTCCCCCTCTCCTAAAAGCTTCATTACCCTTCAACCATTCAGCAAAACAAGTTTGGATCCGCTCGGGTGGTCGACTACAACGTGAAGCTTCTACTCCGTCCACGTTCTCAGTCTCGTCATCAGCAATGTCAACTCCCGCTTCAGCTTCAGCCTCTGCTCCTCCTGCTAGTACCGCCGAGCTCAACACTGAGGCTACTCTCAATGGTATTCCCCCAAGCCTCCAGAACTTCCTCGCCGGTCTCGAAGCCAAGATCAAGAATCTCGAAGAAAGCAACAAGATGTTGGAAGACCAGAACCAACAGTTGAAGGGTCACATTCAACAAAAGGGGACTAAACTGGTGCCCAATGGGGAGAATTTCATTTATGTCGAGGATGAAGAGGTCAATACCAACTGTCCCCCCAACACCAATGCTACTGCCTTCCCATTCCCAAGCTACCGCAATGTTCCACCTCCTTCTCTCTACACCCAATAAGGTTTCACTACCATGAGCAAGAACAAGGCTGTCTATGAACCTTCCCCTGAATTGCTTGGTGGCTACCTCTCCGCTAGCCAACTACCCGCACCCTCGTTGCCTCTGAGTATTGGGATGGCCGCTGCTACTGCTTCCACTACTCCTCCCGTCATTCTGTCAGAAACTATCCCCGACATCTCCAATCACCCTGTGGTTATGGCCATGCAAGAGCAAATGCGAAAGTTGATCGAGACCGTGGATAAGCAAAGTGCACCGACTACCAAGACAATCAACCCTAGCCAAGTGGGGGCTCTCCCCAAGGATTTCAAGATGCCTAAGGTGGCAATGTTTCATGGTGACTCGTGTCCTAAGACCCATTTGGATAGTTATGTGTTGGCCATGAGGGCTCGTGACTGCACCAACGAACAAATGGCTCGCGTATTTCATAGCACTTTGGATGGTATAGCTCTACGTTGGTTCTTGGGGCTAGAACCAAGCGAGAGGCAAACGTGGGATAAATCAGTGCCATTTTCTGTGAGAAGTATCAAGCTAACTTGGATTGGCATGTGAATCGAACCGACCTTGAGAATACTATGCAAAAGCCCGGCGAGGCTATTTATGATTTTTACAAGAGGTGGAATCATCGGTTGTGCGAGGTCCAATACCCACCAAAAGCGAAGGAACAGAAACAGATTTTCTACAAGTACTTGCTACCGGAGATGAAAGCAGCTATAGGTAATGGTTACTTCCCTGATTTATGGGAAATGGTTGACGCCGGAGTAAGGTAAGAAGCAGGGTTCACTGGGATTGTGCCGTCAAAGGAAAGTCCAAAGACCAACAACAACAACTCCTTCCACTATAAGGCTCCTACTACGCCTGCGCCTCCTAGGGGTGGAAAGGAAGCCGTCGGCCAAGTGAATATGGTCCAAAAAGAGGTCCCGCTAGATGTCCAAGCCGTAACAAGGAACGGGGCTCCGCCGCAAAGAGAGAGGGAACACTTTGATGATTTTGGAATGCCTATGGGGAAAGTATTTGACGTGTTAGTCAAGAGAGGTCTTATCAAGCCTTTGGAGAATTACCAGCCCGCCTACCCAAGAACTGATTTGGACGCCTCCAAGTTCTGCAAGTATCACAAGCACATCGGGCACACAACTGATGGTTGTATTCAATTGAAGCGCGTAGTACAAGGGTTGATCAATGACAAGAAGATTGAGAAGCCGAAGGGTCCTAATGTGGTGAATAACCCTCTTCCTAACAATGGGGGTGGGGTGAATATGGTGCAAACATGCGAGATTAGTATCCTAGAGCTCATGGATGCCTTTGACAAGATAGGGCTCACGATGGTGGATATCTTCATGGCATTGGTGACGTTAGAAATGCTCGAACCATTAGAAGGACACCTTCCCCGTCTTGGTTGCGATTTGTCAAAATTTTGCCACTACCACAAGTGCTCCGGTCACACTACCGAAGAATGTTTTGAACTCAAGAAAGCCGTGCAAGAGCTCATCCACAAGGGAGTAGTCGAAGACCCTAGAGATTATGTAGCTAGCAACGTACTCATGGTAGAACTTAGTGAGATCACTGATCCGGCCAAGTCTGTTGTGGCGGACTGTGATGAGATGGGTTGTATTCCAATGACTAATAATAAAGAATCTTCTTGCTACTTGTTGTCTTTTAGAAGAACTAGTAAGTGAAGTCTAATCTATAGAGGAAGAGAGTCCCAAGCCCTCTCAACCTCTTTCTTTGGGACAAAATCTTCGAGGAGGCCGAAAAGACCGAAGTTTCGCCCCCTTGTCATGACTCGCCATTGTCTTTGGAGGAGCTACGTGCAGAAGTTTGTCTCCTTACAAGATCCGGTCAAGTATACCAATCCGACCCGAAGGGTGCAAAGAAAGTCTTTGGGAAGGAACCCGAGCAAGCCGACCTAGACAAAGAAGACCCTATCCTCACTCAACTCAAACAAACCCAAGACCATATTTCACTATGGTCCCTACTCACCTCCTCCCTAGCCCATCGCCTCATGCTCGAGCAAACCTCGCCGCACCATGGTACCATCCACTATTACCCCGGAAGACGTCACCCACATGATTGGTAATATCCACTATGGAAACATCATCACTTTCTCGGAGCTAGACAAGCAGTGTTCGGAGTTGATCATAATGAGCCTTATACATCACTGTCGAGGTAAATGGCAAGAAAATCCCCCGTGTATTCATTGATAATGGTTCTGCAATTAATATCCTGCCTTCAAGGATGATGGATGTGGTTGGTGTTCATGGTGTTGATTTACGCCCATCCAAGCAAACCATCAAAGCTTATGACTCCACATACCGCGCCGTGATAGCGAAGCACCCTGCCCATTACCATCGGAACGAAGATCCTGCCGACCGACTTCCACGTCATAGACATCCCGCAACCTTCTCGCTCCTCCTTGGCTGGCCATGGTTACATCAGTCGGGGCCCATCTTCCCTGCACCAGTGTGTGAAGTTTCAATCTGGTAATGAAGTGACCATCATCTACAGCGATCTCGTAACTTCCCAAGGGACGGACACCAAGGGCGTTCCTGTCTTACAGATTCAGCATGGGGAAGAGAGCCGACTCTTCAACGGCTTCGAAATAGTCGCTCAAGCACAGATCTGCACCATCGACCTCACCAAAACAACGGATAAAGTGGCACTGTTGTCAAGATACTGCGTAATATGGGCTTCATACCGGGGCTGGGGCTAGGTAAGAACTTGCAAGGCCCCACAGAATTGGTTGAAGAGGTTGATCATCGAGGGTTGTTCGGTCTAGGATACACCCTTACTCTTGAAGACAAGATGGAGCAACAAAGGATAGAATTGCTTAAAAAGATGAAGCTTCCCTACAAAAAGCCTGAAATGCGGCATACCGCCTGTCCCTGAATAGCTACTTTGTCAGGGAAGGCGAGGAGTTTTCATGTTTTGAGTTCGCCGAGCCATGGATTGACCACACCGGAAATTGCAGAAAGGGTTCGAGATTTTCAGAGATGTGGAATTCGATCGTCCAACATGAAGCTGACTTACATGGAATATGACAAAGCCACGGGCAGAGTTAGAACCATCAGGCATTAGTACTCCATCAAGGTTGTAGATGACTTGGCAGTTAAACTTGAAGCCGCAACCCTTGACAAGCCAGCAATAGAAGCCGCAGAAACTCCAAGTTTGACTGAGACGTGGGACGGCCAATATCTGCTTCAACATCTGGGTAATCTGGGGCTGCACGAAGACATGGTTGCCGTCATCGGGACGATTCTGAAGATAAGGTGGACCCAAGGACATTGGTGGTACCCATGGGGGACAAGCTCAAGAATTGGTGCATCATTGGGGACCTATAGCTACTCCGGAATTTATGATGGGAACACTGGGCTTACTCCTTCTCCTGTGTCGCCACTCCTGCAGCATCTCCTGTCACTCACCCAAAATCCCCGTCCCCGGAGTCTAGTGTTTTACATTTTGAATTTGAGTCTTCCTCTAAGTCTGACGACCTCACATCTGAAGACTATGATCTTGTTGCAAACGCTATTTTCCCTTTTGCCATGAATGAAAACCTCGACCTTTCCGAGTATCCCTCCATAGTCACTCTTTTAACTGATAAATTGGCTAATAATCAAACTAATGATATACACTTGTTAATAATGATTCATTAGAAGAGGCAGACACAGACACATTAAATGATGAATACATTAAAGAAATCTCAGAACAGGTTATTAATCAAAAAGAATCTCGAGCCCAAGCTGCCGATGAGGTGTTAACATGCGTGAATTTGGGAACTGAAGCCGAGCCTAAGGAAACGCAATTGGGAGTTTCTTCAGCGGAGCCGAAAGGAAGAAACTGATTGAGCTACTCAAAGAATATGTGGATGTGTTTGCATGGTCTTATAAGGACATGCCGGGGCTCGAAACTCGATCGTAGAGCGCAGAATCCCGACAGCACCAGACGCTAAGCCAGTCAAGCAGAAGCTGCGCCACATTAAGCCGGAATGGTCTTTGCAAGTGAAGGAAGAGATTGGGAAGCTGCTCCATGTGGGTTTCATCAGGGTGATCGAGTATCCAACTTGGTTATCAAATCTGGTGACTGTCAAGAAATCCAACGTAAAGTCAGAGTATGTATGGATTTTCGGGATCTCAACAAAGCTACGCCGAAGGATGACTTCCCCTTGCCAAATATCTACATGTTGGTGACACGACCGCCCATTATGAGGTCAAGTCGTTTGTTGATGGTTTCGCCGGATATGACCAGATGGAGACAACTGAGGAGGACCAGAAACGACCCCTCCACAACCTCGGGAGGACCATCAGTCGGCGAGTTCGAGCCGTGTTGAGAATGCAGTCTCCTCGGAACAAG
>JAOWBW010001680.1:0-129422 GCA_026119855.1 Campanula takesimana | reverse complement strand
AAAAACTGGGGATAGTTCAAAGAGTATATGTTTCAAGGATATGGTGGATTGTGTTTTGTTGTCCCAAAGGGCAACAAGGGTATGAAAAATAGCTAGGGGGGGGTGAATAGCTGTTTTAAATTCTTTTCGTACCCTTGAAAAACTCAATTGCAAATGCGCACTTTATCAAGTAAGCGTTATGAAATGTGCCTAAGTGAGTGAGTGAAATGCACAGCGGAATTTAGTAATGAAAATAGGCGCAAAGTGTGATAAGGGGCGCACACACACTCTAAGTATTTTGGCTCAAAGTGGTTGAAATAAGGAACTAAGGCAAATGATATAACAACACAACACAATTCAGTTCAATCAATCTACAATGAGTAAACAAGCAAATAGTGAGTGAAAATAATAACTTGAAAGAAATAACAAGATAATAACACAAGCTATTTGGAGAGGTTCGATCAATGAAAGACGTCCTCTACAGAAGTCTTACTAATGTTTGAGCTTATATACTAACTCAAGATCTATTACTATGAAAGAACAAATCCAAAACAATAACCGTGTATCTCTTAAAGAAGAATCTAAATGATTAATCTAAAGAGGTGCGTGTGTGTTCTTAGAATCAAGGCTCTTTAGATCTTTGAGATGGAGAGCACAAGAAACTAAAGTGTTAAGGCTTGAAGATCTGGGCTAAGGATGAAGGTATGAAGATGTTCTTGAAAAATCTGGAAAAACGAAGGCAATCTTCAAATCTTCAACGAATGCTTTGAGAGAGAAATTCTTGAAATTCTTAGCAAAACTCAGCAACTTCAAAATGTTGAAGTTATGGGGTATTTATAGTGAACTTCAAAAAACTAGCCGTTGGAAATCCTTGTGGATAAGATGAGCTGTCGCTCGTTGATTGAGCATGCATATATTATGGCCATTTGACACTCAACATAAATGTGACCGTTGTGGGACACGTGTCAATAGATTAGGCGCATATGCATCTTTTAACCACCGTTGGATCATTGGCGTAATTTGAATTCTCTTCAAGTCTTCGAGTCTTCAATAAATCACTGAGTGTTGAATAAACACTTTGAGGGCGCGTTTGAGCCAACAGGCGCATTGAGCCAAGAGGCGCACAGTAAGCGTGCGCTTAAATCAAGGGGCGCATAGGCGCGTAACAAAGCTTATGAAGAAATCCTTATGCGCGCGCTCTAAATGGCGCATGGCGCGAATGTAGAAGGCGCGTGGCGCGTGGCGCAGGAGGCGCGGCTCAACTCATTGAGTGATTTTTTTTCTTGAAACTTGATCTTCTTGCCCTATTTCTAAGCCTATTCTATAACAATGGACAACTTAAAAAAATGAAGTATAAATACTTCTTACATGTGGGTCTAAAGTCCATGAAATAAAACTTAGGTGATGGATCAATCAAATCTAATAAGTTCTATTACCTAAAAACTGAGATATGTGTGGGCATACCCAACAATCTCCCCCTATTTGATTGATTGCCATTACCTACTATATCAAGGACAAACATTATACTTGATAAAGAACATGTCCAAATGAATGAAATTGGTAATTCATGTCTCAAGTTAATGCACACACTAGTCCAAAATATAGATTCCTAATCTATTCCAATAAGAATAAAGAGTTACATATGGAAAGATAGAAACAACAGTTTAACACATTCAAAATGATATATGTTTTTAGTTTTGAAATGTGTTTAAACAAAGTTTAAACTTAATGCATGAAAGTATGAAACAATTCAATATGATGCATATGAATTTAAAACAATATTCATTGTTCTACAAACAAGGAGTTTGAGTGAACAAGGTTTGATAATAGGTGATGCATTGTTCTCATTAAAACTTGGGTGTAAGAGTTACAAATTACAAGTTTTGAATAGAACAAAAACAAAAGGTGCTAAAAACAAGTAAGCACAAAATCACTATCACAAAAGAGATCGTTCTATTACAAAAGGTTCTAAAAACTTACAAACAAAAATAATAGAAACTAAGGGTTGGGAGGCGCATCATCTTCCTTCAATCCTTCAACGATCTCTGAACCAGAACGCTGAATTTGCTTTGCGAGCTGATGACTACGGTTCGCTAACCCTTGAGTGTCAGTGACACTGGAGTGAGTGGCAGTGATACCGTCTCTAATGTAACTCAAGTGATTCACATTGATGTTTTGGTATTCATCAATGGAGCGCTGAGTGATTTGCTGCTGCTGTGAAATATTTTCTTCTAAGATTTGAATGTGAGCTTCAATGGCATTTTGAGCTGTGATAATATCAGAAGAAATATGTTCGGCGCGTCTGTCAGAGCTAGAGTGAGCAGCAGTGAAATGAGTGACGACCAATTCTTTCAGGACATCCAACTTAGATACAAGCACATTCATGTTGGATTGAGACGCAGCAGACTGAGGTATGAAAGTAGGCGCAGAAGCGGTGGTTTGCGCCTGATCAGTATGAGCTTGAACCTGAGTCTGCGCCGGAGGGGAGAAGGGAGCAGAGAGTTTGTCCTTGAGAGAGTTCATCTCCCCCTTAATGGCAGCGATCTCTTCGGATTGATCAGTGAGTAAGGAAGTAAGAAGCTCAAATTGAGACTTTATATGTGACTGTCCTTGCTCTAGATTTGCTTGCCCCTGCTGTAAAGAATGAAGAATGGAGAGTACCTCGCTCAAATCGGGAGCAGATGGAGGAGGCGCAGGGGTAGATAGTGGCGCATCATCTTGAAGGGCGCAGATCTTGAAGGGGCGCAGAATCTTGAAGGGGCGCAGAAGGAGATGGAGGCGCAGGAGGAGGTGAATGAGTAGGAGACTCAAATTCATCTTCAGTTTCAACATCAACAGTTTCAACAACTGTTTCAACATCAATAGTTGCTGTTGTGATCTGATCAGGTCCAGGTGGAGACGCAACTGGAGAAGGAGTGCGCTGAGGGATGGTTTCTTGCTCCCCCTGAACTGGTTCCTCTATGTCTGAAATGTCATCGCCGAAGAAATCAGAGAGGAGTTGTACCCTTGACACGTTGGTCCGTTGAAATTTGAATGAGGGCGCACGGGGAGAGGAGGCGCGTTGAGAAGGCGCGCGCTGGGTAGGCGCGGAAACAGAAGGCCCTTTCTCAATATCAGCACTTGATCCAGCGCCTTTCATGCGCTCTAACTTTTCTGACTCAGCAGCTTGTTTGGCTTGAAAATCTTCATCTCTTTTTCTTTGACCCTCAAGCCTGCTGGCTTCCTGCGCTAGCCTTAGATCTCGTTCTTCATCAGTTTCAAATCTAGTACGTTTGATTGGCGCACGAGGAGGGTCATCAACCACTCTTTTTCCTTTGCTTTTCTCTGCGCCTGGCACGGGATCAGCGCTTTGTCTAGCGCTTGCCTTCACTGCGCTTTTTATCAAAGGTGCGCTTTTAAGGACTGGCGCATCATCGGACTCTGTGTCTTCATCCACTAAGCCTTCAACAGTCTTGATTTGAATTCCTTTGGCGCGCTTTGTAGGCTTCTTTCTGCGCTTCTTGAGGTCCAAATTAGCTTTACCAAACATTGGAACATCGTTGATCTTATATTCAGGATTCTCATTCAAAAACTTAACTAACTTAGGGTAAGTTAGAAAAAGTTTTGTGAGAAGAAGGCAGTGTGAGCGGAATCGGGTCTTTCCATCACTTTTGTTCTTCACAAATTTATCAATTTGCTCACGCAGAGTCTTGAACAGAATGTGAGGCCAGTGAAGCTTCTCCTTGGCCATGATGGCAGCTGTGTATTCCCATTGTTCCACCGTGAATCGGTTCACGTTCCCAGTTTTGAAAAACAATCGAAGTTCCCACCAAGTGCGCGATGTGAGTCAAGAGTTCTCCACCATCTCGAATTTCGGTGTTTTTGATGTTATTTTGAAGCGTGGGAATATTTAGAAGTGAGGCAGCCATCTGTTCTGATCATCAACAGAGTAAGTCATCGGACGCCCAATAATGCGATCTTCACCGGTAGATGGAAAACCAAGCAAGTGTCGAATCACAGATGATGAAATATGGACGTCAACATTTTGAACGCGCGCCTCAATCCGGTAGTGAGTGCGCCCATTTACATCAATTTCCACTAGAACAGCAGTGGAAAAGAACTCATCCACGAGGAGCGCAGAATAGAAATCTTGGTCCATGGTGAATAAGGGGAGCAGACCAGCTACGCGCAGAGTTTCTATGATTTCTCGCCCAATTACTTCACCAGACAGCTCTAATAGATCAAGAGATTCTTCTAATTTGAAATTTGCAAGGTCCTGAAAAAAATGATTGATGTTAGAAGTGACATAGGCGCATAGAGACATAAAATGATCAAAGTAACATAGGCGCATAAAAAATAAATAGGCGCATAATAGAATCAGGCGCACAAAATTATAGAGAATCAAGGCGCATGATTGAATTAGGCGCATGAAATATTAAAGGCGCATAGAGTTACAAGGGCATAATATGGTTCTCTGTGAATACTAAGGAAAAAATTAAAACAACGAAATTTGACTAAGTACGAAGTTAGGCGCATAAGGTTTTAGGCGCAGAATGATTTAAGCGCATATACAAGTAGAGGCGCATAAAGCATTCAGGCGCATAAAAGAATAGGCGCATAAAGAAGTACATAGGCGCATATCGTGAGAATTTTTACTTAGTAAGAAAAACAAACAACAAGCATTCAAATGAAAGAAATGAAAATCAAAAAGTTCAAATTTTCGAAAACAAGATAGAAAATTTTTAGAGACCAAAACATGCAATAATGACGAAGAACACGAAGAACGACCTTGAATGCTCGAAGAACACCAAGAACACGAAAATCATGAAACTTCACCAAACAAGACAAATAATATATCAAAATGACCGCATGACAACAAGGAATCTAAATATGTAAACAAAAACATTGAACAAATCAATAATGAAAGCACAATGATCAAAAGAATGACCGAAAATTTTGAAAAATTTTGAAAACAAAAATTCAGATTTGTAACCAAACAACGCATTGATCGTTGAAATGTTGGTTTTAAAAGATTCGAAATCAAGAATAGAACACAACCCAACAAACGATATAGAAAACGGATCATCGAAACAAGAGAAATCAAAGGAAAATGAATCCGGGTTTTGTAAAAACGAAAAAATCACTGAAAATGACGAAAAAAATTCAGAAATATAAGGAGATTAAAGGTTGAGAATTCATACCATATCGTCTTGTGTAGATGTTGATGCTTTCTTAGGACCCATAAACTTATATATATATAGAAAATGAAGAAGAACGAAGATGAGAGAGAGAGAGAGAGAGAGAGAGAGAGAGAGAGAAAAAGTGCAGGTGAGAAGAGAGGAATGTGATGATGTGTATTTATAGGTTAGGTTCAAAAATTTGCACTGATAAAACAAAAATACAGTCAAAAATTTAAAAAAAATGGAAGTTGAAAGGATGGCATTTATGAGGGATTTTGAAAATGGCGGCTCATCATGACAAAAAGGACATTCATTAATGAGGGATTTTTGGGATTTGAAGGGCATTAATGGCTGAATGACCTAAAGTGTCATGATGTGACATTTTAGGTTTTTGAAAAACTGCTCCACTTTCCCTTTAAGTGTATGAGCAATTTTGACTAATCTTTGTACAAACACCAAAAACATCTATTTTGGTGTAAGTTTGTGGTGCAAGAAATATATCCCAGAAAATAAAAATTTTCGAAAAGCGTAAAACGAGGGAAAAATTTAATTGCACAAGTACCCTTGAACAATTAATGGAATGTCAAAAGACATAGATTCCTATAATAAATGAACAGAATTAACATACCTGGTACTTGTGTATTTAATACGTTCAATCATTGAAATTGAATTTTGAGAAATGATTGAGCCGCAATAGTTAATGCGCGCATGAAGGGGCGCATTACTTCAGCAAGGCGCATACTCATCTAGGCGCATTATTCATCAAGGCGCATAAGAGATGGTTTAGGGCGCATAAGCGTTTTAAGCGCATGGATTGATAGGCGCGCATGGATTGTGCGGGCAGAAAATGAGGGATGAGCGCGCAGTTGGTAAGGCGCATATATGGCGCATAGTGTCCTTGAAACTTTTGAAAAATTGATTTAATCATTTGTACCTAATATTCTCATAACTCAACACAAACATAAGATCATTAGTATTGACAAAACTATATTGAATTTAGTTGAGTTCAAGCATACCCATTTCGCCTCTCAAAAACATGAATCGTTTCGCGTCAAGTGCTTTCGTTAGAATGTCGGCGATTTGATAGTCGGTTCCCACGTGTTCCAAATGATATTGCCTTTCTCCACGTGGGTCTTTGAGGAAGTGATATTTGATGTCGATGTGCTTGGTCTTTGAGTGCATGACAGGATTTTCAGAAACCGCAATTGTTGATGTATTGTCGCAGTAGATGGGACAATTTTCTTCGATGATATCATAGTCCACCAATTGCTGCTTCATCCAAAGTATTTGACAACAACAACTTCCCGCAGCGATATATTCGGCTTCGGTTGTTGAAACAGATACCGAAGCTTGTTTCTTACTTGCCATGACACAAGTCGATATCCGAGGAAATGACAGGTGCCACTAGTGCTTTTCCTATCAATTGTGCATGCTGCATAATCCGCATCTGAATAACCTACAAGTTTAAAGTTCGAATCTTTGGTGTACCAAAGTCCAAGGTTAACAGTGCCAGAGAGATATCTTATAATACGTTTCACAGCAATTAAGTGTGCTTCTCTAAGGTCGGATTGATAACGAGCACAAACACAAACACTAAACATAATATCGGGCCTACTAGCAGTAAGATAAAGGAGTGAGCCAATCATACCTCGATAGAGCGTTTGATCAACACGTTTACCTTTTAGATCTTTGTCGAGTTTGTTGCCGGTGGCCATTGGAGTATCGTATGCTTTAGCGTTCTCAAGTCCAAACTTCTTGATTAAGTCTTTGTGTATTTGGCTTGATTGATAAATATGCCTTCACTCATTTGCTTGATTTGAAGCCCGAGGAAGAATGTGAGTTCTCCCATCATGCTCATTTCAAACTTGCTCTTCATTAGTTTCTCAAAACGCTTGCACAACAATTCATTAGTAGAACCAAATATAATATCATCAACATAAATTTGAACAAGTAATTTATGACCATTATGTTTGGCAATGAAAAGAGTTGTATCGATTTTACCGCGAGTGAAGCCTTTTTCGATGAGAAACTTTGATAGTGTATCATACCATGCTCTTGGTGCTTGTTTGAGTCCATACAAAGCTTTCTGGAGTTTGTACACATGATTTGGAAATTGTGAATCTTCAAACCCAGGTGGTTGAGCAACATAGACTTGTTCTTGGAGTTCACCATTTAGAAACGCGCTCTTCACATCCATTTGATATAACTTGAAATTTTTGTGAGCGGCGTAAGCTAGAAATAATCTGATAGCTTCAAGTCTTGCTTACGGGCGCAAAATTTTCATCGTAGTCAATTCCTTCTTCTTGCCTATAGCCTTGTGCAACCAATCTTGCTTTGTTTCTCGTGATGGTTCCATTCTCATCCATCTTGTTCCTGAACACCCATTTTGTACCAATCACTCCTTGATCATTTGGTCTAGGAACTAGAGTCCAAACCTTACATCGTTCAAATTGATTGAGTTCTTCTTGCATTGCAACAACCCAATTAGGATCTTGGAGCGCTTCATCAGCCTCTTCGGTTCAATTTGAGAGATTAAAAGCAGTGTAAGCATCAAAGTTTGTAGCTCTCCTTGTACGAACACCAACTTGTAGATCACCGATGATATTAGCAATTGGGTGACCTCTAACTTCACGAATTTCAGGAGGTAAGTTAGGTTGAGTCGTAGTAATTTGAAGGTCTTCAATTGGTACATCTTCACCAGATTCAAAGTCATTGAAATTTGGGGTTGAACTGGCTCAGAATTGAAATTTGGGTTTACACCAGGATGCAGCAGTAGAGATAGGCGCGTGAGAGGAATCATGAGGCGCATCATTTGAGTGAGGCGCAATAGATGATTCACCAGGCGCATTATACATTGAATTAGGCGCATTTGATGTAGATGGATTCTTGTGTTGATAGATTCTGATCTTGAGTGGGCGCAACATAAATAGGAGCACCTGTATCATTTAACTCAATAGAATCATCAGCAACATTGGAGCCAAATGTGGCTCAAGGAGAGAATGTTCATCAAATGTAACATGTACAGATTCAACTATCACTAATGTAGTTCTATTAAAAACACGAAAAGCTTTAGAGTGTTTGGCATACCCAACAAAAATACCTTCGTCGGCTTTGGCATCAAATTTACCTCTATGTTCGTTTCCGTTGTAGAGGATGTAACATTTGCAACCAAAGATCTTGAAGAATGCAATGTTGGGAGTTCTACCACGCCAAAGTTCATACGGAGTCTTGTTGTGAAGTTTGTTGATGAGGGAACGATTTTGAGGTAAAACATGCAGTGTTGATAGCTTCTTCCCAAAGTACTTAGGCAATTTAGCTTCAGCTATCATCGTCTTTCCCGCTTCAATCAACGTTCTATTCTTTCGTTCAACAACGCCATTTTGTTGAGGGACTCCGGCGGTTGAAAAGTTGTGATCTATCCCATGATCTTCACAATATCGAGCAAACACCGTTGTTCTTGAATTCTGTTCCGTTGTCGGATCGAACACTAACGATGTTATCTTCTTTTTGGGTTTGGAGCAGTCGAAATAAGGTAGTGAGAATATCATAACAATCATCTTTTGTAATCACCATCTCTACCCATGTATATTTGAATAGTCATCCACCACAACTAGAGTATACTTGTTTCTTCGAATGCTTGCGGTGGAAACTGGTCCAAATAGATCAATGTGAAGCAGTTGCAAACATCTTGTAGTTGAAGGATTTGACTTGCTTGAAAATGACTGCTTCGGTTGTTTGCCAAGTTGACATGCGGTGCACTTTTTGTCATGATGATCAGCAACCTTGGGAAGTCCTTTGACAAGATTATTCCTGCTGAGTTTTAGATAGATACTTGAAGTTCAAGTGACTTAAGCGCTTGTGCCACAGCCAACTATTTTCGTTCACACTTTTTGCTACAAAACAAAGATTAGTACTAGAGTTCATACTATGGAAATCAAAATATAAATATTTGTCTTACGATATCCCGTGAGTAAGATAGCTCCAGTTTTGCCATTCTTGATAAGACATTGTGTTGAAGTGAAATGGCATTCTAATCCTTTGTCGCAGAATTGAGATATGGATAATAAGTTGTGCTTGAGCCCTTCGACGAGTGAGACTCTTTCAATGCACACTTTGTCTTTCTTGAGCTTTCCATATGCTACAACTTGACCTTTGTTATTATCGCCAAATGTTACGGAGGAACCTCTTTCTTCATGGACATCTTCTAATAAGGATTCATCTCCAGTCATGTGTCTTGAACACCCACTATCGAGAATCCATTCATAATTTCTAGCTTTTTGAAGATCCAGCCATGAAACAAAGAACTGAAATATAGACATTTAAGCAGGTCCCCTTTATTCCTTTTGGGTCCTAGGGTTAGCAAACTTTTGACAACCCACTCTTGCTTGACCTTAGGATTTTTACGTCCTTTGGCATTGGAGTGAATCGCAAAGGCATTCCACGGCCTTGTGTCCTGAACAATCACAAATAGAACAATGATGAAAGCCACCAATCACGTGAGTTTTCACAAACTCTTTACTTTTCTTGGGGATAGCATTCTTCTTTGGGTCAGATGAACTAGACTTAACAAAATCTTTCTTTTGAAATTTTGGAGCGCTTTTTCTCGGAGGGCGCATAGGGCTAGGAGGCGCACGGCGATGAGGCGCGTGGCTCTTAGGCGCATAATGAGCACTCGGAGAAGGAGCGCGCCTATTTTCAAGAATGATTTTGCTAGGAGATGGTTCATCTGTAGCTATATCTTTCCCATTAGCTTTCCCAAATTGCTTCGTTGGGTAGACATAGTGGAATGTTTGTCTCTTGACTTTTTCCTGTCCTTTACCCATTGAATTAGAATGTTTTTCCTTGGGAATTTCAAAAGTTTGTTGGTTGGTAATTCACTATCTCTTTCAGCACAGACATCACATTTAAAGTTGTCACTAGTTGATGAGAATCCCAAGCCACTTTTATCACCACTGACTTTTTGGGACTCAAATATATTCTCCATAGTGACACGAGAATTGGACCACTCATTTGTAATCTTTTTAAGATCAGTAATTTGAGCAACCAATTCATCGTTTTGAACTTTAAGAAGTGAGTTCTGTTCTGTTAGAAAAGTGTTTTTAACAGTAAGAGGAGTCATGCTCTTTATCTGCTCCTTAAGGAGGGTGAGTTCAGATTTAAGTAGAGATTTCTCGGTCTTAAGCTGGGAAATTTCATCACATGATAGTGCTAAAGCTTCCTTCATACTATCAAATCTAGTGATTACCTTTTCAGCTTTTTGAACAATTTTTCTTGTTCAGCAATCACTTCATCATCATTGATTTTGGAGATTGGAGCAGTTGGTTCAACCTGTGGTCTAATGTATGCTCCTTTTCTCAATTTGTTCCTTGCTCCAAGATCACATCGTGAGAATAGCAATCCACCATCGTTTTGAGCCGGAGTGAGAAAACCTTGTTCAACGAGCTCGCTGATGGTTGGTCCTTTCTTCTTTTTCACTTCTTGAAAACCTGCAGATTTCTTGATAGGTTTATTCAAGGCATTCATATCGGGAACATCCTTGGAGAAGTCATCATCAGAATCATAAGCATCAACTTCATCATCATTTGCCATCAAAACAAACGAGTCCATCATCGGAATCTTCATCGCTCTCATCGGAGTCTGTTTCAATCCAAGTGTTGTGCTCATTTGCTGGTGCTTCTTCTTCAGCAACCATTCCCTTGTGACGAGTGAACTTGGGAGTGAATTTGGGAGTATGGCTGCTCTTCTTCTGCATATATTCAAATTTGGGGATCGGGCAGCTTGATGCAAAATGTCCGGGTTTCCTGCAATTAAAACAAACAAGATCTTCTTTTCTTTTTGAATCACTGCTCCTTGAGAACTTTTGAGGAGCTTTGCTGGTAGATCCTTGAAATTTGTTGGTTGAACCGGGTCTTGAGAATTTTCTGAACTTTTGAAATTTCTTCACAAATAAAGCGAAGTCTTCATCATCCATGTCTAATAGCTCAGAAGTAGAAATTTTGGGATCGGAGCTTTTTTTATCTTGTACAGGCGCAGGAGTAGGCGCAGGTGTAGGCGCAGCTTCTCTGTGCGCCATCATAGCCATAGATTTTGACTTTCCTTCAGTTTCGCTGATTCGTTGGAGTTTGAGTTCGTAAACTTTGAGATTTGCATATAGGTTCCTTAAAGTCCAAACATCTAAAGTTCCAGCGTCTTCAAGAGCGCTAGATTTATGTAGGTATCTTGATCCAAAAGCTTGTAGAAAATTTACATTCAAATCTTTGTTGGTAAACTTCATGCCAAGTGAAATACATAGATTGATAATTTCACAGTAGCGTTCATAAGTTTGCCTCAAGTTTTCACCGGGGAGTTGAGAGAAATTGTTGAATCTCTTTTGTACTTCGTATTTCTTGTTCTCCTTGCAGACGGTGTCTCCTTCAATATGCTCTTCAATAGCATCCCATAGCTCATTAGCGGTAGCACAATGCATGACTTGTTGTTTCATAGCCGTGCTTAGAGTGCTTAAGAGAATGTTTTCTTGCTTTGCCATCATTTGCAACTCTTCTAATTTCTTCCTCGGTCCATTCTTCCCTTGGTTTTAGAACTGTAGGTTGAGCAGCGTTGGTGCGTGGATTTGGATTCGCCTTCATCGGAATATAAGGTCCATAAACGACGGTGTCATGGAGCCTTTCATCGATTGAGTTGAGATGAGTCAATATGCTGAATTTCCACACGTCAAAATGATCTTCATCAAAGACGGAACGTGAGTGTAGTTTGCAGTTGCCATAGGTTTTGAGTTTGCCATTTAGAATCGGCACCCAAGCTGTTAAGCTTGAAAAACGAAAAATGTTTTATAAAGGTGTTTGCTCTGATACCACTTGTTGGTCCCAAAGGGCAACAAGGGTATGAAAAATAGCTAGAGGGGGGGGGGTGAATAGCTGTTTTAAAATTCTTTTCGTACCCTTGAAAAACTCAATTGCAAATGCGCACTTTATCAAGTAAGCGTTATGAAATGCGCCTAAGTGAGTGAGTGAAATGCACAGCGGAATTTAGTAATGAAAATAGGCGCAAAGTGTGATAAAGGGGCGCACACACACTCTAAGTATTTTGGCTCAAAGTGGTTGAAATAAGGAACTAAGGCAAATGATATAACAACACAACACAATTCAGTTCAATCAATCTACAATGAGTAAACAAGCAAGTAGTGAGTGAAAATAATAACTTGAAAGAAATAACAAGATAATAACACAAGCTATTTGGAGAGGTTCGATCAATGAAAGATCTACGTCCTCTACCAAGATGGTTAGTCTTGGATTTCTAATGGAGATCTTATATAATGAGTGAGTGTTACAAATTACAATGTTTGAGCTTATATACTAACTCAAGATCTATTACTATGAAAGAACAAATCCAAAACAATAACCGGTGTATCTCTTAAAGAAGAATCTAAATGATTAATCTTAAAGAGGTGCGTGTGTGTTCTTAGAATCAAGGCTCTTTAGATATTTGAGATGGAGAGCACAAGAAACCAAAGTGTTAAGGCTTGAAGATCTGGGATAAGGATGAAGGTATGAAGATGTTCTTGAAAAATCTGGAAAAACGAAGGCAATCTTCAAATCTTCAACGAATGCTTTGAGAGAGAAATTCTTAGCAAAACTCAGCAACTTCAAAATGTTGAAGTTATGGGGTATTTATAGTGAACTTCAAAAAAACTAGCCGTTGGAAATCCTTGTGGATAAGATGAGCTGTCGCTCGTTGATTGGAGCATGCATATATTATGGCCATTTTGACACTCAACATAAATGTGACCGTTGTGGACACGTGTCAATAGATTAGGCGCATATGCATCTTTTAACCACCGTTGGATCATTGGTGTAATTTGAATTCTCTTCAAGTCTTCGAGTCTTCAATAAATCACTGAGTGTTGAATAAACACTTTGAGGCGCGTTTGAGCCAACAGGCGCATTGAGCCAAGAGGCGCACAGTAAGCGTGCGCTTAAATCAAGGGGCGCATAGGCGCGTAACAAAGCTTATGAAGAAATCCTTATGCGCGCGCTCTAAATGGCGCATGGCGCGAATGTAGAAGGCGCGTGGCGCGTGGCGCAGGAGGCGCGGCTCAAACTCATTGAGTGATTTTTTTTCTTGAAACTTGATCTTCTTGCCCTATTTCTAAGCCTGTTCTATAACAATGGACAACTTAAAAAATGAAGTATAAATACTTCTTACATGTGGGTCTAAAGTCCATGAAATAAAACTTAGGTGATGGATCAATCAAATCTAATAAGTTCTATTACCTAAAAACTGAGATATGTGTGGGCATACCCAACATGTTTAGATCAAGATCCATCTAAAAGACGTAGCGGGAAATTATTGAAGCATCCATTTTTCAAGAATTGTAAAGATTTGGATCTTTTGGTGAAGAATGTTCTTCAAGGGTTGCCTTCTGTTGAGCAAAGTGATGACGGGGATGATGAGGAAGGGGTTTCGTTGGAGAGTAATGTGAAGAAAAGGAGGATTAGTGGATGGAACTTTAACTTGGAAGGTTTTGAATTGGACCCTGTTTTTCCTAGTGATAAGGGTGGGGAATTGGATGATATTGTGAAGCAAGTTAGATTCAGGGGTGGTTGTGTCATTCTTGAAAAGGCGGGGGAGTCGGATGCGTCTGCTGCTAGTTCGCCGGGACAGGTTATGTGTCGAAAAGAGATTGGTGGTGGTGTTGTTGGGTGGGGGGGGGGGTGTCGATAAAGAGAGGGTGATGAGGACTTTGATGGCTCTGAAGAGGCCGGATGGGGTTGCGAGGTGGTGAGTAGAAGAATGAATGAGGAACAACATTAAACATTTATTTTGGGACGCAGTAAGTTATTGATTCATTTCCTCATGAACATCATGGTTAATAGACATGACCATTCACGGTTAATCGCCGGTTAGGCGGTTATAACCGCCGGTTGACAAAACCGGTTTGGTCTAACCGTAACCTAACCGGCTAACCGTTCTACCCGGTTACGGTTTCCCGGTTTACCGGTTTATCCGGTTGAACTGGTTACTTCTTCTTTTTTTTTTTTTTTTTTTTAACAGTGCTTTTAACGGGGGTTTTTTTGTTTGAAAAAAAAAACTTCAGTTTTTAACAGTGTTTTATTAAGTAAAAAACCTTCTGAAACTGTCAAAAAACTAACTGAAACTGTCAAAAAAACTAACTGAAATTGTCAAAAACTAACTGAAACTGTCAAAAAACTAACTGAAACTGTCAAAAACTAATTGAAACTGTCAAAAAGCTGACTGGAATTCTAAATAACACATTTTTTTAGTAAAAAAAAGGGACGATACCCTTAAATTTTATTAATTAAAATTAAAATTACAATGAGGGGGACAACCAATCTTTGCCCTTTTATAATTTAAGGGAGGGAAAAAATGGAGCCTTACCTCAACTAAACTATTACAATGAAAATAAAATAAACCTATTCTAAAAATTAAATAAAAACTATCTAAATTCCGTCCCCTTCCGAACTTCCCGTAGAGTCTTCCAAGTCGTATTGATATGTGGATCTACATTTACTAAATCCTCTTCATAAGGCATATCTTGCTCCCTCTTTTCCGCTCTAACACAATCACCAAGTAAGAGTTGATTTTCCAAATTTTCACAAGTTAGTTGGGAACGTCTTGCATCCAAAACATTTCCTCCCACACTAAATGCCGATTCGACGCCACGGTTGAAACGGAGAAGCTAAGACTTCTTTTGCAATTAAAGAGAGTATGGGATAAGTTTCTTGCCTTTGTGACCACCACCTCAAAATATCAAAAGTAGTTGGATTTGAAGTGTTTTGTATAACTTCATGTCTAGTAGAGAAATATGCTTCCAACTCGTACGGAATGCTAGAGGTAGAAGAAGAAGAAGGAGACGTTCTAGCACGTTTTTGGGAATAAATTTCATTAACAAACTATATGGATCGTTATTCTCCTCATATTGTGTATCAATACCAATATCTTCTTCATTAGGACTCGAGCCATATTGAGAAAGATTTCCATGAATTGCACTATACTCATTATAAGAGTCACCAAATCTTGTTTTGTGTTTTCAACAATAATCGCGGGTTTTCGTAGAATCTGTCCCCATTGGGGTATAAATTTGCATAATAAAACGTTATTATGCGGACTAGATCTTTCAATTTAATACGGGGATCCAACATCTTTGCAAGCAAAAATAGAGACCGAATGTTATCAAAATATTTGACCCACTTTTGCCTCATGGAAGCAATGCTTTGGTTTAAAATGGTGCAATTTTGCAAATTTTTAAAACTTCGAACTATTGTAATACATTGATCAAGTACCAAAACGGAAGTTGGATAATAAACTCCCGACAAAGCCAAAGTAGCGGTATTGAAAATCTTTAATAATTGACATAAATTAGTGCAAGCGTTCCATTGATAAGCAAATAAAGGAATTTCATAGCCCATAGTAATAAAAAAATCCATGAGATGCTCTTTATACTCAAAACCATCAATTACTCCCTCTGTCCCTAAATGAGTGTCCATTTTCAAGAAATCTTTGTCCCTAAATGAGTGTCTTTTTTGAACATAACTTTCTCCCTAAACATTTTTTTTCGAAATTTTTTTCACCGGTTTCTTTATACGTGCAAAACTAAAGGTTTGGAAAGGAGATTACAAGATTATATATGAATCGTTGTTACCAAATTGTTCAAAAAGTTGAGATTTTCAGTGTCCCTTAAAATAGAATTTAGACACTCATTTAGGAACAGAGGGAGTAACATTTTGTAGGTAGAATTCCACCTAGTCGGAACATCCATAGAAAAATATTTTTCGGGAAGACCCTTATTTAGTAAATATTTTATCCATTTTCTTGTAATTTTTTTTTTTTTTTTTTTTTTGCAATAAAATAAAGAGCATCTCTAATGGGTTTAACATATTGATCTAAAGCATCTAAACCATCTTAACACATAAATTTATGATATGACATAAACATCTAATATGAAAATACTTACTCCCCAAGTGACGGTTGACAAATGAGCATCAATTCCGGTATACTAGCGGTATTAGCACTAGCATTGTCGAATGAAATATAAAATATTTTTTGCAAAAGACCATATTTTGCCAAAATGGCGTGCAACTTTCTACAAATATTTTCCGCGGAATGAGGTGGTTCAAAACTATCATATGCAAGTAATCTTTTTTGTAAAGTCCACGAATTATCGATCCAATGGCATGTAACACCCAAATAACTATTTCTTTGCCAATGATCACTCCAACCATCGGCACAAATTGAAACTCTTTGATCTAATTTTGATAAAACATCAATTAAAAATGTTTATATTCCAAAACCACTTTTTTAATATCGCGTACGAGAGTCGTACGTGGTACTTTGGAGGCGGCCGGATTTAAAGAAAGTCTAATAAACCGTTCATAAAATTCATCATCCGCAAAGTTAAAAGCAAGCCCTTTAACACACACAAATTTGCACAATTCTTTCCTATAAACGACATTATTAAACTTAAATAAGACAGAAGACGTACCTTGGGTGTTCGGTTGAGCAAATTGTAATTGAGCTTGATCACTCTCAATCCCAACTTTTTCGGGATGTTTGCTATTGAGGTGGGTGTTCAATGATCCATGCCCTCCACCTTTTGTGAACGCGTAACTTTTGGTACAATAGTTGCATTCCACTCGAAAATGTACAAAGTCGTTGGAGTCAATTTGTACTTTTCGGAAATGGATCGTAAAAGTGTCGGATTTGGATTCTCGTGGTTGACGTTGCCCCCGACCACCTCTTCCCACGCCCCGAGCTCGGCCTCGGCCGGCCCTACCACTTTGAGAAACATTTTCTTCAACATTTTGCTCACTTTCCTCAAACGTGACTCAAATCGTGGGTTAAGTGAGGAAGAATCAACATGTTCCTTGCCGCTCCTTCGAGATGAGGCCATTTGTTAAAAAAATAACTGAAACTGTTTCGAAACTGACTGAAAATCGCTAAAAAAACTGACTGAAAATGATGAAAAACACAGATTTTGTCAAAAAAAAAAAACTAACTGAAACCGTAAAAAAAAACTAACTGAAACTATAAAAAACTGACTGGAATTCGAAAAAACTAACTGGAAAATGTTGTGAAAGTGAAACTGACTGGAAATCACTAAAAACTGACTGAAACTGATGAAAAACACAGATTTTGTTAAAAAAACTAACTGAAACTGTCAAAAACTAACTGAAACAGTCAAAAAAATGACTGGAATTCGAAAAACTAACTGGAAAATGTTTTGAAACTGACTGGAAATGGTTAAAAAACTGACTGGAGTTTTCGAAATAAATTACAAAAGTTATTTCGTTAGAAAACTAACTGGAAATTGTTAGAAAACTAACTGAAATTCTGCAAACTAACTGGAAATATGAGAGATTGTGAGACTTTGGAATTAGTAGAGAGAGAAAGAGTAGAGAGAAGGTGTGAAACTAAAATGCTAGGAGGGAGGGGGTATTTATATCTTTGCAATGTTTGACATTTTTTTTTTCATTTTTGGCCGCCCAGTTAAGTGAACTAACGGCTAGTTTGAAAACTAGCCGTTTTTGGACAGTGTCAGACCTGGGGAAGTGTGGGGGGCCCAGGTGTAAAAGCTGATAAATAGTCGTTAGGCGGTTAAACCGCCGGTTTATATGGCCGGTTGAACTGGCAGTTGGTTCACGGTTACAAACCGGTTATTAACCGGCGGTTCACCGGTTTTGGAAACTTCTAACCTTAACCGGACCGGCTAACCGACGGTTCACGGTTGAGCCGGTAGCCGGTTAACCGGTTACAAACCGGCGGTTAGCCGGTTTCCGGTTTTTTATGGTCACGTCTAATGGTTAGTAGACTAGTATGGAAATAAATAAAAAAAAATAGTAGATAAGTAAGGCAAGTTGATTTAGTTATTTACACATGTATTTATACATTGCTCGATTTAGTTATTTACACAATTACACATGTATTTATACATGGCTCGTAATACATGTAAAGTTATACCAATAGTACTTTCTATATTATATTTATACTGACCAAAAGAAATACTACATTCTTTCATCTGTCCCAAAATGAATGATCGGAAAAATCTCAATTTTTCTATTGACCAAAAGGAAATTTGAAAACTTTAGCCATTTCATTTTGGGATGGAAGGAGTAAATTATTATTTAATGACAAACCAAAAAGAAAAATATGACATTTACCAGCAAGAGCTTGCTAACATAAGTATAAACATAAAACAGCCAAAAAAAGATGCTTCGGATAAATAATCTGGACTAAGGTTGCGTTTGATGCATCAAGCATTAGATGCTTGATGCTTGATGCTTGATGCTTGATGCTTGATGCTTGATGCTTGATGGAACGTAAGGTAATTTGGAGGTAGGATGCATTTGATCACATTGAGCGCTAGATGTCGAGTATTGAGTGAGGCTCTTATTCGTTAAGCAAGGATAATGATTCTCAATCATTAAAAGGGTGTTGGACATATTCATGTTGGATGAAAGAATTAAATTACTGAATCCTACATCCAAATTACCCTACGTTCTATTAAGGGTCAAGCATACCTTCACCTTAAAAATGACAACTAATCAAAGTTGTTTTGTCCAATCAAAAGGCTCCCAATCTTGCACAAAACTTTTAACTGCTTGTTTCTGCGTCTCTTCAGACTCGTGCTTCCTTCGACGACGGTGCATGTCTTGTGCAGGCAGATTAAGCATTCCTCTTATGACATTCAGCCCGAAATTGTGGGGGAAATGTGATTCATCATCGATGACGTGAACAAACCCGTTCTTTAGTCCAAACTCGACATGGAAATAGGGAAAATCTTTTGGAATTGAGCCACGCAACCCTTTCTCACTTGTGTCTATTAGCTTCTTGGCATTGTGTTGGCTCCATTCCGATTCAGCTTCGTCAATAGCCTGCAATACAAGTTTTGTACATACTTGTTGAGTTCTTGGCCAAATTATAAACAAAGGAAGAGTAGATATAACACTAATCATGTCTACATTTTTTCCGTTCTAGCAATAATGTGCAAATCTACATGCTCTTTGCCTCTTATTATCATTTTTTTCAGTGCTTGTTAATAAATCAAAACATCAACTTTCAGTAAACATTCTTTCAGGAAGCAAAAACGTAAAATACTACTACCTCCATTCCAAAATTAATGTCCAAAAAAAAAAAATTCAAAATAACTTGCAAAATTTGAATTTTCTTTCTACATTCATTTTGGGACGGAAGGAGTAATTACTAAAATAGATGTGAGAGCAAATCAGAACCTTTTTAAAGTAGAGTGGTGCTTGTCGTGCGATTCCTTGTGGCAAAGGGATGCACTCGACCAAACAATGTCGTCTTTGCTGTGCCAACCCCATAACCGTTTCAATGAATACCATATCCTTCTCTTGCTTTGCATACATCATAATAAGGCGCTTCTTAAAATTCCTGATCTCATCCCACACATTATTATCCACGCTCCTTGTGGATGATTCGTGCTGCATGGACATAAAAGACTGAATAAGACTTTAAATGAAGAAATGCATAGAGTACTAGTGTAAGATAATAACAGCAGTCGGAAAAACAGTGGAATAATATGATCCTTGTCTTGTTTCTACAAGGTTCCAAACTGCTTATAAGATTTCTAGAAGTCCAATCTAAGAGCAATAATCATCTATATGCCTCGGTATTACCCAAGGGCTGCAAAGTGATAATTCAAGGTCTAAATGGAGACTATAGTCTAACATGGGTTAATTTCCTTATGCTCCCCCTCCGTCCCAAAATGAATGTCCAAAAAAATTAAATTTGCTCTTGATCAAGAGCAAATTTGAACATTCATTTTGGGACGGAGGGAGAACAGATACATCCTACTACTACGTACCACGTTAATTCCCCCAAACAAGTGAAGCATAATAAATCAACAGCTACAAATGTTTAAATTCATGTTATTCAACTCACCTGCATAGGCAATATGCAACAGTGACCTTGCACCACCGGCTGCCACTGGGGTAACATCAGATAGGTAAAATTGGCAATTGCAACAACAAGATCCTGTGATCTATTGGGGTTCTCAAAGCAAAAGTTGCAGCGTTGTTGTTGAGTTAAGATACATGTTCCAGCATAAGGTCTCTGTGTTGACTGCAGGGAATCATTTCCTCCTTTTCTTCGGGTCTTTCTACTTGGTCCCTCATCAAAATCATATTCATCGTCCGACAAACTACTCGTATACTGTTTGTTTTGGACTATTGTTTGAGCAAGATGCATATCACCATCCTCTTCTTTCCTCTTCTGATGTATAGGTATTCCTTGCGTGGTATATCTGGGAAACAGTAGTATATCCAATGAAAAATAATAAAAATTGGGAAATATGCGTAAGGCAGAAAAAGGACCATGTAAAAAATTAAGGTAAAAAGGAGGGCGCATATACATCACCATAAATTTCAAATTTATCGTTTACCACCAAAGACTGGGTAGAGATCAGATGTTACATCAGACAAATCATATAACATCACACAGCTAGAGCAATGAAAAATGTGGTAAAAACACATTAAAAACAAGTTCGGAAGAGTATGAAAAAAGCATGCTTCGGAAAAGCAAATGCACAGACATGCTAACAACTTCTAAATTGTTATGTACGTCCTGTGTTTCAAAAAAAAAAAAGAATTGCCTTTGACAGGTCAAACTAATAGCCTCGCTTTTACTTTCATGAAAGTGCACTACAGATATTTACTCTTAAAGAAATACGAACAGACGGACATGAACTCTTGTTGGTTCTATAATACAGAGTAATAGCTACTCTATTATTAGAATTGAGTGGTCCATGCACTCAATAAACATATTTTCACGCATCAAAATACCTGCTTGCGTTTCCGTGTTGTCTGCTCGATTCACCCCCGGAATTGTTCTTTTCTTTATTTTCCTCAGCTTCTTTCTGGTAAGAAAACCAAGTATACGGAAGTTTGTATTAACAAAAACTGAATTCGGGGATCGTTTACAACATTCACAAACTGGAACGAACTTGAAAGAGTATGTATGTGCAGAAATATAATCAACGGAAACTTACAGAATTCAACCAACCAAGTCACCATAATATATAAAACATGCTACAGCAATTCAGAACAAAGAGGAAGAAAGTACTCAAAAAGTTTCCCAACCATGAACGTATGAACTGATGCAAGTCTAAGAGTATGCTACTCATAGACATTGCACTCTATTATGGATTTCCAAGAACCTCCATAGTTAAAACAAATTTTACAATCTTTCAACGACGGTAATGTTGTTGGGTTTTGAGGCACCATGCGCAGCGGAAACGGCAACAGAAAATCAACAAAACCCTAGAGCCCATGGATCCATTCATGATGATTAAATTAATAGGAAGACAAATTTAGAATACTAACTGTTGTTGTGCGTTTAAAATTTTCGGATCTTCAAATCTTCAAGCTTTATGATTTGATCTCCTCGTTCTTCGCGTTTTTGAATCACGATCGCAGGAACATGAACTTGAGATGCTAAACCAAGCATCCTCTATGTGTATCCACACACGAACGAATATCTAGAACGATTCTAGATCTGGACTGCTAGATCCCATAGAAACTCTTTCTATCAAAAGGCTATATGAATAATATGCGTTCTTGATCTTTGATTCTCAATCTTGGATCAAGAATTATGTTTCTCAAACATATTGGGTTGCATTGGTTTAATGGCTGGTGAAAAGATGTATTTATAGTCCTTAGTCATTAACCCTTAATGACCTAGGAGACCTAAATCCCGTCACCCAATTAAACTTACCAAAATCTGGCCCCAGGGATTCTGGCACGGTCGTGCTCACAAATTGGCACGACCGTGCCATTTGGTGCGAACCAAATCTGCCCAAGTGAATATTGGCACGGTCGTGCTTGTTAAATGGCACGGTCGTGCTCACAAACTGGCACGGCCGTGCCCGACAGAAATTCAGCCTTTTGTCTTTTCTTGATTCGTTCTTTTGTGTGTGACCCCATAGGATTATATTAAGTTGGCAATGAGTCCAACCAAGGTTAAACTCATAAATCATGAGCGGACTCTAGCAAGCCATCATGATTACCCAATTAATATAACTTAACAAAGTTCGTTTATCCTCATAGAATATACCATGATCCTTTTGTCACGCGATATCATATTGAACATAAGCCACGGTCTAACTCAACTTAAGTGTCCAATGCTTTCTCGATTTCGAGTAGATTGATATGAGCAAATGACATTGAACACATCAATTCATTTGGGCATGGCCATGCACTATTATCAATCTTACTCTCGAGTGGCCAAGCAGATATCTCTCTTGAGACAAGATGTACAACATCTCATCTTGACTTATCATTCTTCACTACAAGAATCCGATTGTGCCAATCGTAGTCTTTATAACTACCTTGTTAAGGGTAGCGTTTGAGTGCGTCAAACACAACGTTCATCATGTGGAAGACAATGATAATCTCAGGTCTAAGGATTCCAATGATATAACTAAATGAGATTTAATTATGACATTTGACCATGACATAAATCTCATAGTGGGTCAAGTCCAGTACTTGTTCACCAACAAGTACACATAAGTTTAATTTGTATCACATACACATGATCATCACATGATCATCAATTAAATTTATACTAGTTCTTCATAAGTACTAGGGACGGGGATTATTATAATAAACATGTAAAACATATAATAATTCAAGGTTGTTATCTCCATAACAAATGAGAACATGACATAACGTAAGGCCTTTCACAAGGGTCTAGGGCATAATCTCCAACAAATGCTACAATCACAGGATGTGCAGATTTGGCAGAAAATGATGTGACATCTAACTTTAACTCATTCACCTATAAAACTTTTTGATAATTCTGTATAATAGTCATCTACGCCCTAAAGCTCTCAGTTTCATGTGGCTTACCCTAGGTATACCTAAAGTGATGACTTTAAATAAGAGTGCTTGTGAAAGGTTATTGTTTAGTTCATCTCTAGCAAAATTACAATCTAGAGACTATAATTAAACAGACACACTGATTGGACCGTAAATTATCAAACCGAACCATATATGATCCATATAACAATATAAATTCATCATAAGTACCCTATCCCAAAGAAAAATAATACTCCCTATCTCCCGGAATAAATATCCTACTTTCTATTTTCATTGGTCCCAAAATAAATGTCACCTTACTAAAAAAAAAATAGGGTATGAAGTTAGGCGATCTTCCTTATACTACCCATTCTAATAGGCACAAGCATTGCAGTGCCCTAGAAGGTGTCGCTCTACCCATATGAATAGATTGGGGTAATCAAGGAAACACAATTAAAATCTTAAAAACATTGGCTTGTCAACTATGACATTTATTCCGAAGTAAGCAATAGTGACTATATGTGGACAAAAAGGAAGACAAAAATATAGGAGCGAGAAAGTTAAAGAGTTAAGTCTTACCAAAAGCTTTTCAGCTTCATGGTGCTTCCCTTTCATACGTAACTGCATAACTTTAGCAGCCAACTGGTTTGCGCTCATTACAACTGTATTCTCTTTGTCAGGTTTATCCAATACCATTATTACATGAACGCAAGGGCCAGAATCAACATTCTTCTGCTCTTTAAATCCACTCATGAAGCTTCCATCATTGGAAAACTTGTTTAAGCTGGACATTGCAGAAGAAGAAGCGATGACGTTTTGACTTTTCCGCTTCCCCCAGGACAGAGAATCATCAAGTTTAGGCACTCTCATTCTAGAATGGTGAACAGACATACCTGGTGGTTCAATTTTTTGTTTCCTGAACTGAAGCAATCGACTGGTCTCTCTCTCTCCGTGGTTCGATTCGCACAATCGCACTTCAAAGAGTAGTAAACTAGCAGCTATTGGCACGAGCAAGGAGAATCGAAACTCGACAGGGGGAGACGGAGAGATACGTCGCCGGCACGTCGGAGAGATACGTCGGCGGCACGACGGAGAGAACTGGAATTTGAGAATTGAGATTGAGACGAAGGGATTAACTGTCGCCTTTGGGATTTAGGATTTTGTGTGCGAGCCCTAGAAATCAGAAAAGTCGTGGATTGAGAATTGGGGAGACGAAGGATGTTAAGTTTAATGCCTTCTAATTTTGGGACGTAAATTTAATAGGTTAAATTATCAAGTTCGTAATTCCGATATAGTAAGAGTAGAAAAATGAATCAGAAAAATCATATGCACACACATGAAGTGCTCGCATATATCTTCTGTAAATTTCACGCGAAGTCAGCTTGTTTGGTTTTGTTTGGTTGGTCTTTGACGTGGGATTAATAACTGATAAGGAATGAGACTCCTTATTAGTTTGGTCAACCAGAAAGGACTCCTACTTGAATTTAAAGGACTCCTACTTGAATTTAATTAGGCACTTTCGTGTATATACTTGCATGTATATATACTCCCTCCATCCTAATTTAATTCAGTAGTTTATTTTATTCAGAAAGTGAGAGAGATCAATAATTTTAGATCTAGGGTTTTGCATAGCTAGGAACTTTGTGATCAAAGTTCATACAAACATAGATTAGTGTGATCATATTCTTGTAATTGTTTATTCGCCATAATAATATCTGTTTCCCTTTGCCCGTGGAGGTAGCCAATAGAGATTGGTGAACCACGTAAATTCTGTCTTATTATTTCTTGTGTTAATTATTATTTTCTATCTCTTGGGTCTGATTTACTAACAAGTGGCACCAGAGCCTGGTTAGTCAAGAAAGATCAGGGCATTCCGCTGCGGCAGAAGAGATGGAATCCGGGATGGACCAGAAAATCGACAAGTTTGATGGGAAGAACAGTTTCAGTTTATGGCAGATCAAGATGAGATCCATGTTGCGAATACAAAGTTTGTGGGTTCCAGTGGCTACTGCAATCAGGGATCACAAGGATCCAAAAGGTAAGGCAGAGGTCGTTCCCACAGCAGAGGATTCGAAGAAGGCTGCAGACATGGTAGTATTGGATGAGAAAGCTCATTCAATGATTATCATGAGTCTTGATGATGAGATCTTAGCGGAAGTAGCGGATCAAGAAACAGCGGGAGGCTTGTGGCTGACGTTAGAGAAGATGTATTTGACGAAGTCTCTAACCAACAAGCTCTATATGAAGAAGAAGCTATTCACTTTCCATATGTCTGAAGGTACGCCTATTAAGGATCATCTAGATCGATTTTTTGCTTTATTACTTGAATTGCGTAATATAGAGGTGAAAATTGATGATGAGGATGCTGCTCTAATTCTGTTGATATCTCTACCGTTGTCATATGAATCATATGTTGATTCATGCTTGAACAAAGAGACAATTACTCTGGAGCAAGTAAAGTCTGGTCTGAAGACTAGAGAACTGCGCCGAAAGGCGAGTGGTACTAGTACAGAATCTCAGTCATCAGGTTTGACTGCGGAAGGCAGCAAAGGGCATGGTCGAAGGAATGGAGGTTCTAGACGGGGTCCGAGACCTGGAGATATCTATAGTTATTGCAAGGAGAAGGGGCATTGGAAGACCGACTGTCCCAAGAAGAAGAGAGAGCAGCAGGCAAAATCTGAATCGACTGCTGCGGCGGCAAGCAGTGACAATCTGGATGAGGATTGTGATTATGCCCTGGTGACCGAAGAAGAAGCGTGCGAGGAAGTTTCATGGGTTCTAGATTTGGGAGCATCTTATCACATGTGTTCGCGCAAGGAGCAGTTTACAACATACGAGCAGAAAGATGGAGACCGTATTTATATGGCTAATGGATCAGACTGCGAGGTAGTTGGCATGGGCTCCGTAAGGGTGAGAACTTCGGGTGATAAATCTCTCACATTGAACAAGGTAAGACACGTTCCAAAAGTAGCAAATAATCTGATATTGCTTAGTCGGTTGGACAAGAAGGGATACAGCTTCAAAGGTGAAGGTGGAGTACTGGATGTCTACAAAGGTTCAGATGTGATTCTGAAGGGAGAAAGAAAAGGTTCCTTGTTCATCCTCCAAGGTACTGAGATTGGTGAGGGTGTTGACGAGCAGGTGGAGCATCGTTTTACTCTAGGCCGGAGTGAACTGGGCAAGCCACAGCTAGAAGACCAACACACACCGGTTTTATCAGTCATGGTTGGCATGATCCAATGTCGACTGGATGGGACACAATTGAATGACTGTTAGTCGCCCGTTGGGGCGATTCTGAGTGCCCGTAGGTGCACGTTTGGGTGTCTGGTGAGATACATTGCATCCTGAAAAATCTGATTGTCCAAGAGGACAAAGTTGTTTGTCTGGTGAGGCAAATTCTGGGTGTCTTGAAGATGCATGGTGCACAAAATCTAGTGTCTTTGACGAAAGACAAATCTGAGGCAAAGGTTAAAAAAACTGGTACGAGGGATGTGGCTCAAGGTGGAGGCTATGTCGGAAGCTCGTGCATATGAACTATTAGGGGAGATTCAAAGTCAAGGTGGAGATTGTTAAGTTTAATGCCTTTGAATTTTGGGACGCAAATTTAATGGGTTAAATTATCAAGTTCGTAATTCCGATACAGTAAGAGTAGAAAAATGAAACAGAAAAATCATATGCACACACATGAAGTGCTCGCATATATCTTCTGTAAATTTCACGCGAAGTCAGCTTGTTTGGTTTTGTTTGGTTGGTCTTTGACGTGGGATTAATAATTGATAAGGAATGAGACTCCTTATTAGTTTGGTCAACCAGAAAGGACTCCTACTTGAATTTAATTAGGCACTTTCGTGTATATACTTGCATGTATATATACTCCCTCCATCCTAATTTAATTCAGTAACTTATTTTATTCAGAAAGTGAGAGAGATCAATAATTTTAGATCTAGGGTTTTGCATAGCTAGGAACTTTGTGATCAAAGTTCATGCAAACATAGATTTGTGTGATCATATTCTTGTAATTGTTTCTCCGCCATAATAATATCTGTTTTCCTTTGCCCGTGGAGGTAGCCAATAGAGATTGGTGAACCACGTAAATTCTGTCTTGTTATTTCTTGTGTTAATTATTATTTTCTATCTCTTGGGTCTGATTTACTAACAAAGGAGATTCATACCCATGTCGAAACGTGATATTCATACTCGAGAAAATTTCTGGGAGAAACAAGTTAGTTTTTATAGGGGTTAAAGTTTAGGGTTTATGGTTTAAGGTTTAGGTTTAGGCCTTTTAGGGTTTAAGAATGGTTAAAAAAAGGATTTTTTATAACTTATGGAGGAACTAGTTTCCCCCAAAACCAACTCTTCATACCCATGTCGAAACGTTATATTCATCCGAAAATCTTGGGAAAAACGCATTTTACACGTGTTTTAGTGTAAAACGTGTTTTTTCTATGCGTAGTTGCATTTTTGTAAATAAGTGGAACGTTACTTAAAAGACGCGGTTGCATTGCTGTAAATAACTGGAACTTATAAAACTCATCAGACACTTTTTAACGCTACAGGAGGCATTTTGCAACACTACAAGAGACACTTTTTATTACTAGGGAAGACACTTGTTTTAGAACTTAGAAAAACTTGCCTGCTACTTACAAAAACTCACCACACTTTTTTACACTGTAGGAGGCATTTTGCAATACTACAAGAGGCACTTTTTAATACTAGGGCAGACACTTATTTTGAAAATTTTAAGAACTCACCAAACACTTGTTGACAATGGAGGAGGCATTCTTCAATATTCCAAGAGGCACTTCTCAGCAGACACTTATAAAAGTATATGAAACACACACAAAAAAAAAAAAAAAAAAAAAACTCAACAGGCATGTTTTTCTCTCAACTTCCGTCTCCTTCCTCTCTCTCTCTCTCAACAGGTTGTTCTTCTTTTTCTTTAATCCAAATCTTCTTTCTTTTTTCTTGATTTTCATTCAATTCTTCTTATTTTGATTTGATTAATCAACAACATCCCAAGTTTTGCATTTATTATTTGACAATTTGTCAATTAATAAATGCAAAATTAGGGATAATTTCAGATTTTGCTTTTATGTTTTTTAAATTTGATGTTTAATAAATTTCTCTCATTTGTGAGAGCCGTTGATTCCTCTCCTTTGTGAGAGCCGTTGATTTCTCTCCTTGGGGGAGCCGTTGATTCCTCTCCGTCGTTGAGAGCCTGTGTTTTGTGTATTTGTGTTTTTGTTGATTTGTTTGTTTGTTTTTTTGTACACTACAATTGCAATTCAATTCTCAATGACAAATCTCACATCATCTCAAAGCAATAATGATGCAATTGGTCTTGCTATACAAGGATGTTTCGAGGATTTTGAAATGTATGGTGGACGTTTATTCGTCAACCCAGATTCTTCATGTCAAGTACTCAACGCTAAATATGATCGGAAGGAGGGTTTTTTAAATGCCGAATCGAGGCAGTTTCCAAGTTTTACTTGGAGTAGCATCTGTATGTTTCAAGATTTAATTCGAAATTGTCATTGCTGTAAGTCAATGAATGGATCTATCATGGATATTTGGGCTGAGCCTCCAGCTTTGGTGGAGTGCCGTCTCTTTTCTTGTTATTAATGCAATTGAAGTCGGCGTTTAAAAAAAAAAAAAAAAACAGGCATGTTTTAAAATTCAAGCAGGCACATATAAAAATATCTGCTGAATATTAGAAGTGCCTACTTGAATTTTAAAACATGCCTGCTGATTTTTTTTACAAGTGCCAAAATAAGTGCCTACTCTAAGGTAAAAAAAATGCCTGCTGTGGAAGTCCAAAAAAAAATGCCTGCTTTAGGGTAAAAAGAGCGCCTGCTGTAAAAATTTTGAAAAGTGCCTCCTACAGTATCGGAAAGTGCCTGCCCAAGAACCCTTCTATGTGGAAAACACGTTTTACACTAAGGCTAGTGTATAACGCGTTTTTCACAAGAACGACTCGATATTCATACCCATGTCAAAACAATTGAAAAGAAAAATGGGATTATTACCACCTAGTCTTCCATCCTAATTAAAATTACCATTAAAGACATGAAATAATTTCTCTTACCAACTAATCCAGCACCAAAAAACATATTACCACCTAGTCCTTTGCTTGCTTTATATTTTTTCATAATATCGTAACTACCTTCGTAACCCCTGCCATGTTCCAGACCCCCATATATATACCATGCCACTCTCTCACACAGAGGAAAAATACACACACAAAAAATTTCATACTTTCTCGCTCTCTACCCCTATTTTCGGTCACCTCTTCCTCTCCCCGCCTCCGACCTCCCTTTCCTCTTCCCACTCCGGTCGTCCAATCTACCACCTCCGGCGAACCCCCCTCTTCCTCACTTTCGGTCGTCTTCTCTACCACCTCTGGCGACCCTACTCTCCCTCAACACCGTTCACTCCTTTCACACCCTCTTCGTCTAACTCCGGCCACACACGGCAAGAATAACTCAGATCTACCTCCCTTCGAACAACTCGTGCTGCCTTCTTCATCTCCAACTCCCTTCTTTGTCACCGGTAAGTTTCCTTCACCGTCGACCTCACGCCTTAACAACATCGCAATATCACCATATCTGATGAATGAGTTTTTACTCATTTTGTTTGATACTTTCAGACTTAATTTTTGTTTTGTTCTCAAGCTTTTGTTATTTGATTTGGGTCCTTTTTATGTTTTTGTTGTTTAGGGTGGCTATGTGCTCAATCTACAAGAAAACGGGAGAAAAAGAGCTTAATGGATGAACTTTGTAAAGCTTGAGGTATGCTGTGCAAAATCTGCTGAAATTCAGGGGCCAAACTACATTGAAAGTCTGGGACTATAATAGAAATTATTAAAATATGAAGGAATCTTAAGGAATTTCAGAATTCAGTCAAAAGCGACCTCAAGTAGAAGAATGAAGTTAGTTTTCTAATTCATTATGATATCTTTTGATTATTGTATTTAGTTAAGGATTTTTATTAGTTTCCTTTTCTTTTTACATTTTTTTTCCTTTTTAGTTTAGGTTAGTTTACACTATAAATACTACATTAGAATTTTAGTATTATTTATCAATCATGTAACTAGTGAATATATGTAAGGAATTGCAAGGTTTGAGAGATTTGTTCTATGCCTATGAAGAACAATTTCACCAACTACGAATTGGAGGTAACTTTTATTAAAAATATATCCCTTACTTTAGATTTTATTTCTTGATCCGTCTTTTATTCAATTGAGGTATTTTTCTTTTCATCTTGTTATTCCTATTTATAGTTTTACTTATGCTTAATTAAATCTATTGGTAGCATTCGTAGACTTGATCAACCTATTTATCTTTGTGGTCGTTGCTAGAATTTTCTATTGATCGTGCCAGTGTAGAATTTCATCGTAGCATCTTTATAAATTTTGTAAGTGCCATAGCAATTTATGAAGTGGGTAAAATTAGACAATTATCTATCTTAATAGAATGTATTCTTGATCTTAGTCTCTTAAATCGTTCATCAATTAATATTAAGATCTAGGCTGTGCCCGGTAAGATTTATTTATTAATTATGGTTTCTAGTGCGTGTGCCACGACTTTTAAATATCTGAAAGAAGAGACAGAAATTTAAATAAATCTTGTGATAAATTGAATAGGGTAAAAAGAAAAAAAGAAGTACCTGTGATATTTAAATTAAAGACGGGGATAATATCAAATCGAAAGTACCTTTTAATTCTGTGATTCCTATCATTTATATGCTTGCTCATGTTGATCACCTATCTTCTATTATTGTTTTTTTATTTTATTGCTTTTAAAATAATTAAATGATCTAGAATTAATCCAAGTCTCTGTGGTCGATCCTTATGTTTGCATATTGCTATGACGATAGTTCGTGCACTTGCGATGTATTATAATTTTGTCTTGGAAAAATTGTAAATTGTTCTTGAAAAAACTTGAATAATTATGAAGTTGTTCTTGCCGGATTTAGTGGTCGGTCGAAGTTGGTTGGTCTCCAACCGAAGTGATTAAAGAAATGGTTTGGAAAATCGCCGTCAGAAATGGTCATTTTATTAGTAGTTTAGTTGACAATTGAGAACTTTCTAATAAATTCTCAGTTGTTTAGTCGCCTGAGTTAGTGGTCGCCGGAGTTGATCGTGTTTTTAGTAGTTTAATTGATAACTGAGAACTTACTGATAAGTTCTCAGCTGCTGGTTGCCGGAAAATGGTCGCCGGTGTTGATCATGTTTTTAGCTGTTGACAACTGAGAACTTACTGATAAGTTCTCAGTAGTTTAGTCGCCAGAGTTGGTGGTCGCGAAAGTTGACCGTGTTTCTTAGTAGTTGACAACTGAGAACTTACTGATAAGTTCTCAGTTGTTTAGTCGCCGAAAAATGGTCGTCGGAAAATAGTCACCAGAAAAGGTCGTCGGATGTGGTCGCTGGAAAAATAGTCGCCCAAAAAGGTCGTCAGAGATGGTCGCCGGAGGTGGTTACCGAATAATTGTTGCCGAAAAAATAATCGTCAGAAAGGTCGTCGAAGGTGGTCGCCGGGAAATGGCGCCGGAAAAGGACACCGGAGGTGGTCACCGGAAAATAGTCGCCGGAGAAGGTAGGGATGGGTGGCCAAAGGTGGTCATGTTAGTTGGAGAGAGAGAGTAAAATGATGGAGAGAGTGGCAGTAATGTAATTTTCCATCATGTAGTAAGGACATGAGTGTCCTTTTAATAACTCGTGGCTAGGTGAAAATATTTCAAATTCCGCGTCCTAAAGTGGTATTTTTTATTAGGATCAAGACTATATGGTAGTTGCATCTAAAAAAAATTCTTTCGTAAAAAAACAAAGATATATAATATAATGATCAAAATAATCCCTAAAAAGACATCCTTACGTGAGGCTACCTTAATACTTGGTATTATTACAATGAGAAAATTACCTCCTAGTCCCTCAATATTATTGAATTTACGTCCTAGGACAGAGACTTTTCTATTTTACCTCCTAGTCCTATAAAATATTTTAGTTAACCATATAGTCCTTTGGCCTATTAACTACACCCCTCCCTCCCCTACTCTCTCTTATTCACATACCCAGGGATTTTTTTTCTCTCTCTCTCTCCCTCCCTCTCTCTCTCTCTCTCTTCTCTCTCTAACTCACCGTCGACTCGTCCCCTCCTAACCCCGGCGAGCCCGCCGCTCTCCCTCCAAATCCATTACCTCCGGAGAATTCCTCCCCCACCTCCGTCGACCTCCGGCCACTCACTGCCATCCGCTATTTTCAATTGATCTACCTAGATCTGCGACAAGAATCACAAACTTCACTGGCCAATCGCTCCCCTCCCCTCTCTTTCCCTCTCCGGCGATACAAACAGACAATATGGCACTGAACAGCGGCGATTAGCTGCCGTTGATGACACAACCATGTGTCGAGGTTGTGCAGGTCGGTGAAGAGCCGATATCCTACTGTCTTTGCCGACGTCGTCTTCAACTTCGTCGCCGGCCAACATCCGCAGCCTTCTCCGGCTTCATTTTCGAATAAATTATGTCGAGGTTGTGTAAGTACCCCAATCTGAAATCGACCTACTTTAGAGGAATTCTTGGTACCATTTAAGGATAAACCAATGGGCCAGGACCTCACTAAGATAAACCTGATATTCCAGGACTGAACTGGAATTAAACTTTGAAAAATCCAGAAGCTCGCCAAGTCGAGTCGTACGGATGGTTTAGGCACATGAGGTCCCTAGCCGTACGGCTACTTTGGGCACCCTCAGCCTCTATAAATTGAACCCCATGCTGATCATTTTAGGGGGGGGGGAGAAACAACATAAGAGAGATTACTCTGTCAAAATCACTACAGAAGTGTGAGAGGAGTGAAACAAAGAGTGAAATAGAGAAAGAAAGATTGGCTAAACCAAAATAGGTAAAGCTACCTTTTCCCCCTCCCTTCTCTTCATCTATAACTCTATTTTATCTTTAATCTTTGTTTAAGTTATGTTAATCTTTATATTACTTTCAAGACTTGTCCATTCAAGCACTTTTACATTACTTGCAAGACTTGTCCATTCAAGCAACTTTACATTTATGCAAGACTTGTCCATTCAAGCAAATATACATATATTACTCTATATATTTCTCTTGTCCAAGCCATGAGATGATCTAAGGTGCCCTCTATGCCTTGTGTGGAAGAGGTTCAAACCTAGATGATCATGGCTTGTTGATTGTCATTTACATTCTTGTCTAGTTGGAATGATGCTTTTGTTGGCAATAATGATCATTTGGATGATAAAGCCTCCATCTTTATCATCCAATATTAATCTAGCTCTAAAGTCCCCTTTGGGGCCATAAAGATTCAATCTTTATGTGTTGATTTGACTCTTTGAAGGATAATAAGTCATAAAAATGCCATCTTGGGGATAAAGTTTCAATCTTTAATCACCAAATGGTCAATTTTGGCCCAAAGGGCATGTTCATCAACTTTTCTCAATTTTCTCCCATGATTGCTTATGATCACACCCAAATACTTGTTTTGGGGACTAAGTGATGATCATTTAGCATAGGAATGTTGTATTTAAATTTATAAAGTGTCTTAAACAAACTGGAATCAAAACAGTTCTGTCCAATTTCAACAGAATGTTCTGTTTCTGCTCTGAAACTGGGCTGTTCTTGATTGAACTGTAAAATCCCAGGAAATGGCCTGTACATCCGTACGGCTATGTTGGGAACAGGGGGAAAAATGTCTGTTTTTCCCTCTAATCCCTATTTTCTTGATAAACAGACCCTTTCAGTTAAGTTTTTCCAAATAAAACCAATAACAGAAACTTTTCCGTTAAATACACACACACACATGCACATTTTCAAACTAACAAGGGAGACTCGGTTTTTCCAAGGCATTTTGGGTGAACCGCAAATATGTTATTCCCAAAGTGTAACCTGACCTCCGAACTCACATTCTCTAACCATTTTCATTTGTTGGGTTTAAAATTAACAAATGTGGCGACTCCGTTTCTTTTTCGTTAGGAAAGTTAACCGTGTTTGGTATTTCGCCTTTGAAACTTGTTGTTTCGGGGCGGGATCCTTACAGTGGAGACTCCGCTGGGGATAAGAGTGCTTACGAACTTCTCTTTAGAAGCTTTGGAAGCACTTTTGTGTGGGTCAAACTCCCGTCTCCGTTAGTTAACTTTGTGCATGATTGTGTGTTTTTGTTGTTTATGTTTGAACTGTTTTGAGTGCATACATTCTGGAAATGCAATGAATTGGAGCATGATGATCAGAAGTTGGAGAAACTGAGATAAAATCTCAACCCTCTTGATCTAGCCGTACGGCTACTTTGGTAAAAGGCCAGAATGTTGCAAATTAACAATTTTGTACAGGGCAACAACATTCTGAATTGCCTTCTGCTTCTGCTTGTCCAGGTTCCAAATTTACAGCCTTACTTGTGCACATTACCTTTATTCTTTTGGCCAAAACTTGGTTTTTAAAACTTGGTTATGCATGATCTCTTGTCAATAAAAATGGTTTCCAAAATCTCATTGTGCATAACCCCCTTTTGTAAAAATTTCTTGACTCTTCGCGTTGTGCACAACTTGCTTTGTACACATGGTTTCAATGTAAAGATTGTTCTTTTGACAAAATGTTTGATTCGAAAATTTTTTGGTTGTGCACAACTTGGTACATATTTAAGTTTTGGTCTTTGTTCAATCATGTTCTTTTGATTCATTATGTGTATAAGATGCTTACTCGCTTGTTCATACTTGTTCATATCTTGCTTATGCCATGCTCATCATGTTGAAAAACAAAATAAAAATCTCTATTTTGACTCAAAAAGGGAATATAGAATTGACTTCACACAACGCGCACTTAACCTTGCACGTTCCAAACACCCTTTAAACCCGGGATGGATGCCAGATGCAGCTCGATTGGCGCTCTTGTTCCCTTCGAGCGCGCACGGGTCCATTCCACCTCCCCTTCCGAGCCGAGTCAACCACACATGTCCGTGACACACAAACACCGAGACTTTGGCTGGTTTTTGGTCTAGCTCATGTTACCACGTCCCTAATACATGTCTGAGATTAATTATGGCCAAGTTAATGCCCGAGTCACGACTCCTTGTGAAAGCAAGTGTGACCATGGTCAACTTTGACCCAGTCCTTGACTTATGCGTTAATATTGGCTATAATTAACATAAGTCATGTGTTATGGATAGGGTGACACCGTGTTGTCAAGACCTAATGAATGGTCCATACTAATCATCCTTAAGCCCAAGGATAAGATTCGAGAGCCCTCATCAAAGATGAGGTCATGCCGGAAGTCCCTTAAGTCCCTAAGAAGAATCTCGATCTTAACCGGGGCTTAATCATGATTGGGATGGCTCACGCATTGGGAATCTTGCGATGCACTAGACACTAGGTTCGTTTCTTTTGGTCGGTGGAAGCCGCTTGCCCTATAGGACCCTCGCCCGGGACAGTCCATCCTTGGGAGTGTGCAAGATAGGTGAAAAACGAGGGGTCTATAGGCGTAGTGATTGCCTCCACTGATCTAGGAATTAGAGTAGTTGCGAAAAAGAAGAGAAATCTTTTCCAACCATTTAGGAATAAAATTGCTTTTTAAGTAAACTTGGATGAATAAATAATTGCACATTGCATGACTTTGCTCCGCTTTTGCTTCTTGGCCTTGACGCATCGCATTCTGGAGTTAATGAGCATCATTTCGTTAAGTCTTTGGACGGATCCCCGTATCCTCCAAGACCTCCATAAAGGCGTTTCGTTGAGTCTTTGGATGGATCCCCGTTATCCTTCCAAGACTCCTGTTAGAGTCCCTAGGCATGGTTCCCTAGGAGGTTAGATCTTTGGATGGATCCCCACTATCCTTCCAAGGTTCCCGTTGTGATTCCCGTTGTGATCCTCGTTGTGATCCCGTTGTGATCCCCGTTGTGATCCCGTTGTGATCCCCATTGTGATCCTCGTTGTGATCCCGTTATGATCCTCGTTGTAATCCCGTTGTGATCCCGTTGTGATCCCCGTTATGATCCCGTTGTGATCCCCGTTGTGATCCCATTGTGATCCCATTGCGATCCCCATTGCGATCCCGTTGTGATCCCGTTGTGATCCCCATTGTGATCCCGTTATGATCCCGTTGTAATCCCGTTGAGATTCCCGTTGGAACCCTAAGTGTTATCCCCTAGGTCCCCGTGGAAATTCCCGCCAAACCCCTAGGTGTTATCCCCTAGGTCCCCGTTAAGATCCCCATTAAACCCCTAGGCATAGTTCCATAGGAAGTTAGTCAAGTCTTTGGACGGATCCCAGTTATCCTCCAAAGCGTCTGTTAAAGAAAAGAAGCAAAAGGTGCTTAGGGTAACCCTCTCCCCTTTCCTTGGGCCGTTACATGATGACCAATTCTGCGCCCCTCATGCCATTTCGTTCCCGTCAGTGTCGTCGCGTGACCATGACCCCTTCGAGTTAGCTGTCATGGCACCACATGGTGATATACCTTGGTCAAGCATTGGCCTCCTCAGTTTGCACCTCCATGTGATGACCATCTCAGTTGCTCTGATCGCCTTGATGGCTCGAACTAGTGTGAGTACCATCTAGTCCCAAGCCAGTAAGGTTTTGTCCTATGTTATCCTGACTATATTCAGACAAGTCAAGGAGGCTCCTTGTCCCCATAACCTTTAAGTTAGGTCCCTTAGGGCCGCTCTCCATCACCCTAGGAAGTCCGTTTGGAAAGTGAGTCAATCACTCACCTCTTCCCAGAAGCCCGTTTTAAGTCATGATCGTCTATTCGTTAACCCCATTTGAATGTGTGAGTCTTTTACTCAAATAAAAAATGTGTTTGTCAATCCTCATTCAAAAAAAAATAAATTGGAAATCAGGTTTTCTTAAAATAAGAGGTCAACTCTTTTCCAAAAGGCTAATCCGCTAATGAGGCGTTCCTCTCAAATCATGGTTATAATTTCACCTCGAGGTTTAAAATGCTAAAGTCCTTTGCGGTCTTGTCCACCGGAAACATCAACCAAGGAGCCCACATCTGAAATGGCGTCTGAGACTTCCATCCACGTGAGCAGGATTGGGACATCGTCCATGAGAAGAGACCCATGCCTCGGAGGCCCAAAGGCGGCTACATCAAATGGAGATCCGTACCTTCTCCAAATGCCATGCGCGAGGTTATGCCACTTGAAAGGGAGCCACCAAAAGGAGATGGCCAAAGGCAAGTCCAGCGATTGCAATGCCAAGCCAAGTGGAGACCTCGCGACGTCTTTCCCGACGACAAGGAACCCGAGTTCCCCGTGGAAGACATGGAATGTGCCGCCGACAAACCCTCCAACAATTGAGGAAGAAAACGGACCATCGCACTTTGTAGGAGCCCATCCCTAAAAAAAAATGACGAGTCTTCTTGCCTCGTAGGATCTAGACTTTCATCAAAATTCATCCCGGACTGTGTCTTTTTATTTTTACGAAGGTCCGTACTTGGACATGTATGCACAAAGTTATCTCAATAAAAGAGTCATTTTCATTCTCTTCTCTCTAGACTTGAGACATTATTTGCAATACACATTTACTCTTGAAATTGCCTTTCTTGTTATGATCAATTGATTGCTACGTCCCCAAAATGATGAATTGACTTTTAAGCATACTAGTCAACGACGACTCATTAAGGACGAATGGACCTAACACAAATGAAAAATGCTAAACGCAAACAATTAATCTTGATGTGAATAAATGTTGTGATCAATTGGCATGAAGAAACCATTAATGGCAAATCTTCCCCCATACACCTCCCCGATACACAACCCGATACACCTTTCTGAGACAAATCCCTGATGCACATCAAAGGCATCCCGAGACAGTGAAAAGGTGAGGACGTTGTTGCTCAACCACCAAGATTGGACCTTGATCGCGCATGCGCAACCGAGCAAGGGGCTCCTCAGATCTTCGAGATCGAAACCAGAATTGATAAGGAGCTGCAGGAAAGCCAATGCCCAAGATAGCAAGTTGGTGTTAATGTTTCCCTAAAAAAAAAATGGAAATGAATGTATGGAAAGAAGGAAAAGAAATGGCGGAAAAGAAAGTTTGCCTCAAAAGGCCCGTTCAAACCAAAGAGGGTTCACCCCAAGGGGTCCATCTCAAGGTGTTCACCGCAAAGAAAAGTGAGCAACAGCGTCCTCTGAGACAACGTCAAAAGAAAGCCAACTTCAGCAAAAGACGGCCTAAGGCCGAACTACGGCGACCTGAGCTCCTCAAGCTGAGGGGAACGTAGGCAACCTTTGGGTCCGGTCACAGCATGAGAAAGAACGGTCAAACCATGGCTTTCCCAAAGTAGCCAAGCCTCTCCCCCTTGGTCCAATCAATTTACCAGACAAGGACCAATTCCCCGTAAACACCTTTTGATCTTGCCATTGATCGAATCTTAATCCTAATTGATCACAACATTTATACATGTTAAGGCTAATTGCTTGTTATAATCTTGACTTAATAATGAACATGGTCCATCCAAGCAATCATTTTGATAATTTTAACCAAGACAAATTTCAAATGTCTCGACAAGTCTTCTTCTCTACATCTTAGGAAAGAGCTAAACACTTATGTTCTGTCAAGCAGGGGCTTCCTCCTATTTCATGATACAATTGAGGGACTCTCTCCCGCCTAAATAAATGCCCCTGGATGTTTTCTCCAAAAGACATCTTAAGTCCCCGTCCCATCGAGTCGGCTGGATCACTCATAAAAAAAAGAGGCACCAAAAGAGTAGCCCGCTAGGTTGAAAACCCATAAGGAAGGCCTAGGCAAAAGACAGGGTGTGCCATAAAAGACGCAAAAAAGTAGCCCGCTAGGTTGAAAACCTGCAAGGGCGGCCTAGGCAAAATAAAGGGTGCGTCATGAAAAAGGGATGGGTTCCTAACCTCACTTCAAAGGTCATGTTGGGTCTACGCCAACGCCAAAGGTCGAAAGATGATATTGGGTCTACGCCAGCATCAAAGGCCGAAGAACGACATTGGGGCTACCTCCACACCAACGACCACAAGGGAATGGGGCTACCTCCACAAAGACATGGGGCTACCTCCACAAAGACATGGGGCTACCGCCACAAAGACATGGGGCTACTTCCACAAAGACATGGGGCTATGCCGCCACCGACATCAATAGGGACATGGGGCTACCCCCAACATCGATGATTACAAGGACATGGGGCTACCCCAACATCGACGACAAAAGGGTTCTCCACTCCCGATCGCTCTTAAGAAATGGACAAAGCTCCAAAGGACTTTATGCGTAACAAACCTCGCGGTCAAGTTAAAATAAAAGTTTGACTAACATGCTTCGTTAAAAGATTTGCCTTTAGGAATAAGCATTTTTAAGCTTGCCCTTTTGGCCTCATTTATCAAAAAACAATGTTTCAAGCAAAATGTTTTTTATCTTCTCTCAAAATGATTGGACTTTTTCATCCACAATGTGTCTAAAAGGTCACCCATAGGTTTCCCCAGGTGTCAAGAAAGTGTGTCAACCTTCCCATAGAGTTGAGTTGACCAAAGTTCAAACTTTGACCAAAGAGGTCAAGTTAAAATTTTCCCGGTCAAACTCCCCAAAGATGGAGTTGACCCAAGTCAAGCCTTGACCCAAAAAGGTCATTTTAGGATAAAGTGTTTGTCCTCGGAAGTCTAAAGTGACGTAAGACCATCCTTGTTAGTCAACCATCTCGTAGTTAGTGTTGACCAAACCTTTAGGATTGACCAAGTGAGAGTCAAATCTGTTGTTCTCCCTGTAGTCAAAGATGACGTAAGACCAGGCTTGTAGTCAACCCTCTCCCATAGAGCCAAGTTGACCAAACCTTTAGGATTGACCAAGCGAAAGTCAATTCCGTTGTTCTCCCGAGCAGTCCATAGATGGACGTAAGACCAGCTTTGTTGAAATTAACCCGGCCATACTTTGTAAGCCCAGGTTAAGAATTTGATTTAGCCCGTGTTGGGTTTTGATGCATCATGCGCAGCGGAATAAACAGATAAAATCAAACACCCAAGAGCCCGGATCCGTGCATGTTGATTAAATTAAATACAAGATGAAAGAAACATACCCTTGAAGATCGAATCCATGAACACGGACTTTAAGGTGCTAACGCAAACACCCTCTATCAGTATCCACACATCGAACGGACTCAAGAACGCTTCTTGATTTGACTGCTAGATCCTTAGGCTTGCAAAACATGGTTGAAGAACCATTCTTCAATCTCCCTTTGATTATTATGGTTTGATGATGAGCAAAAATCAAACCCTAATAACCTAAGTATATTATGTGTTTTTCTCTCTCCAAAAAACTCTTGTTGATTTCCAAAATCAATGCCTAAGGCTTAGTTTTCGGCTGAAGAGAACTCAGAATATATACTGGGAGAAACCTAATTCCATTAGGTTAAATGATTCCTTTCCCAGAAAGAAATCTGACAAAAACTCGTCAGCGGACAAACTATCCGTACGGCTAGTCCAAACCATCCGTACGGCTGGTTTTTCCACTTCCCAGTTTTTCTCGTTTTTCGTGCCAAGCAAGATCCGTTCTGCGTGTGTGACCCAATAGGATTATACTATGTTGGCAACGAGTCCGAAGACCTCGTAAATCATAAGCGGACTCTAGCAAGCCATTATGACTACCCAAATAGTATAACTTTGAAAGCCCAAAGTAACCTTATAGAACATATCACAATCCCTTTGTCACACGATATCATATTGGACATAAGTCATGGTCCACGTCAACTTATGTTGTCCAATGCTTTCTCGATCCCGAGTAGATTGATATGAGAAAATAACATTGAACGCTTCAATTCATTTGGGTACGGCCGTACACTTTTATCAATCTCACTCATCGAGTGGCCAAGCAGAAATATCTCTTGAGAGAGGGACAAATCCCATCTTGACTTATCATTCTTCCCTACAAGAATCCGATTACGCCAATCGTAGCCTTTATAACCACCCGGTTAGGGGTAGCGTTTGAGTACGTCAAACATAATGTTCATTATGTGGAAGACTATGATAATCTCAGGTCTAAGGATGAATGATATAACTATTATGAGATTTAATTTTGACATTTGACCATGACATAAATCTCATAACGGGTCTATCCAGTACTTGTTCTCCAACATGTACCCACAAGTTTAATCCTCACCCTATGCGCTATAATCATCATATGATTATCCATCAAACTCATGCTAGCCCTTCATAAGTGCTAGGGACAATGATTATTATAATAAACATGCAAAAGATATAATAATCAGGTTTGTTATCTCTATAACAATGAAGCTATGATATAACGTATAAGAATTTCTCAAGGGCCTAGGGCATAATATCCAACAGCCCGACCGTACTTCGTAAGTCCAGGTTAACATGTTAAAAATATGAAAAGAAAATTGGCCGTCCCTGACGTAAGCCCAATTAAAAATTATTTGATTGACCAAAAGAGAGTCAAACCCCAACTTTGACTCATTGAGAGTCAAATTTAATGCCCATGACATTGACCGTCCCTGACGTAAGCCCAATTAAAAATTATTTGATTGACCAAAAGAGAGTCAAACCCCAACTTTGACTCATTGAGAGTCAAATTTAATGCCCATGACATTGGCCGTCCCTGACGCAAGCCCAGCAGAGATAAAAATTAGGTCCCCCGAGCGACCGTCTTAAGATAAGTATTAGGTCCCCCGAGCGACCATTTTGAAATTAAAATCAGGTCCCTCGAGTGACGGCCTTGAGATAAAAGTTAGGTCCCCCGAGTTACCGCCCTGAAATGAAAACTAGGTCCCCCGAGCGACCGTTGTGAAATGAGGATTAGGTCCCCCGAGCGACCGTCTTAAGATAAGTATTAGGTCCCCCGAGCCACCATTTTGAAATTAAAATTAGGTCCCCCGAGTGACCGCCTTGAGATAAAAGTTAGGTCCCCCGAGTGACCGCCCTGAAATGAAAACTAGGTCCCCCAAGCGACCGTTGTGAAATGAGGATTAGGTCCCCCGAGCGACCGTCTTAAGATAAGTATTAGGTCCCCCGAGCGACCGTTTTGAAATTAAAATTAGGTCCCCTGAGTGACCGCCTTGAGATAAAAGTTAGGTCCCCCGAGTGACCGCCCTGAAATGAAAACTAGGTCCCCCGAGCGACCGTTGTGAAATGAGGATTAGGTCCCCCGAGCGACCATCTTAAGATAAGCATTAGGTCCCCCGAGCGACCGTTTTGAAATTAAAATTAGGTCCCCCGAGTGACCACCTTGAGATAAAAGTTAAGTCCCCCGAGTGACCGCCTTGAGATAAAAGTTAGGTCCCCCTAGCGACCATTGTGAAATGAAAATTAGGTCCCCCGAGCGACCGTCTTGAGATGAGAGTTAGGTCCCCCGAGCGACCGTTTTGAAATAAGAATTAGGCCCCCCGAGTGGCCCCGTGGAAAGCAAAATCTAGGCCCCCCCAGATGGCCCATCTTGAGAAAAGAAAAAGAAACTTAGAATGAAAAAGGCAGTACTTGACCTAAGCCCATGATTGACTTTGCCTCTGACCAAATGAGAGTCAAGCTCAAAATTTGCCTCTGACCAAATGAGTGTCACGCCCGAAATTTTCCTCTGACCAAATGAGTGTCACGCCCGAAAATTCGCCTCTGACCAAAGGAGTGTCACGCCCGAAATTTGCCTCTTACCAAATGAGTGTCACGCCCGAAATTTGCCTCTGACCAAATGAGTGTCACGCCCGAAAATTCGCCTCTGACCAAATGAGTGTCACGCCCGAAATTTGCCTCTGACCAAATGAGAGTGTCACGCCCGAAATTTGCCTCTGACCAAATGAGTGTCACGCCCGAAAATTCGCCTCTGACCAAATGAGTGTCACGCCCGAAACTTGCCTCTGACCAAATGAGTGTCACGCCCGAACCTTTTCCTTGCCTCTGACCAAATCAGTGTCACGCCCGAGTCCCCGCCTCTGACCAAGTGAGTTCATGCCCGAGTCCCCGCCTCTGACCGAGTAAGTATCATGCCCGAGTCCTTTCCTCTGACCAAGTAAGTGTCATGCCCGAGTCCCCGCCTCTGACCAAATGAGTGTCATGCCCGAGTTCCCGCCTCTGACCAAAGGAGAGTCACGCCCGTTCCTTAGGAAAAGATGAAAAATATCCACCTAGGTCCCAAAGGTTTGAGACGCCAAGTTCTCCACCCGACCTTGAATGGTCACCCTTAGGCTTAAGACGCTAAGTTCTCCATTCGACCTCGACGGTCACCTATAGGTTTGAGTAGCCTTAAAATCTCTCACCCTTTTCGAACTACGATAGGCTTGATTCCCTCGAATAGGGATACGTAGGAATCCTATACCTCTTGTCACGACCCGAAATATAGGCTCTATTTTATTAGTAACTAAATGATTTTTATTTATTTATTTGCTTGTTTATTTATTTAAATTATTATTAATTAAATATTTATGTGTGCAATTTATGTGTCATAATAATTTGTGCCTAGCATTTTACTTGAGTTATTTGGGGCTAGTGTAGAAGTGTTGGGTCTTAATTGTTAGTATGGAGTAGTGTGTAGTGTGAGAGAGGGGCCTAAGTGTAAGTTTTAAAATAATTTCCCTACTCCCTCCCTATTCCCCTCACCTCCCTCACCTCCTCCCTCACTCATTCTTCTTCCCAGCACACAACTCTCTCTCTCTCTCTAGCTTTGGTGAGTTTTTCTTTCTCTATCTTCTTTCTTCATTTTCTCCATCTTCCTCTCATTATTATTCATTTCTTAAAACGTGAACATTGTTTAGATCGTCGATAGGATCGCGTAGAATCAAAAAGATTTGAAATCCATCAACTTTGAGAAAATTCAAGTAAGTTACTTTTCCCCCATTTTGATGCTAAATTGTTCATATCATGTTTAGATAATGTTTGATGTGTTATATTTGAAGTTTGGTTGGGTTTTGAATTTATTGGGAATTTATTTGGGTTTTGATCAAAAATGGTGAAATCTTGAATGTTGGGTTTGATTCTTGATTTTGATTGTTAAATGTTGTTGTTTGAGTCTTTTTAGACTTATTGGTTGTTTGGTACATTAGTATGTGAGTTGGAAGGTTGGATTTTGGGTTGAATGTGTTTTGGGTTTGAAAATGGAAGAACCCATGTTGTTCTTCCCGATTTCTGGAAATTCAGAAGCTTGGGCGGCCGCACAAAATTTCCTGGGCGACAGCGCATCTTTCTGAAAGCTTTTGTTCTTGTTTTGAGGCTTTTTGGGCGACCGCACATCCCACTTTGGGCGGCCGCACAGAACCCCTGAAAATTTACATTTGTTAAAATTGTGTGAATGAAGGATGCGTTTTGGTCTAAGTCTTGGGTGTCCTTCTAGTCGACCCTAGTAAACATTGTAGTACACTTTAGTGATAGAATTGGGTCCATTCTGATCAAGTTTTCGTTTGAAATTCATTAATTGTTAATTGGGATTTTGGAGCACTTTTATGGTGTATTGTTGGTTCATTTCATCTTCTTGGTGATTATTTGGTATGATTCCCTACTTTGGAATCCTTGTTGTTTATCGTGCTAGTATTTTATTACTTAGCAGTTATTTGAAAGTCCAGCTGGTATTTGTGGTTGTGTCGGGCGATGTGAGATATTGTGATGGCACCGGCCAAGTCCATTATGGTGTCGACCATTGTTTTGCCCTTATTTCCCTCTTCCAGATTGGCCTTGGTTGAGTCGTTTGGAGCATGACTTTGTGGCATGGCTCCCGCCCTTTGTGGCACATTACTTTGTTATTGGTTCCGGTACCGGGGTTTTCTCTTCGGCTTTCATGCTATTATGAAGATGATGATTTGTTGATTATTGAAGCTGCGCAGCGATCCTTTATTTGGATGTTCCGGTTTGGAAAACCTTGGCTATATCCTTTGTTATGTGTTTATTTCCGCTGCTATCTGTTATATGATAATTGCTATGTGCTATGTGATAATTATTATTGTTTATAGCTTATTGAATCATAGCATGTCATGTAGTTGCATTAGTAACTTATTGAGATTTATCTCACCCCCTTTTCTTTTATCTTTGTTTTTCCTTAACCCCCCCCAGGTGCTAAGGAATAGTCTCGCTGATCACGAGAAAGAGGACGTCGAGTGTGGAAACATTCTTTTGGGGAAAGTTGTATAGGTTGGTTTACATTATATAAATGTGTAACCTTTTGGGTATTTGTACCAAACAATGACGTCGTTAAGAATTTTACATTTGTATTTTATTGAGCATAAACTTGTGGAAGTTTATGATAGTTGTAATTGGTTTTTGTCAATCTTGGTTTTGTAAAACTTTGGATTATCACCTTTTGGTATTAAATGAAATTTTTAACTTCAGTATTTCTGAGTTTTGGTTTTAGAGTCGACGTCCAGCTCGCGGTCTCGGGCCCGCGGGGTCCGGGGTCGCGACAGTTGGTATCAGAGCTACGGCATTAGCTCTAAGTATAAGTCTAGGGGGATTAGTATGACCTAGGTGGGTAGTAGTGTGCGGAGTGATTAACGGTTGATGCCTTATGCAGGTAATTACTCGCAATGTCTGGAAGAAGAAACAGAGGAGGTACTAGTGGGGCACAGAATCAGAATGATACAAGGGAAGAAGCACGTGCTATGTTTCAAGGCATGTTCGAGGCGGCTATGAAGGCCATACATGATCAAGGTCCGAGGGTAGAACAAGCACCACCCCGTTATGGATTGGAGCAATTTCTGAAGTTGAAACCGGTTGAATTCAATGGGGAACCCGATGTAAGGAAGGCTGAGTTGTGGATTGAGTCGATGGAGAAGATTTATGATGTATTTGGGTGTTCGGATGAGGATAAGGTCCGGTTTGCGGCTTACAAGCTTGTGGGAGCCGCCGAGCATTGGTGGAAAGGTGTTAAAGCTACTTGGGATGATACTCGCACGGTGTATGCGTGGGAGTTGTTTGTGCGCAAATTCAAGGAGCATTTCATTCCGGTTGTTGATCAAAACCGAAAGGAGATCGAGCTACTCAACTTGGAGAAAGGTGTGTTGTCTATAGCACAATACTCGGCTAAGTTCATAGAATTAGCCCGGTATTGCGACTATTTGGTGAGGACCGAGGAACAAAAGGCTATGAGATTCATTCGGGGATTGAAGACCTCCATCCGTACTCAACTTATTGCTCAACGGATTGTGACATTCCAAGATGCGGTGGACCGAGCCTATCTTATAGAGCAAGATATTGGGGAACATAAGAGGAAGACCGAGGTGGCCAACCCGAGTAAGCAAGGAGCGCTGAGCAAGTCACAACCAATGATCGATAACCGAGGTAACTTTAGGGGACAATCTCAGTCCCGAGGGCAACAAAACCCAAGGAACCCGGGTACTACTTCCGGGAACTAAGGGAGCCAAGTTAGGAGGCTTTGTTCGTATTGTCAAAAGGAAGGTCATTCTGAAGACCGTTGTTGGAAGAAACAGGGAAGGTGTACCAATTGTGGTCAAATGGGTCATTTTGCAAGGGATTGTCCGAGGAATAGAATTCAACCATCGGGGTAGGAGCTGGGGCTCCTCAGGGTCAGAAAAGGGACGCTACGGGAAAGCCCAAAGTCCAAGGGAAAAGTGTTTGCAATGAATCAACAACAAGCTACCGATGATCCATCCGTTATTGGAGGTATTGTTTCTGTATCTAATGTGAGCGCGCGAGCGTTAGTAGATCCAGGATCATCTCATTCATACATTTCTGTGCAATTTGCTTCCATGTTAAATGCTGCATTCGAGTCTTTACCGTACGTGCTAGAGGTGTCGACCCCTATAGGAGAATGCTTGATTTCTGATCGAGTCTTTCGTGCTTGTGATGTGGTCATTTGTGGTCGAGTCCTTTGTGCGGATTTGGTGGTTCTTCCTATCCAAGACTTTGATGTCATTTTGGGTATGGATTGGTTGAGCAAGTTTCATGCTTCCGTTGATTGCCGTAAGAAAACTGTTACTTTTTCTATTCCCGATGTGCCTAAATTTGTGTTTGAGGCTTGTCCTCTGAGTAGAAAGGTTCGCTTAATTTTTTTTATGAAAGCGAGAAGATTATTGCATAGTGGTTGTGAGGGGTATTTGGCTAGTGTTCTTGATACTAGGAAAGAATCCCCTAGTTTTGATAGTGTTCGGGTAGTCCGGGAATTTCCCGATGTTTTCTCTACCGAGTATGATATGCCGCCCGATCGTGAGATTGAGTTTTGTATAGATCTTTTGCCGGGTACGGCTCCAATTTCGAAAGCGCCTTATAGGTTAGCTCCCGCAGAGTTGAAGGAATTGAAGGTTCAGTTTGCAAGAGTTGCTTGATCGAGGGTTTATCCGCCCTAGTGTTTCCCCGTGGGGAGCACCGGTTTTGTTCGTGCGGAAGATGGTTCGTTGAGATTGTGCATCGATTACCGAAAGTTGAATCAGGTTACGGTGAAGAACAAGTATCCTCTACCGCACATCGATGATTTATTTGATCAGCTTCAAGGGTCCGTTGTGTTTTCCAAGCTTTGATTTGAGGAGTGGGTACCATCAGTTGAAGGTTCGATCGGAGGATATTCCGAAGACTGCCTTTCGCACTCGTTATGGTCATTATGAGTTCTTGGTTATGCCGTTTGGGTTGACTAACGCGCCGGCCGTGTTTATGGATTTGATGAACCGAGTTTTCCATCCTTATCTTGATTCGTTCGTGGTGGTCTTTATTGATGATATTCTCGTCTGCTCTAAATCTCGAGAGGAGCACGAGCAGCACTTGAGGATAGTTTTATCTGTTCTTGCGAGGGAGAAATTATTTGCGAAGTTCAGTAAATGCGAATTTTGGCTAGAGAAGGTGTCATTTCTGGGTCATGTGATTTCTAAAGATGGGATTTCGGTGGATCCGTCAAAGATTGAAGCTATATTGGATTGGAAAAGACCCGAATCAGTGACAGAGATTAGAAGCTTTCTTGGTTTAGCCGGTTATTACCGAAGATTTATTGAAGGGTTTTCGAGGATCGCTACTCCGATGACGCAGTTGACCCGAAAGAATGTTCCGTTTGTATGGACCGAGAAATGTGACGAGAGTTTTGAGGAATTGAAGAAGAGGTTGACTACCGCTCCGATCTTGACCTTGCCTAATGGGAGTGATGGCCTAGTGATTTACAGTGATGCTTCGAAAGAGGGTTTGGGTTGTGTGTTGATGCAGAATGGGAAAGTAATTGCTTATGCTTCGAGGAAGTTGACCCCTAGTGAGCAGAATTACCCCACTCATGATATGGAGTTGGCTGCGATAGTATTTGCGTTGCACAAGTGGAAGCACTACCTTTATGGGGCGAAGTTTGAGATTTTTACGGATCACAAGAGTTTGAAGTACCTTTTCTCCCAGAAAGAGTTGAACAACCGACAGCGCGATGGATGGAATTATTGAAGGATTACGATTGTACGATTTCTTATCATCCGGGGAAGGCGAATGTGGTGGCCGATGCGATTAGTAGGAAATCTTATGTGGCTTCGATGATGGTTTGTGAATGGAAAATGCTTGAGGATGTTCGAGATTGGTCTCCTCGTGAATCGAGTCATGGGGCTATTTTGAGAATGTTAGGGTGTCTCCGACCCTAAATCAAAGAATAAAGGAAGCTCAGAAAGAAGATCCCGAGTTAGTAAAGGTAATGGGTAAATTGAAGGAAAAGAACTTCGAGGATTTTTGAAAAGGGAAATAGCCGAGTATGTATCGAGGTGTTTAACGTGTCAGCAGGTCAAAGCCGAGCATCAGAGACCCGCGGAATTGCTTCAGCCGTTAGAGATTCCCGAGTGGAAATGGGAGCATGTGACTATGGATTTCGTTACCGGACTGCCTCGTACCCGTAGGAAGTATGACAGTGTTTGGGTAATAGTGGATAGATTGACTAAGAGTGCTCATTTCTTGCCCATTGACATCAGGTATTCGATGGAGAAGCTTGCGACCCTTTATATTGATGAGATCGTTAGATTGCATGGGGTTCCAGTTAGCATTGTGTCCGATCGAGACCCGAGATTTACATCTAGGTTTTGGAAGGCGTTTCAGGAGGCTTTGGGTACAGATTTGCGTTTTAGTACAGCTTTTCATCCTCAGACCGACGGTCAATCGAGAGGACTATTCAGATTTTGGAGGATATGTTGCGAGCGTGTTCGATAGACTTTTCCGATTCTTGGATTCGCACCTACCGTTAGTGGAGTTCTCTTACAACAACAGTTATCAGGCTAGTATCGAGATGGCACCATTTGAGGCCTTGTATGGAAGGAAATGTAATGAGGTTGGTGAAGCGAAAGTTTTGGGTATTGATTTGCTTCGGGATTCGGTTGAGAAAGTTAAAGTTATCCGGGATAGATTGAAGACAGCCCAGAGTCGACATAAGAGCTACGCAGACAACCGAAGGCGAGATCTTAGTTTTCAGATTGGCGACTTGGTATTCTTAAAAGTGTCTCCGAAGGTGGGTATCCGAAGGTTCTGGAAGAAGGGTAAATTGGCTCCGAGGTTTATTGGCCCGTTGAGATTTTGGGAAAGGTTGGACTTCTTGCGTATCGACTCGCGTTACCCGCCATCTTTGGACCGATTGCACAACGTCTTTCACGTTTCTATGCTTCGGAAGTATGTTCATGATCCATCTCACGTGTTACCAAGGATACCGGAGGATATTGAGCCCGATATGACTTATGAGGAACGACCGGTTCGGATCTTAGATTCCAAGGTTCAAGAGTTGAGGAACAAAAGCATTGCGTTGGTTAGAGTCTTTTGGAGGAATCATAATATCGAGGAGTCGACGTGGAGCTTCGTTATGAGATCGAGAGGAAATTTCCGTGGCTTTTTGTTTAAGGTGAGTCTCGTTAAAATTCGGGTCGAATTTTCTTTAAAGGGGAGTGAATGTCACGACCCGAAATATAGGCTCTATTTTATTAGTAACTAAATGATTTTTATTTATTTATTTGCTTGTTTATTTTATTTAAATTATTATTAATTAAATATTTATGTGTGCAATTTATGTGTCATAATAATTTGTGCCTAGCATTTTACTTGAGTTATTTGGGGCTAGTGTAGAAGTGTTGGGTCTTAATTGTTAGTATGGAGTAGTGTGTGTGTGTAGTGTGAGAGAGGGGGCCTAAGTGTAAGTTTTTAAAATAATTTCCCTACTCCCTCCCTATTCCCCTCACCTCCCTCACCTCCTCCCTCACTCATTCTTCTTCCCAGCACACAACTCTCTCTCTCTCTCTAGCTTTGGTGAGTTTTTCTTTCTCTATCTCTTTCTTCATTTCTCCATCTTCCTCTCATTATTATTCATTTCTTAAAACGTGAACATTGTTTAGATCGTCGATAGGATCGCGTAGAATCAAAAGATTTGAAATCCATCAACTTTGAGAAAATTCAAGTAAGTTACTTTCCCCCATTTTGATGCTAAATTGTTCATATCATGTTTAGATAATGTTTGATGTGTTATATTTGAAGTTTGGTTGGGTTTTGAATTTATTGGGAATTTATTTTGGGTTTTGATCAAAAATGGTGAAATCTTGAATGTTGGGTTTGATTCTTGATTTTGATTGTTAAATGTTGTTGTTTGAGTCTTTTTAGACTTATTGGTTGTTTTGGTACATTAGTATGTGAGTTGGAAGGTTGGATTTGGGTTGAATGTGTTTTGGGTTTGAAAATGGAAGAACCCATGTTGTTCTTCCCGATTTCTGGAAATTCAGAAGCTTGGGCGGCCGCACAAAATTTCCTGGGCGAACCGCGCATCTTTCTGAAAGCTTTTGTTCTTGTTTTGAGGCTTTTGGGCGACCGCACATCCCACTTTGGGCGGCCGCACAGAACCCCTGAAAATTTACATTTGTTAAAATTGTGTGAATGAAGGATGCGTTTTGGTCTAAGTCTTGGGTGTCCTTCTAGTCGACCCTAGTAAACATTGTAGTACACTTTAGTGATAGAATTGGGTCCATTCTGATCAAGTTTTCGTTTGAAATTCATTAATTGTTAATTGGGATTTTGGAGCACTTTTATGGTGTATTGTTGGTTCATTTCATCTTCTTGGTGATTATTTGGTATGATTCCCTACTTTGGAATCCTTGTTGTTTATCGTGCTAGTATTTTATTACTTAGCAGTTATTTGAAAGTCCAGCTGGTATTTGTGGTTGTGTCGGGCGATGTGAGATATTGTGATGGCACCGGCCAAGTCCATTATGGTGTCGACCATTGTTTTGCCCTTATTTCCCTCTTCCAGATTGGCCTTGGTTGAGTCGTTTGGAGCATGACTTTGTGGCATGGCTCCCGCCCTTTGTGGCACATTACTTTGTTATTGGTTCCGGTACCGGGGTTTTCTCTTCGGGTTTCATGCTATTATGAAGATGATGATTTGTTGATTATTGAAGCTGCGCAGCGATCCTTTATTTGGATGTTCCGGTTTGGAAAACCTTGGCTATATCCTTTGTTATGTGTTTATTTCCGCTGCTATCTGTTATATGATAATTGCTATGTGCTATGTGATAATTATTATTGTTTATAGCTTATTGAATCATAGCATGTCATGTAGTTGCATTAGTAACTTATTGAGATTTATCTCACCCCCTTTTCTTTTATCTTTGTTTTTCCTTAACCCCCCCCCCCCAGGTGCTAAGGAATAGTCGCTGATCACGAGAAAGAGGACGTCGAGTGTGGAAACATTCTTTTGGGGAAAGTTGTATAGGTTGGTTTACATTATATAAATGTGTAACCTTTTGGGGTATTTGTACCAAACAATGACGTCGTTAAGAATTTTACATTTGTATTTTATCGAGCATAAACTTGTGAAGTTTATGATAGTTGTAATTGGTTTTTGTCAATCTTGGTTTTGTAAAACTTTGGATTATCACCTTTTGGTATTAAATGAAATTTTTAACTTCAGTATTTCTGAGTTTTGGTTTAAGAGTCGACGTCCAGCTCGCGGTCTCGGGCCCGCGGGGTCCGGGGTCGCGACAGCTCTAGGTCCAGCCATAGAACAAATCGGCCATGCCGTCCTCCCATCAGATTGGGATGCATTTATCAACAACCCCGCTTTCTTCAAAAGCGACGTTGCCGAGGGGCTCTGTAAGTACCCCAATCTGAAATCGACCTACTTTAGAGGAATTTTTGGTACTATTTAAGGATAAACCAATGGGCCAGGACCTCACTAAGATAAACCTGATATTCCAGGATTGAACTGGAATTAAACTTGGAAAAATCCAAAAGCTCGCCAAGTCGAGTCATACGGATGGTTTAGGCACATGAGGTCCCTAGCCGTACGGCTACTTTGGGCACCCTCAGCCTCTATAAATTGAACCCCATGCTGATCATTTCAGGGGGGGGGGGGGGGGAGAAACAACATAAGAGAGATTACTCTGTCAAAATCACTACAGAAGTGTGAGAGGAGTGAAACAAAGAGTGAAATAGAGAAAGGAAGATTGGCTAAACAAAAATAGGTAAAACCACCTTCTCCCCCTCCCTTCTCTTCATCTATAAATCTATTTTATCTTTAATATTTGTTTAAGTTATGTTAATATTTATATTACTTGCAAGACTTGTCCATTCAAGCACTTTTACATTACTTGCAAGACTTGTCCATTCAAGCAACTTTACATTTATGCAAGACTTGTCCATTCAAGCAAATATACATATATTACTCTATATATTTCTCTTGTCCAAGCCATGAGATGATCCAAGGTGCCCTCCATGCCTTGTGTGTAAGAGGTTCAAACCTAGATGATCATGGCTTGTTGATTGTCATTTACATTCTTGTCTAGTTGGAATGATGCTTTTGTTGGCAATAATGATCATTTGGATGATAAAGCCTCCATCTTTATCATCCAATATTAATCTAGCTCTAAAGTCCCCTTTGGGGCCATAAAGATTCAATCTTTATGTGTTGATTTGATTCTTTGAAGGTTAATAAGTCATGAAAATGCCATCTTGGGGATAAAGTTTTAATCTTTAATCACCAAATGGTCAATTTTGGCCCAAAGGGAATGTTCATCAACTTTTCTCAATTTTCTCCCATGATTGCTTATGATCACACCCAAATACTTGTTTTGGGGACTAAGTGATGATAATTTAGCATATGAATGTTGTATTTAAATTTATAAAGTGTCTTAAACAAACTGGAATCAAAACAGTTCTGTCCAGTTTCAACAGAATGTTCAGTTTCTGCTCTGAAACTGGACTGTTCTTGACTGAACTGTAAAATCCCAGGAAATGGCTTGTACATCCGTACGGCTATGTTGGGAACAGGGGGAAAAATGTCTGTTTTTCCCTCTAATCCCTATTTTCTTGATAAACAGACCCTTTCAGTTAAGTTTTTCCAAATAAAACCAATAACAGAAACTTTTCCGTTAAATACACACACACACATGCACATTTTCAAACTAATAAAGGAGACTCGGTTTTTCCGAGGTATTTTGGGTGAACCGCAAATATGTTCTTCCCAAAGTGTAACCTGACCTCCGAACTCACCTTCTCTAACCATTTTCATTTGTTGGGTTTAAAATTAACAAATGTGGCGACTCCGTTTCTTTTTCGTTAGGAAAGTTAACCGTGTTTGGTATTTCGCCTTTGAAACTTGTTGTTTCGGGGCCGGATCCTTACAGGTTGTTACTCCCTCTAGGTAAGCATATTTGAGCCATGGTTATATATTGTTTATGACATTATATGTATTGTTTTTATTTGGTTATTAATGCCATATGTTTCAGATTGGTTTATTGTGGTACTGTGATTCATTAGTCAAGAATTAGCAATTGATGCTTTGTGTACACAATCGAGAACAATTTTAGTAAATAAATTGAGAACATTTAAGAAATTTTAAGTTGTTGTAAGATAATAAATTATGTGGTTGTCGGTCGGAGTTAGCCGCCTTCCCAGTTGACAACTTGAATAACCGAGAAGTTCTTCATTGTGTTTGTAGTTTAATCGACAACCGAGAACTTACTGATAAGTTCTCAGTTTTTGATCGTTTGCCGGAGTTGGTTGTCTTTTTAGTAGACAACTAAGAACAACAGAAAAGTGGTGAAATTTTTTCGAATAGTTGAGAAGTTCTTAGTCGTTGGTTGTCGGAGTTGTTCAGCAGAGTTGGTCGTATTCTTTGTAATTGATAACTGAGAACTTACTGATAAGTTCTAAGTTGTTTTGGTCGCCGGATTTGTTCATGCTCTTAGTAGCTCAGTTGTTTGGTCGCCGGAGTTGATGGTCACCAGAGTTGTTCATGTTTTTAGTAGTTTAGTTGACAACTGAGAACTTACTGATAAGTTCTCAACTGTTTGGTCGCCGGAGTTGGTGGTCGCCGGAGTTATTCATATTCTTAGTAGTTTAGTTGACAACTGAGAACTTACTGAAAAGTTCTCAACTGTTTGGTCGCCGGAGTTGGTGGTCACCGGAGTTGTTCATGTTCTTGGTAGTTTAGTTGATAACTGAGAACTTACTGAAAAGTTCTCAGTTGTTTGTTCGCCGGAGTTTGTGGTCGTCGGAGTTGTTCGTGTTATTAGTAGTTTAGTTGACAACTGAGAACTTACTCAGTAAGTTCTCAACTGTTGGTTGCTGGAAGGTCACTGAAGCTAAAAAAAAAAAATTTTTTTTTTGCACCGGAGTTGGTGGTCGCCGGAAATGGTGGTCACCGGAGTTGTTGACTGGAGAAGGTGGTGAGGGACAGCCTAAGGGGATAGTGGTTGGGGTGAAAGTAAAATGTTGAGAGGGTGTAGTTAGTAAAATGTTAAGGAAGATGTAAGCTAGGGACTATATGGTTAGCTAAAATATATCTTGTCCTAGGAGGTAAATAAAATAATATTGAGGGATTATATGGTAAATGCCCCTATTACAATTATGTAAATAAAAATAATTTCCAAAAGATCGAAAAAGGCATGTATATATGATAATTAAAAATGCAAGAGTTCATCACTTTTCTTTTTGATCTGTCTCAATTTAGGTTCTTACTTTGCTTTATTACCTAAAATAGATAATGAGACCCATTTGTCATCTCACAACAAAAACTCCCTACGCACTTTCTTTCTCCTATTTATTTTTCATATTCAAAACCTTTACATTTTTTTTAATCCATGTGCAAAGTCAAAGTTGAAATCTTATATTGGGACAGATGGTGTAACAAAATTAATGTATACTCATTATAATATTCAAAATGGAGTTATTACAACTATCTAAAATAATAAATATATTTTATTGTTAATAAAAATTAATTTAAAAATAAATAAGAATGTTACTTAAATTTATTTATATTTTTTGAAAGCATCTATTTTTATTATATAAAATAACACATATGAGTCCTATTATTTCCTGTTACTCATTTGTGTAATAAAAAATACAGGATGATAACGTTAAGATCTAACACCCCCTCTATCTCCATCTTCTCATCTCCTCCCTCTCTTTCCTCTCGTCCTGTCGCCCCTAACCATTCCCAGATAAACACTGTTAGAGCAATTGAACAAGACTTGATGAGAAATTTAAGCAATCACAAGAACACAGATTTACGTGGTTCACCAACTTGGCTACGTCCACGGAGAGGGGAGAGAATATTATTATCACTGGAGAAACAATTACACAAGATCACACTAATCTACTTTGCACGAATTTTGATCACAAAATTCCTGACTGTGCAAACCCTAGATCTAGAATTATTGATCTCTCTATTCTGTGTAAAAACTGAGCAAACTGAGTAACTGAATTAAATTAGGACGGAGGGAGTATAATATATACGTATACTATAATCTAATTGCTTAAACTAATTCGTATGGTATAAGGAGTATAGGATCCTTATTCCATGTTGACTTAACAAATTTCCAATCAAACCAAACAAGACAAGACCCAAACTGCCGTGGCCCACGATACTCAAGTCCTTGGCGTGAATTGGCTACCGATTTTGCTGTTTATGAAGTGGTCACATGAAGTAGACATGTCCAAATAGAACCGGGAACCGACGGAACCGGCGGGTAGAACCGGAACCGGGAACCGGCGAGAACCGGGAACCGAACGTAACCGAGAACCGAATTGAAACGGTTCGAATACGAATCCAACATATTCAGAACCGAGGAACCGGCGGAATCGGGAACCGAGCACCGGAACCGAGAACCGGGAACCGGGAACCGAACGGTTCTCTGCATCAGATGACTTTAAAGATGTTTGATCATTATGGTAGGTTGGCTGCTAGCTAATATATATACTATTAATACTAATATACATACTCCCTCCGTCCCAAAATACTTGTAGTTCTAGGATTTTCACACAAATTAAGAAAAAAAAAATTAATACATGTGTAATGGACTATATTACTCTTGGAACATTTCAAGTATCAAGACAATTTAATACTTTTACAATGACAACACTATCATAAATAATGGTATATTTGATAAACAATGTCAAAAATGTATAGATAATAGCAAAACTACAAATATTTTGGGACAAACCTCAACTCCTTAAACTACAAGTATTTTGAAATGGCGGGAGTATTACATTTTAAACTACAAATATTTTGGGACGGAGGGAGTATTACATACTTATTAGATGGTGAGATGGAACCGGTGGAACCGTCGGAACCGGAACCGGAACCGGCGGATAGAACCGGGAACCGGATTAAGATGGTTCGAATACGGTTCCGGCCATTTGGGAACCGGGAACCGGCGGTTCTGGAACCGGGAACCGGAACCGGAACCGTTTGGACATGTCTAACATGAAGTGGCCGCATCATGTGTGCTTACTCCTTCTGTCTCGGAATTACGAACTTGTTAATTAATCCATTAAATTAGGTGTTCCCAATTTCAAAGGCATTAAACTTAACAAATCTCCACCTTGACTTTGAATCTCCCAAATAACAAATCTTTCCTCCCCCCTCGCCTCTTCTGCTATCTAATAGCTGCGAACATTAAGCAAGTCCAAACAATGTTGGAACTTGCTCCCCGTCACGGGTTTTGTGAACATATATGCAGGGTTGTCCGCCGTCCCTACCTTCTTCACCTTTACCCGTTTGTCATCCCTTAGGAAATGATATCTGACATCAATGTGCTTGGTCCTCTCATGATGAACTTGATCCTTGGCCAAACAAATCGCGCTCAAACTATCGCAATAAATAATAGCCTGATCCTGATGTATCCCAAGATCGCTGATCAATCCCATCAACCATATTCCTTCCTTAGCGGACTCTGTCAATGCCATGTATTCTGATTCTGTTGTAGACAACGTCACTGTCGCCTACAATGTAGCCTTCCAACTGACAACTGACCCACCAAACGTGAATACATATCCGGTCATCGATCTTCTTGTATCAACATCACCCGAATAGTCCGAATCTGAGAACCCCTCTACTACACACTGTAAGGATCCCCGCCCCGCGACAATGGTCAACACGTGTCCAAATCCGGGATGGTTCCAAACACAATGGTACAATTTAACGGAGTCGCCACACTTTGTTAATTTTAAACCCAACAAAATGAAAAAGGTTAGAGATAAAAGGTTCGGAGGTCAGGTTACGGCTTGGGAAGAGTTTTACGTCACCCAAGCCGCCTCGGTCAAAACCGAGTCTCCCTTGTTAATTAACAAAAGTGCATGTGTGTGTGTGTGTTTTAACGGAAAATCTTTGTTTTTAACTGTTTATCAATTTTAACTGAACAAGAAGGTTTTATTTCCACAAGAGACAACAGAACAAGGGGCAAAAAGGGTCATTTTTCCTCCGACCCAAACCATCCGTACGGATGGGATGATCTTCCCTGGGATTTTTACAGTTTATCAAGAAACAGTCCAGTTCCAGGCAAAAACAGAGCATTCTGCCTGAACTGGACTAAACTGTTTTATTTCCAGCTTTCATTCCAACATAGAAAACCTTGAATTACTTCATTCCTATGCTCAATGATCATCAAAAGAACCCCAAAACATGAATTTGAGTATGATCAAAGGCAATCATGGGAGAAAATTGGAAAAAGTGGTGAACATGTCCAAATGAGACAAAATGACCATTTGATGATTAAAGATGGAAACTTTAACATCAAGATGACATTTTTATACATTATTAACCTCATAGGGACCAAATTATTGCATAAAGATTCAATCTTTATGACCCAAAATGGGATTTCAAATCTAAATCAAAAGGGTAAGATGATAAACACTAAGGTTTTATCATCCCACATGATTATCATTGCCAAAGCAAGACAAAATCAACATAAAGATTTGGACTTTCACCATAAGAGTGGATCCTTAAGCCAAATACAACCTTGGGACAACATTATTTGACATAAAGATTTGATCTTTATAACCCCAAATGGGATTTTGAAGCTAGATCAATGTTTGGATGATAAAGATTGAAACTTTATCATCCAAATGACCATCCTTGCTACCAATGAACAACATAATCAACCAAAACATGTGTTTTTTTCATTAAAATAGATCATTAATTTGTTATAAGTAAGAAATTCAACAAACCATGATCATCCTTAGGTTAGAACCACTTTCACACAAAGTGTGAAGGGCACTTTGAATCATCCATGGTTTGGACCATAAATAACAATATATATATATATATATATATATATAGTGCTTGAAGGACAAGACTTGCAATAAGATTAAGATTAAACTGCTTGAAGGAAAAGACTTGCAATGAAATTAAGTTGCTTGAATGGACAAGACTTGCAAGAATTAAGATTAAGGTGCTTGAAGGACAAGACTTGCAAGAATTAAGAGATGAACAACAATAATATGAACAAACAAAAGAGATAAGATGAAGAGAAGGATGGGGGAGAAGGTGGCTTCACCTATGTTTGGTTAGGCCAATCTTCCTTTCTCTTTCACTCTCAAAACACTCTCTGTAGCAATTTTTGCAGAGTAACACTAACAATAATCGTTTCTCCCCCTTGGAATTATCAACAAGGAGTTCAATTTATAGGTCCTGATAGTGCCCAAAGTAGCCGTACGGCTCATGTTGGCAACCTTCTGGATTTTTCAATCTTTTAATTCCAGAACAGTCCATGTGTCCATATTTTGTCTTAGTGAGGTCTTGGCCTATCAGTTTATCCCTGAATGGTGCCTAGAATTCCTCTAAGTTGGTCAAATTCAGATTGGGGTACTTACAGAGCCCCTCAGCAACGCCGCTTTTGAAGAAAGCGGGGGTTGTCGATAAACGCATCCCAATCTGATGGGAGGACGGCAAAGGCCAATTTGATTCCAATGGCTGGACCTAGAGGTATAGGATTCCTACGTATCCCTTTTGTGGGGAATCAAGCCTATCGTAGTTCGAAAGAGGGGTGAGAGATTTTAAGGCTACTCAAACCTATGGGCGACCGTCGAGGTCGGGTGGAGAACTTAGCGTCTCAAGCCTTAGGGCGACCGTAAAAGGTCGGGTGGAGAACTTAGCGTCTCAAGCCTAAGGGTGACCGTAAAAGGTCGGGTGGAGAACTTAGCGTCTCGAGCCTAAGGGCGACCGTAAAAGGTCGGGTGGAAAACTTAGCGTCTCGAGCCTAAGGGCGACCGTAAAAGGTCGGGTGGAGAACTTAGCGTCTCGAGCCTAACGACGACGGTAAAAGGTCGGGTAGAGAACTTAGCGTCTCGAGCCTAAGGGCGACCGTAAAAGGTCGGGTGGAGAACTTAGCGTCTCGAGCCTAAGGGCGACCGTAAAAGGTCGGGTGGAGGACTTAGCGTCTCGAGCCTAAGGGCGACGTAATAGGTCGGGTGGAGGACTTAGCGTCTCGAGCCTAAGGGCGACCGTAAAAGGTCGGGTGGAGAACTTAGCGTCTCGAGCCTAACGGCGACCGTAAAAGGTCGGGTGGATAACTTAGCGTCTCGAGCCTAACGGCGACCGAAAAAGGTCGGGTGGAGAACTTAGCGTCTCGAGCCTAAAGGAGACCGTAAAAAGTCGGGTGGAGAACTTAGTGTCTCGAGCCTAAGGGCGACCATAAAAGGTCGGGTGGAGAACTTAGCATCTCGAGCCTAAGGGTGACCGTAAAAGGTTGGGTGGAGGACTTAGCGTCTCAATCCTAAGGGTTTGGTCAACACTAACTACGAGATGGTTGACTAACAAGGATGGTCTTACATCATTTTGGACTGCTGGTTCTTTTCACACAAGTTTGGACTTACGAAGGACTGCTGGGGCATGGTCAACTTGACTCTATGGGAGAGGGTTGACTAACTGGCTGGACTTATGAAGGACTGCCGGTTCTTTTCACACAAATTTTAACTTCTTAACTAGGCTTACGAAGGACTGCCGGGGCATGGTCAACTTGACTCTATGGGAGAGGGTTGATTAAATGGCTGGACTTACGAAGGACTGCCGGGACAACAGCGGATTTGACTTTCACTTGGTCAATCCTAAAGGTTTGGTCAACACTAACTACAAGATGGTTGACTAACAAGGATGGTCTTACGTCATTTTGGACTGCCGGGGACAAGGGTCTCAACCTATAATGACTATTCTGAGTCAAGGTTTGACTTGGGTCAACTCCATCTTTGGGGAGTTTGACGGGAAAACTGGTCTTACGTCCGACTAAGGACTGCCGGTATAACAACGGATTTGACTTTCACTCAGTCAATCCTAAAGGTTTGGTCAACACTAACTACGAGATGGTTGACTAACAAGGATGGTCTTACGTCATTTTGGACTGCCGGGGACAAGGGTCTCAACCTATAATGACTATTCTGAGTCAAGGTTTGACTTGGGTCAACTCTACTCTACGGGACGGTTGACACATTTTCTTGACACCGAAGAAGAGCCTAAGGGTAACTCTTAAGACATATTGTGGACGAAAGAGTCCAAAACTTTGGGAAAATCATTTTGAGAGGAGATCAAAAGCATTTTGCTTGAAACATGGTCTTTGATAAATGATGCCAAAAGGGAAAATTTCGGAAATGCTTATTCCTAAAGGCAGATCTTTTAACAAAGCATTTTAGTCAAATTTTTGATTTTAACTTAACCGTGAGGTTTGTTATGCATAAAGTCCTTTGGAGCTTTGTCCATTTCTTAGGAGCGATCGGGAGTAAAGAACCCTTTTGTCGTCGATGTTGGGGTAGCCCCATGTCCTTCTCGCTGTTGATGTTGGAGGTAGCCCCATGTCCTTATTGGTGTCGGTGGCGGCATAGCCCCATGTCCTCGTTGTCATCGATGTCGGGGTAGCCCTATGTATTTGTGGAGGTAGCCCCATGTCTTTGTGGCGGTAGCCCCATGTCTTTGTGGAGGTAGCCCCATGTCTTTGTGGCGTAGCCCCATGCCCTTGTGGCCTTTGGTGTGGAGGTAGCCCCAATGTCGTCCTTCGACCTTTGATGCTGGCGTAGGCCCAACATGACCTTTAAAGTGAGGTTAGGAACCCATCCCTTTTTCATTACGCACCTTTTTTTTTGCCTAGGCCGCCCTTGTGGGTTTTTAACCTAGCGGCCTACTTTTTTGCGTCTTTCATGGCACACCCTGTTTTTTGCCTAGGCCGCCCTTATGGGTTTTCAACCTAGTGGGCTACTCTTTTGGTGCCTTTCTCTTTTTCCTCTTTTTTTATGAGTGATCCAGCCGACTTGATAGAACGGGGACTTTAAAGTATTTTTTTTATGGAGGAAACATGCAAGGGCATTTTATTTGGGAGAGAGTCCCTTTGTTTTGGTGAGCTCTTTGAGCAATTTATCATGAAATGGAAGGAAGCCCTTGCTTGACAGAATACAAGTGTTTAACTCTTTCCTAAGATGTAGAGAAGAAGACATGTCAAGACATTTGAAATTTTTCTTGGTTAAAATTATCAAAATGATTGCTTGGATGGACCATGTTCATTATTAAGTCAAGATTATAACAAGCAATTAGCCTTAACATGTATAAATGTTGTGATCAATTAGGATTAAGATTCGATCAATGGCAAGATCAAAAGGTGTTTATGGGGAATTGGTCCTTGTCTGGTAAATTGGTCATTGATGGGACCAAGGGGGAGAGGCTTGGCTACTTTGGGAAAGCCATGGTTTGACCGTTCTTTCTCATGCTGTGACCGGACCCGAAGGTTGCCTACGTTCCCCTCAGTTTGAGGAGCTCAGGTCGCCGTAGTTCGGCCGTGGATCGTCTTTTGTTGAAGTTGGTGTCCTTTTGAAGGATGTTGTTGCTTTGCTGATGGTGAACTCCTCGGGATGTTCTTTGAGGTGGACCTTTGCAGTGAGCTTTTGAGGCAGACTCTTTCTTCGCCAATATCCATTTCCTTTCCTCCTTTCCATTATCCATTTCTTTTCTCTCTTCTCATTTTTTTTTGAGAGAGAGAGGGAGGTGAAACATTAGCCCCAACTTGCTTTCTTGGGCATTGGTTCATTTGTAGCCTCCTGGTGGAATGTCCGTCACTTCTCACTTTGACTTTGAAGATCCGGGAAGTCCTTTGCTTGGCTGCGCGCGTTCACGATTTAATCTTGGTGGTTGAGCAACAACATCCTTGTCTTTTCATCATCTCGGGATGCCTTTGATGTGCATCAAGAATTTGTATCGGGTTGTGTATCGGGGGTGTGTATAGAGGAAGGTTTGCCATTAATGGTCTCTTCATGCCAATTGATCACAACATTTATTCACATCAAGATTAATTGTTTGCACTTAGCATTTTTCATTTGTGTTAGGTCCATTCTTCCTTAATGAGTCGTCATTGACTAGCATGCTTAGAAGTCGATTCATCATTTTAGGGACGTAGCAATCAATTGATAATAACAAGCAAGACAATTTCAAGAGTAAGTGTATATTGCAAATAATGTCTCAAGTCTAGAGAGAAGAGAAGGAAAATGACTCTTTTATTTACATAACTTTATACATACATGTCCAAGTATGGACCTTTGTAAAAATAAAAAGACACAGTATGGGACGGACTTTTGGTGAAAGTCTAGATCCTACGAGGCTGGAAGACTCATTTTTTTTAGGGATGGGCTCCCATGAAGCACGATGACCCATTTTCTTCCTCAATTGTTGGAGGGGTCGTCGGCGGCATATTCCATGTCTTCTACGGGGAACTCGGGTTCCATGTCGTCGGGAAAGATGTCGCGAGGTCTCCATTTGGCTTAGCGTTGTAATTACCGGATCCGTCTACTACTCATGAGTTGGGAGTTTGCTCTGGCCATCTCCTTTTGGTGACTTCTTTTCAAGGCGCGCAACCTTTGTGCATGACACTCGACGAGGGTACAGACCTCCATTTGATGTAGCCGCCTTTGGGCTTCCGAAGCACGGGCTTCTCCTTGTTGTTCACGTGGATGGTTGTCTCGGACGCCAATTCAGGTGTGGGCTCCTTGGTCGATGTTTCCGATGGACAGAACCGCGAAGGACTTTTAGCATATTAAACCTCAAGGTGAAATTATAACCATGATTTGAGAAAAATGCTTCATTATCGGATTAGCCTTTTAAGAAAAACTTGATCTTTTTATTTTAAGTTTTTTTTTTTTTTTTCGAAGACATACTTTTGTTTTGAATGAAAGACTCACACACATTTTTGCAAACTTTTGACAATACAATAATAATAATAATTTTATTAAGAAAACTGACAATGGACTCAGAATGGTCACCACATGGCATCAACCGGGGAGTCAAGACTCTAACTAAACCTAACTGACACCTTAACTGACTCTTCTTAAGGGCTTACCACACATCCTAAAAGCAGCTGACTCTTCCTAAGGATGAAAACAGACTTTTTCTAAGGGGAGATTGATGGAAGGGATTTCAAAACTCCGTCCTCTGCTGTGGCAGCCGCAGCACCATTCATTTCCCAACCCGGGGCATTCAGTCCTTCAGACATTTTCTGTGCCGCTGATCCTTTCCAAACGCCTTCCGTCATTTTGGCTTTGCTGAGTTTAGGAACCATCATGTGGGACACTGATTTTGTCAACTCTTCCAAAACAGGCTCTCCCACTTTGGGATTGACAACTTTGTCAACCGCGGGCTGCTTTTCCTTGGGACGGACATCATTCCATTTACCGACCATCGGGAAAGTCACAAATTCGAGCATTTTGACGCTCGGGTCATTGGCTGTGCCGGGGGCGTAGGGGCGTCCAAGCTTTCCCTTCTCGATTAGCTTCGAGATGATGCGTTTTATGGCGGTGCAATCATTGGTATCATGGCCATGGTATTTGTGAAAGGCACACCTTTTGGTCTTGTCGCGACGTTTTTCAAGATTCTTTGGCCGGAAATCTTCGAGGGGCCACATGAGGCCTTGTTTGACCAATCCTTCAAACACTTTGCTTATGGGCATTCCGAAATCCTCAAACTTTGTGAAATGGAGCTTGGCTCGGCCTTTGGCTTTTCTTTCATTGTTGACCGGAGCGTGGTGGGGATGAGAATCACCGTTACTCAATGCAAATGGGCGCCCCTCGAGTGTCCTTTCAAATTTAGCTTCCATTTGTTTTCTCTTTCCCAACAACGTACCCGACTGAGGTGCAACATGAGGATTCTGTGGAAGTGCGTGGGTGTAGGCATTCCCATAACCTTGGTTGCTTGCGGGAATATACATTGGAGGCATGCAATGAGCTCGTGGTCCAAGAGGTCTCCGATTGCAGAAATGATATGGGTCACCATGGAATCTTATCGGGAAATCCGATGGAAGTCGGTTAGTGATGCATGGTTGGGTATGCACATATGGTCTAAACAGTGACTGAGCTCCGGTGACTTGGTTGATGGCATTAAACCGAAGGGTATGGTATTGTGAGTATTATGCTCGGGGTGTAACCGGTGTGAACAGTGGTTTGTGGGCCTTTTGAGTGGATTGTGTTTGGGGTTTTATAGGAAGTGTCTCATGGGAGATGTTGGATTTGGGATGAGGCAGAGTGAGGAAGATTCGAGTGAGAGGCTCGTTATGGATGACGGCGTGTTGGGGCGAAGAGATGGAGGCCTCGGTATTTTGGTGAGATGGAGGGGGAAATCTTAGGTTACAATCCGGAGGTCGGGTAGCTTCCACCCTTTCATTGTTGTTGGTCACTTTGGTGAAGGGCCCATCAGTTGTGACATCTCTTTGTCTCATATACTCATTGAACGGGTTCCGTGTTTCCTTGTGGCTCTTCGTGATGACTTCCTCCGTAGCCCCAGAGGCTTCTAGAGTTTGGAGCGGCTCTTCTTTCGTCAGGCTATCCGGGTTGTCTGCAACGTCGTTTCCCAAACTACCATCCATCAAAGCAGTCTTTCTGAGGTACCGGATCGGAGAAGTTGTAGTGACAGGGGAACTTTCTAACTCCACACGCACTAGGCGGCGACATGATGCTCTCTTCCACTTCATCTGAGCTACGGGGGAGACAAAAGGTAGCTTTAGGCTTGGGTAAACACTGAGTGAATGCTCATGCTACTGATGGGGAATGACCGCTAGGCTTAGACCTATGGGGTAAAAAGGTGGACATGGTCAAATGGGATCTTAAATCCATTTGAGATTCAAAGGGTGGTCTACTTACAAGGTTGTAACAGACTTCTTAGATGGCAACGGGGGATCCATTCAAAGACTTGACTTCCTAGGGGACTATTCCTAGGGGTTTAACGGGGACATAGGGGACAACGCCTAAGGTCTTGACATCTTAGGGGACAACGCCTAAGGTCTTGACGGGAATCTTAACGGGGACCTAGGGGACGACGCCTAAGGTCTTGACGGGAATCTTAACGGGGACCTAGGGGACAACGCCTAAGGTCTTGACGGGAATCTTAAAGGGGACCTAGGGGACAACGCCTAAGGTCTTGACGGGAATCTTAACGGGGACCTAGGGGATGACGCCTAAGGTCTTGACGGGAATCTTAACGGGGACCTGGGGGACAACGCCTAAGGTCTTGACAGGAATTTTAACGGGGACCTGGGGGACAACGCCTAAGGTCTTGACGGGAATCTTAACGGGGTCTCGGAGGACAACGGGGATCCATCCAAAGACTCAACTAAATCACATAACGAAGGTCTTGGAGGACAATGGTGGTCCGTCCAAAGACTTAACGAAATCACATAACGGAGGTCTTGGAGGACAACGGGGATCCGTTCAAAGACTCAACGAAATCACATAACGGAGGTCTTGGAGGACAACGGGGATCCGTCCAAAGACTCAACTAAATCACATAACGGAGGTCTTGGAGGACAACGGGGGTCCGTCCAAAGACTTAACGAAATCACATAGCGGAGGTCTTGGAGGACAACCGGGGTCCGTCCAAATACTTAATGAAATCCCATAACGGAGGTCTTGGAGGACAACGGGGGTCCGTCCAAAGACTTAACGAAATCCCATAATGGAGGTCTTGGAGGACAACGGGGGTCCGTCCAAAGACTTAACGAAATCACATAGCGGAGGTCTTGGAGGACAACGGGGGTCCGTCCAAAGACTTAATGAAATCCCATAACGGAGGTCTTGGAGGACAATGGGGGTCCGTCCAAAAACTTAACGAAATCACATAACGGAGGTCTTGGAGGACAACGGGGGTCCGTCCAAAGACTTAACAAAGTGACATTTATTAATGCAAGAATGTGTCGAAGACGAGAAGCAAAGAACGGAGCAAGCTCATGCCACGTACAATTATTTATTCGTTCAACTTTACTTAAAACACATTTTTATTCCTAAATGGTTGGAAAATATTCCTCTTCTTTTTCGCGACTATTCTATATCCTGGATCAGTGGAGGCCATCACTACGCTTATAGACCCCTCATGATCCTAAGGTCTAGTGCGTCGCAAGGTTCCTGATGTGCGGGTCATCCTAATCATGATTAAGCCCTGGTTAAGGTCGAGATTCGTCTTAGGGACTTAAGGGACTTCCGGCATCACCTCGTCTTTGATGAGGGATCTCGAACCTTATCCTTGGGATTAAGGATGATTAGTATGGACCATTCATTAGGGCTTGACAACACGGTGTCACCCTATCCTTAATACATAACTTAGGTTAATTACGGTCAACATTAACGCGTAAGTCAAGGACCGGGTCAAAATTGACCATGGTCACACTTGCTTTCACAAGGAGTCATGACTCGGGCACTAACTTGGCCATGATTAACCTTAGACACGCATTAAGGATGTGGCAACGTGAGCTAGACCAAAAACCAACCGAAGTCACGGTATTTGTGTGTCACGGACATGTGTGGTTGACTCAGCTCGGAAGGGGAGGTGGAATGGACCCGTGCGCGCTCGAAGGGAACAAGAGCGCCAATCGAGCTGCATCTGGCATCCATCCCGGGTTTAAAGGGTATTTGGAACGTGCAAGGTCAAGTGCGCGTTGTGTGAAGTCATTTTATATTCCCTTTTGAGTCAAAATAGAAACTTTTAATCCGTTTTTCAATATTATGAACAAGACATGAGCAAGATATGAACAAATATGGACAAGCATGGAATAAGCAATTTATACAAGCAATCAATCAAAGAATATGAATAAGTGAGGACCAAAACTTTGTACATGTAACAATTGTGCACAACCAAGAATTTTTGAAAGCCAAACATTTTTACAAGAAGAGCAATTCATTTGAAAGCCATTTGTACAAATCAAGTTGTGCACAACCAAAAGAGGGTTTTGAAAACAAAGAAATTTTTCAAGAAGGGTTATGCACAATGAGGCTTTGAAAACCTATTTTATTTTCCCAAAAGATTGTGCATAACCAAGCTTTAAGAACCAAGTTTTGGCCAAAGAAAAGGAGGTAATGTGCACAAATAAGACTGTAAATTTGGAACCTGGACAAGAAGAAGCAAAGGGGGTGTTCAGAGTGTTGCTTTCTGCACAAAATGGTTAAATTGCAACATTCTGACCCCTACCCACAGTAGCCGTACGGCTAAGACAAGAGGGTTGAGATTTTTTTCCAGTTTTTCCAACTTCTGATCACCAATCCCCAGTTTATTGCATTTCCAGAACAGATCCACCCAAAAAAGTTCAAACAGAAACATGAAACACACAAAAGCATGCACAAGGTCAACTAACGGGGGCGGGAGTTTGACCCACACAAGAATGCCCCCGATCTTCTAGAAAGAAGTCCGGAAACAAACTTTTCCTCAGCAGAGTCGCCACTGTAAGGATCCCCGCTCCGCGACAATGGTCAACACGTGTCCAAATCCGGGATGGTTCCAAACACAATGGTACAATTTAACGGAGTCGCCACACTTTGTTAATTTTAAACCCAACAAAATGAAAAAGGTTAGAGATAAAAGGTTCGGAGGTCAGGTTACGGCTTGGGAAGAGTTTTACGTCACCCAAGCCGCCTCGGTCAAAACCGATTCTCCCTTGTTAGTTAACAAAAGTGCATGTGTGTGTGTGTGTGTTTTAACGGAAAATCTCTGTTTTTAACTGTTTATCAATTTTAACTGAACAAGAAGGTTTTATTTGCACAAGAGACAACAGAACAAGGGGCAAAAAGGGTCATTTTCCCTCCGACCCAAACCATCCGTACGGATGGGATGATCTTCCCTGGGATTTTTACAGTTTATCAAGAAACAGTCCAATTCCAGGTAAAAACAGAGCATTCTGCCTGAACTGGACTAAACTGTTTTATTTCCAGCTTTCATTCCAACATAGAAAACATTGAATTACTTCATTCCTATGCTCAATGATCATCAAAAGAACCCCAAAACATGAATTTGAGTATGATCAAAGGCAATCATGGGAGAAAATTGGAAAATGTGGTGAACATGGCCAAATGAGACAAAATGACCATTTGATGAATAAAGATGGAAACTTTAACATCAAGATGACATTTTTATACATTATTAACCTCATAGGGACCAAAGTATTGCATAAAGATTCAATCTTTATGACCCAAAATGGGATTTCAAAGCTAAATCAAAAGGGTAAGATGATAAACACTAAGGTTTTATCATCCCACATGATTATCATTGCCAAAGCAAGACAAAATCAACATAAAGATTTGGACTTTCACCACAAGAGTGGATCCTTAAGCCAAATACAACCTTGGGACAACATTATTTGACATAAATATTTGATCTTTATAACCCCAAAGGGGATTTTGAAGCTAGATCAATGTTTGGATGATAAAGATTGAAACTTTATCATCCAAATGACCTATCCTTGCTACCAATGAACAACATAATCAACCAAAACATGTGTCTTTTTCATTAAAATAGATCATTAATTTGTTATAAGTAAGAAATTCAACAAACCATGATCATCCTTAGGTTAGAACCACTTTCACACAAAGTGTGAAGGGCACTTTGAATCATCCATGGTTTGGACCATAATGTATAACATATATATATATATATATATATATATATATATATATATATATATATATATATATAGTGCTTGAAGGACAAGACTTGCAATAAGATTAAGATTAAACTGCTTGAAGGACAAGACTTGCAATGAAATTAAGTTGTTTGAATGGACAAGACTTGCAAGAATTAAGATTAAGGTGCTTGAAGGACAAGACTTGCAAGAATTAAGAGATGAACAACAATAATATGAACAAACAAAAGAGATAAGATGAAGAGAAGGATGGGGGAGAAGGTGGCTTCACCTATGTTTGATTAGGCCAATCTTCCTTTCTCTTTCACTCTCAAAACACTCTCTAGAGAAATTTTCGCAGAGTAACACTAACAATAATCGTTTCTCCCCCTTGGAATGATCAGCAAGGGGTTCAATTTATAGGGCCTGATAGTGCCCAAAGTAGCCGTACGGCTCATGTTGGCGACCTTTATGTTGGCGACCTTCTGGATTTTTCAATCTTTTAATTCCAGAACAGTCCATGTGTCCATATTTTATCTTAGTGAGGTCTTGGCCTATCAGTTTATCCCTGAATGGTGCCTAGAATTCCTCTAAGTTGGTCAAATTCAGATTGGGGTACTTACACACACTCTTCTCCACCTCCATAGATGAGACCGACATCACTGGTACCTCTAAGATACCTAAAGATCTGCTTCACAACCTGCCAATGTTCCTTACCCGGATTACCCATGAACCGACTAACAACACTAACTGTTTGTGCAAGATCCGGCCTAGTGCACACCATAGCATACATCAAACTACCAAATGCACTAGCATAGGGTACTCGAGCCATATACTCTTTCTCCTCAACTGATTTGGGCCCAAACACGACTGACAACCGTGCATTCGCTTCACTCGGAGTTTCTATAGCCTTAGCTGTTAACATACCAAACCTCTCTAAAACTTTCTTGATGTAACCTTTCTGGGATAAGAACAGTTTTCGTTTGGCTCTGTCTCTATAAATCTCCACACCTAGAATTTTCTTCGCGCTACCCAAATCCTTCATCTCAAACTCTGCGGACAATAAGCCTTTCAGCTTCTGAATCATATGGACTCCTCGTGTATCCGATCTCTGTCATATACCTGTCAAACCTTTTGTACCACTGCCTATGCGACTGCTTAAGTCCATATAAGGACTTCTTCAACCTACAAACTTGATCTTCCTTACCAGGAACTTGGAATCCTTCCGGCTGTGTCATGTATATCTCTTCCTCTAACTCTCCATGCAAGAAAGCTGTCTTGACGTCTAGTTGCTCAAGCTCCAAATCCCTTTGTGCTACTATTGCTAGCAACACTCTGATCGAAGTGTGTCTGACCACTGGTGAGAAGATCTCATTGTAGTCCACCCCTTCTCTCTGTGTGAAACCTCTTGCAACAATGCAAACTTTATACTTAACCCCTTCTGCCAGTGACATACCTTCCTTTTTCTTGAACATCCACTTGCAAGTCATAATCTTTCTGCCTTCTGGCCTTTTGGTCAACTCTCAAGTCTGATTCTTGTGAAGAGACTCCATCTCATCACCCATAGCCGTATACCATTGAGATGACTCTGAACATGTAACTGCTTCCTTGAAAGTAGAAGGCTCCGTAAGATCGGGCTCCACTTCCTCAGCAACCTGTAGTGCATAAGACACCATGTCTTCAAATCCATACCTTTCCGGAGGCTTCCCGAAATTAGCTCTTCTAGACCTTCCTTGTGCTAACCCATGTTCTTTGGGAACTGAACTTGAACTTTCTGGTGCTTCAGTCTCTGTCTCTATCGGTGGATCATGATCAATATCTGACTGTAGGACAACTAACTCTTCAGTATCTTGTTGCTCCACCTGTTTATTGTCGTGACCCCGACCCGTGGTCCTACTTGGACCCACGCTCGGATCACGAGCGGACGACGATTTAAAACTAATTAAATTTTTAGAAAACTTTACATAACATCATTTGAAAGTTTTAACACAAGGCCACCGGCCACTACGAATTTAGTTATATACAAACTTCACAATTCTCCCAAAAGTTTAACAAAATGAACCACTTAATCATAACAAGGTTTTGACTACTACCCAAAAGGGGTTACATTTACATAATGTAAGCCACTACCTTCCCAAAATAACCTCCCAAGTCGTCGCCCTTAACCGTGCTTATTGTGGCCTATTCCCTGGCTCGCCTCGACCTAAGGAAAACAAATTTGAAAGGAACGGGGTGAGATAAAATCTCAGCAAGTTACTAAATGCAACTACATGGCATGGCATAACAATATGCAATAATCATAATATAATAAGGAGTAAACAACATTTAGCACATAACCACATAGGCTGAATGAAACACGTTACAAAGGATACGTGAGCTAAGGTTTAAACCCAAGGATATAAAATCTTCACAGCATCAATGAGCAGCACGAACGGCTGAAGCAGAGGTTCCGGAACCCATAGTAACCAATCAATAACAAGGGGGAAAATGACACAGAGTCATTACCCAAACACGGCGAAAATTCCCCAAAGAGGAACTAGCCAACCCAACTATGGCCATATAGTGGGTCACGGGGATCAATAGACATTATAAGGAACTTAGCTCGGTGCCCTTATAATCTCTACATCACCAAACAAAGACACCAGCTGGACTTTTTAACTATTGCACAAACGGTGTATGACTTCAAAAGAAGAAATCATACTAGTTTATGGTCGTTTCCTTCACTACTTGGTTGAGCTAAAGGATGAATTCTAAAACAAACTTTAACCCCAAATTGCTACTTGGTTGAGCTCAAGGATGAATTCTAACTAGTTTATGGTCGTTTCCTTCACTACTATTACTCATTTAACACCATTAGAGACACCCATTACACCACCACCACCACCAACAACAACAACAATAATCAACCTAACAAGAAAAAGGGAAATTCACCAAATGAAGCTCAACAACAACCCAACACCACAAACATTGCATTATAACATTGCTACACCCTTCAACCTAATTACCGTGAGGAGGTTAATTCTAGGAAGAAGAAGAAATTAGAGAAGGGAAAATTAGAAGATGAGAATCCTTACCATGGATTTCTTGACATGCATGGAGAATGAGAAGGAGGATGGAGAATGGAGTTGGAGAGGAAGAAAGAAAGGGAAATATTGGGTGGAATTTTCTGGGAATGAAGAGGGTGGAGGGGTTAACTACCCAAATCAAGGTTTCCTCCTAAACAACTAAACCCCTCTAATTAGCCCATGAACACTTACACCCCTTGAGTTAATTTTACCCTAAAGCCCTTAAGGTTCTATTAATACATAAGTCTAACTCTTACTAATTTAATGATAATACTTAAAATTCAACAATTAACATTGCAAGTATTTATTTAACATAATATGCACACATATAATTTCAATAAATAATTCTAAGCATGAAATTGAATTAACATATAATAGTCAAAATAATAATTAAAATTAGAGCCCGGATTTGGGGTCGCTACACTCACTCCCCATAAAAGAAATTTCGCCCCGAAATTTAAACATGCTTACCTAGATTTCGAATAGCCATGGATATTTCCGCTCCATCTCCTCCCTAAGCTCCCAAGTGGACTCTTCAATCTTATGATTCCGCCACACGACCCTTACCAAAGGAATACTCTTATTTCTTAACTCTTGCACCTTAGTATCCATTATCCGAACCGGGTGCTCAACATACGTCATATCGGGCTCAATATCATCCGGTATCTCCGCTAACACATGAGATGGGTCAAAAACATACCTACGGAGCATCGACACATGAAATACATCGTGAATCTTTCCTAAGGAAGAGGGTAAGGCAAGACGGTAGGCAAGAATTCCAACCCTCTCTAAGATCTCAAAAGGTCCCAAATACCTCGGAGCGAGCTTCCCCTTTTAACCATACCTTTTAATCCCCACTTTCGGTGAAACCTTCAAGAATACCAAATCTCCTACATTAAACTCAAGGTCTCGCCTTGTCACGCCCCGAAACCCGCGGTCGCACGGACCTCGAGGAGCGACGAACGAAACGAGAATCGAACCGAAAACCCAAAACGAGACCTGAATTTTTCCTCATCTTATAAACAAACCAAACCAAAATTATACAATACAAAATCTTGAGTTGAGTACATCAGAGCTACTAACCCAAGACCGAAAACCAAACATTACGAACTAATATCTACAAACTTACAACTTTACACAAGCTAATAATACACATAGCAAAGTACAAGTCTTCCACAAAAGCAAAATGACTTCTACTCTCAATCCAACCCCCTAGCGCCAAAACATCACTGATCTTTTCTAAGCTCCACCTGGGAAGGGGAAAAAATAAAGGGGTGAGCACAAATTGCCCAGTAAGGAACCTGCCAACAAGGTTAGGACAGTATATAGAATCCCAAATCAGTTTAACAAAGCGGTAACGATCAAACGAGTTCATGAATATCAAGACCCATCCCAGTGAATGAAATGAACGATAACAAATAATTTCGATGTCTAATCCATAGCACTATTGAGTCGGCCAAATGCCCAATGTCAAGTCAATTCAAGGTTCAAGGTTGGCTCAAACACCAAAGTATCGCCTGCAGAGGATACTTTGATCTCGGAGCCGCGAGACAACAACCGGTGTTGTATCCTCTATTAGTCGAGGATTTCAAGTGTTCAAGATTCAAGTAACTCAAAGTGTTTATGGCGGAGTAACAAAGAACAATACGAGCAATAATATCAAGTTGTTCCAATAACAATGCAAGAAAGTTTCTAGGTTGACAAGAACCCCTTACCAATACCAAACGATACTCCAAACAAGATGCTCAACTCAGCTTACCCGATTCGATCTAACATAACAAAAAGTACAAGGTCCAAGAGTTAGTATCCATTATGTAAAAACAAAGTGACATAAACGAAATAACACACCTTATGAACATCAACGAAGTTATTCAATGAAATACTCAAATTAACCATAAAGATCCTCAAATTACGATTTCATATAAACTAGATATCATTTATCGAAAATTAGTTACTTTCAATACGTCCCAAATTACAGCAGCCACGAAATATTCAATCTGAGACAACTGGAAACAGAATTAATATGAAATAACTAGACCGTTAGGAAGAGCATGAAAAATTACAGAATTTCGACCCAAGAATCAATTAATTCCGAGTTCGGATGAATTATTTATGAATTTTCTAAGTTGACGGAATTCGGAAAGCTTCTACCATGGACTGCTCCGATAACAGGTATTCTGAGAATAACAAACACATTTTCTTGATCTAAAAGTACAATACTTGGAACCCTCACAGAAAAACATCCAACTTAGACACTAAAATTATTGCATTCCGGTTTATAACGAAGAAATTATGAGTTATAATTGATAAGCAAGTTTTCCTAACATTTCAGGGACTAATCTGAATTTAGATTAAATTCAAAGACAAATTTGCAAATCTCCTAAGTACAGGGACCAGACTATAACATCACAATTCAGGAAATCAAGGGGAAAAATTAAGAGCTCAGGGACCAAATAGGTTGAACTCAGGAAAAGAGAAGATAATTAATGAATCTAAAGTGAAATTTGGTTATAATAGCCACACTTCATGACAAGCAACAGATTGTTCCCTTCTGATTTTCTCATACTTGTTTCTATTTTTAAGCATTTAGGCAAGCTAAAATCACTCAGGATGCTCTTTGAGAAGTCAAATTAAATAGGTTTTATAAGAAAATTAGCATCAAAGCCAACGTTACTATAGTTCAATATAATTGTCAACATATTCATCTAATTATAATATTAAAGTTTTAACCATATTTAAAGTACCAATTTGAATGAAAGCATGTCAGCAAAACTATCTATAATCATAACATGCAATTAAAGGCCATCATACTAGTTGCAACAGACAATTACTATTTATATTAAGTACACAAATTGTAGTAACCATCGAACTAAAGAAACACAATACTATGCATAATAACTATTCTACCAAGTCAAGAAAAATGAGGCAAATTAGAAAGTTGCTTACTCAGCATAAAGACTCCAAGACAAACACTACTCTAACTCGGTCCAATTTCACAGAATAACTCATCCTTTTTTATACTCTGGCTTAATATTTATAGATGTGCAATTAAGGTGAGTCACAATGTAAATATCTTTTAATGAGACACCTCAACCTAATGGGCATACTAATCAGGTACTTGCTGGCAACCAAAGCTAGTGCATGTTAAAAACATGGGGCCCGCACCTATCCTTATCTCTCTCAAATCTCGATCTTGTTTTTTTTTCTTTTATTTTTAACCAAAGTTATACTCCCTCCATTCCAGAATAAAAGTCTTATTTTTTATTTTAACAGAATCATTTAATTAATCACATTATTCATTCAATACAATTAATTTAATTGTATAACCCACCCAACCAAATCAATTACATAAATGCAACTAAATGACATATAAAATGTATTAATTTATTTGGGGTGTTACATTCTCCCCTCCTTAAAAGAATCCAGTCCCTGAATTCAAATATCTAGTCTTTAATTTCAATAAAACGATTTTCAACTTTTGGCGAAGCATTTCACATTTCAATCATCATTCAAAAATGAGTCGATCAAGGTAAAAACAAAAGTCAAACAAGTCACGTCTAGGTTAGTCAGATGAAAATTCCAGATTCACTCTTCCCGTTCTAGCACATAAACACATGAACCATAGCATGCACCGTATCAAAAACACATGTATCTAAAAGCACAAAGACATCTCGGAAACAAATAAGAAGTGTACCTGTAACTGCATGGTTAGAACCTCTAGCCTCTCTAGCAGTGATGGCCAAAACTTTTCCCCTCGGCGCAGTACCCCGACTGTTTCCAACTGAACCATTGCTTTTTGCAACGCTTGCCAAAACCGTGAAGTGAACCGAGGATCTCTGTCTGACACGATACTAACCGGGACTCCATGAAGCTTCACAATCTCATCCATATACAAACTTGCAAGTTTCTCCATCGAATAACTAATATCAATCGGTAGAAAATGGGCGGACTTGGTTAATCTATCAACAATTACCCAAACGGCGTCGTGCTTTCTCCGAGTACGAGGTAGTCCGGTTACAAAATCCATCGTAATGTGCTCCCACTTCCATTCCGGAATCTCAAGTGGTTGAAGTAGTCCCGCGGGTCTTTGGTGTTCGGCCTTCACTTGTTGACATGTCAAACATTTAGATACGTAATCCGCTATCTCCCTTTTCATGTTATTCCACCAAAAGTGTTGTTTCAAATTCTGGTACATCTTTGTATTTCCGGGGTGAATTGTATACTTCGATTTATGGCCCTCCTCAAGAACTTGACATTTAATTCCATTGACATCCGGTACGCACAACCGACCTTGATAAGTTAAAACTCCCTCAGGATCCAACAAAAAGCCAACATTTTGTTTATCCGCCATACGATCCATAATCTTCTTCAATTCCGGGTCATCCTTTTGAGCATCCTTGATTTGTTGAATTAAGGTTGGTAAAATCCGAATATTCGCAAATATAGCCCCATGTCTCGACTCACAAGGGCTCCAATCTCGAACATCTTCTAGCATCTTCCACTCCCGAACCATCATCGAGGCCATATAGGACTTCCGACTAATAGCATCCGCGACTACATTTGCCTTGCCCGGGTGGTAGGAAATAGTGCAATCATAATCCTTTAAAAGTTCCATCCATCGCCTCTGTCGGTTATTCAATTCCTTTTGAGAGAAAAGATATTTCAAGCTTTTGTGATCCGTGAAAATTTCAAACTTCGCTCCATATAGGTAATGCTTCCACTTATGTAACGCAAACACAATCGCAGCAAGCTCCATGTCATGAGTTGGGTAATTCTGTTCACACGGTGTCAACTTCCCCGAAGCATAAGCAATAACCTTCCTGTTCTGCATCAAAACGCAACCAAGACCCTCCTTCGAAGCATCACTATAGATAACCAAATCATCGTTTCCGTTGGGCAACGCAAGAATCAGAGCGGTGGTTAATCTCTTCTTAAACTCATCAAAACTATTCTGACACTTTTCATCCCACACAAATGGCACATTCTTTTGGGTCAATTGAGTTAACGGTGTGGCAATCCTCGAGAACCCCTCGATAAACCTTCTATAATACCCGGCCAAACCTAGGAAACTTCGAACCTCTGTCACCGTCTCGGGCCTCTTCCAATTCACTATAGCTTCAATCTTGGATGGATCCACGGAAATCCCTTTACTTGACACCACGTGACCCAGGAAAGAAACTTCCTCAAGCCAAAAATCACACTTACTAAATTTAGCAAACAATTGCTTCTCTCGGAGCACCCCCAAAACTATTCACAGATGTTGTTCATGCCCCTCCCGGGATTTAGAATACACCAATATGTCATCAATAAACACCACCACAAAGGAGTCGAGGTAAGGCTTGAACACTCTATTCATCAAATCCATGAAAACCGCAGGTGCGTTGGTCAACCCAAATGGCATCACCAAGAACTCATAATGACCATATCGAGTCTGGAACGCAGTCTTAGGAATATCCTCGGAACGGATCTTCAATTGATGGTACCCACTTCGCAAATCCAATTTGGAGAAGACCTTCGAGCCTTGCAACTGATCAAATAAATCATCGATGTGGGGTAAAGGGTACTTGTTCTTCACAGTCACTTGGTTCAATTTCCGGTAGTCTATACACAGTCTCAAAGACCCGTCTTTCTTCTTCACAAATAAAACCGGAGCTCCCCACGGTGACACACTGGGGCGGATGAAGCCTCTATCAAGTAGTTCTTGCAACTGAATCTTTAACTCCTTTAATTCTGCGGGGGCCATTCGGTACGGTGCTTTGGAGATAGGGGTAGTCCCAGGAAATAAATCAATACAAAACTCTATCTCCCTATCAGGAGGCATAACGTACTCCGAAGAAAACACCTCAGGAAACTCTCTCACCACCGGTACATCACTCAACTCAGGCGACTTTTTAGTAGTATCTAACACGCTAGCAAGGTACCCCACACAACCCCGAGCTAATAATCTCCTAGCTTTCATATAGGAAATCACTCGAATATTTCTACCCCAAGGAACCGCCTCAAATACAAATTCAGACACACCAGGAATAGAAAAAGTAACTATCTTCCTTCGACAGTCAACATAAGCATAATGTCGACTCAACCAGTCCATACCCAAGATAACATCAAAGTCTTGCAAGGGTAGGAGCACCAAATTAGCAGGTAATACATGTTCACATAAAAACACATCACAAGCACGTAATACTTCATTTGCAACTAGACACTCTCCCACCGGAGTTGACACTTCTAACACATAAGACAACGATTCAGATAAAACAGGTAACTGAGATGCAAAATGCACAGAAATGTATGAATGCGATGAGCCAGGGTCTATTAGTGCACGTGCTCTCATACTCGCTATAAAAATTGTACCTCCAATCACATTAGAAGCATCCATAGCTTCTTGTTGATTCACAGCAAATAACCGCCCTTGGACTTTTGGTCTTCCCGCAACATCCCTTTTCTGTCCTTGTGGTGCCCCCGTATTACTCCCTGATGGTTGACTCTTCAGTTTAGGACAATCCCTTTGATAGTGCCCATATTGTCCACAGTTGGTGCACTTCCCTTGTTTTTTCCAACACCTTTCTTCCGAGTGACCTTCCTTCTGACAATGAGTACACACCTTCCTATTTTGGTTTCCCGAGTTGTTACCCTGATTTCGGACATTCGGTTGCCACTGTGATTGTCCCTTGAACGGAGATGATGTCCCTTGTGCCCCTCGATTATCATTACGTTGCGGCTGCGATCTTCCTTGTCCACCTTGCTTAACTCCACCTGTTGCCTCAGTTTTTCTCTTGTGCTCAACAATATCATGCTCTACCTGATATGCTCGGTCCACTGCATCCTGGAAGTCCTGAAACTTATGCGCAACCAACTGGGTTCTGATCGACGTCCTCAATCCTCTCACGAATCTGGTGGTCTTTCTCTCTTCCGTTGCTACTAAATATCCACAATGCCTGGCTAGTTCCGTAAACTTAGCCACATATTGAGCCACGGTCATTACATTCTGTTCCAAGTTAAGAAATTCAGCTTCCTTTCTATCCTGGTCCACCTTTGGTATAAAATGTTCCTTGAACTTTTTCACGAAATCCTCCCATGTATACTGTTTACGTTCCCCATCCCAAGTAACTTTCAATGCCTTCCACCAGTGTTCCGCCGCTCCCACTAATTTGTATGTTGCAAATCTGACTCGTTCTTCATCCGTACTCCCCAACACTTCAAATATCTTTTCCATAGCATCAATCCATCTCTCAGCCTTAAGCACATCCGGTTCACCCTCATATTCAATGGGTTTCATCTTTAGAAATTTATCAAGTCCAGTTCTTAGGGCTGCATGCTCTCCCCTTGGCCCATGATCATGCATAGCCTTCATAGCGGCTTCAAACATTCCTTGGAACATTTCTCGAGTCTCATTTCTAACATTTCTCCGACCTGCAGGACCACCCTGCTCATCATCGGACCCTACCATGATTATTGAGTACCTGCATACAACAACCAACATTACTCACTCCGAACTCAACTACCCATCCTAGGTTATATAGTTAATCTAACCATCTAACCTAAGATCCGAGCAACCATTGCTCTGATACCAACTGTCGTGACCCCGACCCGTGGTCCTACTTGGACCCACGCTCGGATCACGAGCGGACGACGATTTAAAACTAATTAAATTTTTAGAAAACTTTACATAACATCATTTGAAAGTTTTAACACAAGGCCACCGGCCACTACGAATTTAGTTATATACAAACTTCACAATTCTCCCAAAAGTTTAACAAAATGAACCACTTAATCATAACAAGGTTTTGACTACTACCCAAAAGGGGTTACATTTACATAATGTAAGCCACTACCTTCCCAAAATAACCTCCCAAGTCGTCGCCCTTAACCGTGCTTATTGTGGCCTATTCCCTGGCTCGCCTCGACCTAAGGAAAACAAATTTGAAAGGAACGGGGTGAGATAAAATCTCAGTAAGTTACTAAATGCAACTACATGGCATGGCATAACAATATGCAATAATCATAATATAATAAGGAGTAAACAACATTTAGCACATAACCACATAGGCTGAATGAAACACGTTACAAAGGATACGTGAGCTAAGGTTTAAACCCAAGGATATAAAATCTTCACAGCATCAATGAGCAGCACGAACGGCTGAAGCAGAGGTTCCGGAACCCATAGTAACCAATCAATAACAAGGGGGAAAATGACACAGAGTCATTACCCAAACACGGCGAAAATTCCCCAAAGAGGAACTAGCCAACCCAACTATGGCCATATAGTGGGTCAAGGGGATCAATAGACATTATAAGGAACTTAGCTCGGTGCCCTTATAATCTCTACATCACCAAACAAAGACACCAGCTGGACTTTTTAACTATTGCACAAACGGTGTATGACTTCAAAAGAAGATTTCATACTAGATACATCACAAAATGATCACAATTCTCATAAAGAGTTCATCAACAATGTGCAACAAAACCATTTCTCAAATAATGAATTCCAATAAGGAAATACCATAAGACATCACAAAAGTGAAATGCCAATCACATAACACTCCATTACCACATTCATAACCTTAAAACGCTCCTTACATAGCTTATATAGGCCTAAGGTTGACCTATCATTGATCCGAGTACTTATTTTTAAGTTATGAACTTTTATGCTTAAAACAGGGGTGCACGGCCGAGTCAAGGAAAGTGTTCGGCCGAGCAACACTACCAATTTTGATACAAACCTTCTGACTTCACCTGCTCGGCCGAGTCAAGGAAAGTGCTCGGCCGAGCACCACCTGAACTAAAAAAAAAACGCAGAAACCCAATTTCTTCCTAAAACAAACTTTAACCCCAAATTGCTACTTGGTTGAGCTCAAGGATGAATTCTAACTAGTTTATGGTCGTTTCCTTCACAACTATTACTCATTTAACACCATTAAAGACACCCATTACACCACCACCACCACCAACAACAACAACAACAACAATAATCAACCTAACAAGAAAAGGGGAAATTCACCAAATGAAGCTCAACAACAACCCAACACCACAAACATTGCATTATATCATTATCAAATCACTACATGAACAGTTCTAATAAAAGGGGGTTAGTGAACTTACCTTGAATGGAGAATGATTTTGAGTTCAAACCCACTTCTAAAATTGCTCTAATTGCTACACCCTTTAACCTAATTACCTTGAGGAGGTTAATTCTAGGAAGAAGAAGAAATTAGAGAAGGGAAAATTAGAAGATGAGAATCCTTACCATGGATTTCTTGACATGCATGGAGAATGAGAAGGAGGATGAAGAATGGAGTTGGAGAGGAAGAAATAAAGGGAAATATTGGGTGGAATTTTCTGGGAATGAAGAGGGTGGAGGGGTTAACTACCCAAATCAAGGTTTCCTCCTAAACAACTAAACCCCTCTAGTTAGCCCATAAACACTTACACCCCTTGAGTTAATTTTACCCTAAAGCCCTTAAGGTTCTATTAATACATAAGTCTAACTCTTACTAATTTAATGATAATACTTAAAATTCAACAATTAACATTGCAAGTATTTATTTAACATAATATGCACACATATAATTTCAATAAATAATTCTAAGCATGAAATTGAATAAACATATAATAGTCAAAATAATAATTAAAATTAGAGCCCGGATTTGGGGTCGCTACATTTATCAACACCGCCAACACTCGAAACAATCGTAGATATCATAATAGGGTTAATAACAGAATTCTCATCAAAAACGACGTTCCTACTGATAATTACCCTATTTTCTGATGGAGACCATATACGGTATCCCTTGACACCGTCCCCATACCCCATGAATACTCCCTTTCTAGCTCTAGGTTCTAACTTCCCATCATCTACATGATAATAAGCAGTACACCCAAAAGCTCTTAAATAGAATAATCAACAGGTTTACCGGTCCATACCTCTTGGGGAACTCTGAGGCCAATACCGGCGTGAGGTCCACGATTAATCAAGTAACATGTTGTACTAACCGCTTCTGCCCAGAACCGCTTAGACAACCCTGCATTGGAGAGCATGCACCTCGCCCTCTCAAGCAATGTCTGATTCATCCGCTTTGCTACACCATTCTGCTGTGGCGTGCCTCTAATGGTGAGATGTCTAGAAATCCCCACCTCCCTGAAAAACAAATCGAACTCAGTGATGCAGAACTCCAAACCATTATCTGTTCGAAGCTTCTTGATCTTCTTCTCTGTCTTGTTCTCCAATACTGTCTTCCAGTACTTGAAATTTCTTAGAGCCTCATTCTTGTGCTTCATGATGATCACCCAAGTCCTCCTCGAATAGTCATCAACGATAGACAAGAAACATGTGCCCCCTTAGAGATTCCTGACGAGAAGGCCCCCAACAATCTGCGTGGATGTAGTCCAGAACGCCTTTTGTGTTATGTATGCCCTTGGGAAAACTATTACGCTTCATCTGCCCTAGAACGCAATGCTCACAAAATTTAAGATCATCGATCTTATGGCCACATAGAAGATCCCTCTTGGCCAACTCTTGCATCCCTCGAATGCTCATGTGCCCGAGCCTGATGTGCCACAGCTTAGACATATCTCCCTCGTTCACTTCTGATGATGCTACCATAGCTGACCCTGTTAGCGTCCTTCCTTAGAGGAAATACAAGGAGCCCCGCTTAAGGCCTCTCAGAACCACTTCTGAACCGTTACATACACTTACTGCTCCACCTTTACCTTTGAAGCTGAACCCTTTGCTGTCTAACTGACTAAGAGAAATCAGATTCTTTGTCATAAGTGGAACGTGTCGAACCTCGTTCAATGTGACAAACCTACCATCATGAGTCCTGAGCTTGATCGAACCAATACCGACACAGATTTACGTGGTTCACCAACTTGGCTACGTCCACGGGGAGGGGAGAGAATATTATTATCACTGGAGAAACAATTACACAAGATCACACTAATCTACTTTGCACGAATTTTGATCACAAAATTCCTGACTGTGCAAACCCTAAATCTAGAATTATTGATCTCTCTATTCTGTGTAAAAACTGAGCAAACTGAGTAACTGAATTAAATTAGGACGGAAGGAGTATAATATACACGTATACTATAATCTAATTACCTAAACTAATTCGTATGGTATAAGGAGTATAGGATCCTTATTCCATGTTGACTTAACAGATTTCCAATCAAACCAAAAAAGACAAGGCCCAAACTGCCGTGGCCCACGATACTCAAGTCCTTGGCGTGAATTGGCTACCGATTTTGCTGTTTATGAAGCGGTCACATGAAGTGGCCGCATCATGTGTGCTTACTCCTTCTTCTGTCTCGGAATTACGAACTTGTTAATTAATCCATTAAATTAGGTGTTCCAATTTCAAAGGCATTAAACTTAACAAACACTCTAACTTTTCTTCTTCCTCTTCTCCGCCTCTCCTCCTCCTCCTCCTCCTCCTTATGACACTCCCCGTGACTCCAGAAAGTTTACAATACTGTTACTGTGCATTTTAAAAGAAGTTTCACTAATTTACAAAGTGTGATCGTTGGAAGTTTCAGCTATTTACAAAAAGGCGGTCTCTCTCATGAGAACATTGATTTTGTTCTCATGGATGAGAACAATTTCAATTGGGATTTTGGGAGCAATTATGAGCGATTTTTCCCGAAGTAGATTATCCCGACCCATGCTTCACCCAAAATCTGCCACGTGGCAGCGAAAACCAAAAATCAAATTAGTAAATTTTCTTTTTGAAAAAATATATTTATTTGTGTGTTTTTTTGTCCGTAAAAAATAATAGTTACTATAACTAAACGTAACAATTGTATTACTTACGTAACATTGTTTATAAGTAAATGTAACACATGTTTTACAAAAAAAAAATCGTGTATTTTACTCATCTTTCAACTGTAATACGAACTTAATTATTTAACACTAACACAAACTAAATGTAATTGTCTTTATACTGAAATGTAATACTCCCGTTCCAGAAAAGTTGAAACATTTACTTTGGAGTTGGGAAATTAAGGATATAATATTATATTAAGAATGAAAGGTAAAGAGGAAGAGAGAAATTAGTGGGGGTGGAAAGAGAATGAGTGGAGAATAATGAGTAGTTGAGAGGAAGGGAGAGAATGAGTGGATGATTATAAAAGTAAACTTCTATTTTTGGATTGTTGCAACTTTTGTAAAATACCTTAAATGGCAAAATGTTGCAACTTTCTTAGAACGGAGGGAGTAATGTTTTTGCAGAATAAAAAAACTAGAGTATTTTGATTTTATTTTTTTTGAAAGAAAGTAACATTTGAAAAATAACAGTTTATACATATGAATGTAATTGTTTGTACAAGTAAATGTATCACTTTGGTAGACAAACCTGTAATACATTTCTATAGATAACGTAAAACATTTACATGAGTCGAGATCTCCTGTACCACTTTTGGTATGCCACTTCATGTACCACTTGTAATCCAACCGTTCACATGTTTGTATAATATTACTATAATATCAATCTCAATAACTGTGATCATTAGATCACTTGTGGCACATGAAGTGGTACACAAAGTGGCACATATGATTAGGACTCCATTTACATGTACCATGATAAATTGAACCCATTGTAACTTATTATTTGAAAACATATGGATATGGTTATTATATAAGGTTCTTAGTTTGACTTTACACGTTTATTAAAAAACCAAGACAAATTTGAGTCAACAATAGTAATTTGTGAAGGATATAATTGTCCATTCATAAAGCAAGTGGGTGAAAAGTAGATAAGTGAGATAGTTTTTTTTTAATATATGAACTTTATGAGGACAATATTGTCCAAAACACTATTCATACTTTGCCATTTAAAGAATAAAGCAACTAAGAACATTAAACTGGGACGTACCAAAAAGGAAAGTAAGAACCTTAAACTGAGTCGGAGGAAGTACTTTCTTATTTTTAGAATGTTACTAAAACAAATGTTTTTAGTACTAATGTGTAAAAGGTTGAACTATTAGTTTTCTCTACATATGCATTACATTTATGTATAAACATTATTACATATAATTAACACATTTGTTACATTCAGTTAGAGTAAGTATTACTTTTGATAGACGAAACTCCCAAAAACAGATTATTTGAAGAAAAAAAATGTTTTTTTTTTTTTTAAAAAAAAACAATTATCTGCCACGTGGCAGCTTTTGGGTGGAGCGCAAGTTGAGATCCTGTACTTCGCGCAAAATTGCTCCCAAATTCCCAATTAAAATTGTTCTCATCCATGAGAACATATTTGTGCGTTCTCATGCAAGTTTTGGTCACTTACAAATATTTAAAATATATCGTTGTTAATTGTTAAAAAAAAAACTGAATATTCATAAAACCTTCTCTAACAATACTAGCAATAATAAATTTTAAACATTCATTTGAGTAAAAATCTCGGAAATAGCACGTTTTTTTTCCTAAGAGACTAGGAAAAAAGTGTTTTTAAAATGCGTGCGGGCGTGTTTCTAAATAACTGGCGTTTGTTTTAAAAGCCCGCTATGACATTTTTATAAATAATTATAACTTATTGAACACGCTAGAACTATTAACACTCTATAACACTACCATTGCCACTTTTTAGCATATGGACTAGTACTCTTTAACACTACCATTGTTCATTTATAGCACCACTAACACAAATGGTTAAAACTAAAGGAAGTCACAATCCATCCATTAAATAACAAGTAAACTACTTAAGACCATTCTAGCTTCTCTACATCTGCTACTGGATTATAAACCGGTTTCATCCAAGTGCTGGATCGTAGCTCGATCAAATTGAAAGGAGACTTGCTGCAATATTTTCCGTCACAAGAGTAATACTTTTTGCTAGACATGCTATAGATAACACCGCTTTTATTATCGCGATTAAATAATGGAAAATAAATCTTATTCCCCATCCCGGTCGCAACACTAGTCTCCAAGAACGATGTTCCATCGCTGATATAGAGCATCTTATCATTCCCTATATTTCCAACATTTTCCCACGCCATTTTCGAGAGATCAAATCTACACATACGTACTTGACGATTCTCGCGACTCAAAAATAGAGCCAACAATTTTCCATCATCCTCTAACACCATCGAAGCTGGGCAAGTTAAACACTGTGGCCAGGCCTCCCCACAATCTTGCCACATATTCTCCTTGACATCAAAAACTCCAATATTGCCCGTCTCCCCCAAGAAATAACATTTTCCATTGAAGAAAACCGAATTGCAATAAGCACCATTTAGAAACTTCTCGCTATAACCATTATTAAGGTAGCAGTGAAATTTCCAAGAAGCATCCCCGCGTCTTGTTGTTATGATACATGGCAATGTGTAGAGGCCGTAATAGGCCATACCAGTAACAACACAATCTGGGGAGGTGGGTGGGGACGAGAAAGTCATTTTTAACTTGATGTTTGGCCTAGAAAAACCAGGAAGACGGATTTTCTCCTTTGTGAAAGGATTGAAGAAAAATACAATTTCATTATCATATTGAGTTAGGAGTAACCAACCATAACCAGATGATAGGATTCGAGCACGGGATAGCTCTGGAGTGTCTACCTTGTACGTGGCGTCGTAAACTGGATGGTAGAAATCACATACATTGTTGTGTAAAGTAACTAAACAGGGTGCGCGCGCCAATGAAGAGTCGATTGTGGGTGGAAAGACTAATCTGCTTGTTGCGGTTATTGATCGCCATGGTTTACAAATCATATTGAAAGTTGTGATGTCACCAGCAAGGAGGCGAGACTTAATCATACTTAGCATATCTGGGTGAAGATCGGACCATGATGATATCTTCTTTGACATGATCTTTTTCTCCATGCCGCTACGAAAATTAGTTGCAGTAAAACAATAAAATGTAATTAATGAATTCAACTAATAAATGAATAATATTACATGGCACATTAAAGAGTTTGTGACAAATTTTCAAAAGAGATTTAAGATTCAAGATATATTGATGTTACTAAGTGCAATCAACAAAAAAATAACTGAGGAAGTCGTGTGTGTGATGGTCTCATACGTGAGATGAATCTCGACCAGAGAGCAAATAGGCTTGCCCCGCCCCGCCCATAGAGATAGGGAGGGCAAACCATTTACTCTCTCAACGAGATTCGTCTCACCTATGAGACGGTTTTATCAAATAAATTAGTATAATATTTTAAAATAAGTGTCAATTTTATTCGTTCTAAATTTATGGTACTTTCTTAAAAAAGCCATGGTGTTTCTAAAACGAAAATAGTGCTAATGTAATTTTATAATGCTTCAATTTATAGATACAATATAACATTCTCAGGGCTTGTCTGATGCACAGTTTTAAAAACGGAGATTTTTTAAAACGGAACTTCTTTTTGGACGCTACTATTTAGAGTGGCTAAAAAAAAAGACTAAGATGGTTAAAAAGCTCGACTTAAAAACTTTTCATTGATACGCTTAATTAGCAACAAAGTGATTCTTTTTCAATCTGTTTTGAACGCACAGTTCTACCAAACAAGCCCCTAAAAAGTTTAACAAAGTCAAAAAGTGATACTCCCTCCGTCCCAGCCTAAGGTTCTTACTTTCCTTTTTGGTCTGTCACAGCCTAAGGTTCTCAGTTACTTTATTACCTAAAATGGACTATGGGACTCACTTGTCATTCTCACAACAAAAACTCTATACCCACTTTATCTCTCCTACTTTCTCTTCCTTACTTTTTCATACTCACAACATTTACTTTTTCTTAATCTCCGTGTAAAGTCAAACTAAGAATCTTAGGTCGGGACGGAAGGAGTATTTATTTATGAAAGGAAAGAGTAAAATCTCATTTATAATCTTGATCATTTAAGAAAAAGGAAAAAATAATCCTTCATTAACTTATTTCTTCTGTACAGATACGACTAAACAGAGCCGTCCTGTGAAATATGGAGCCCAAAACTATTTATTCATACGGAGCAATCAATTTTTTTTTCAGCCCAACACGACACACTCGTTAAGCCCTAATACCCTAACAATAACTAGCTTAAGTTTTTTTTTTTTTGAAAGAAATAAAAAGCTTAAGTTAACATCCAAAAAGATATCTTTCGTAAAATTTTAGTGATGATTGTAAAAAAAATCAAAGACATACAGTGATATTAAAATAAAAAGGCCAAAAATTCATTTCGCAAGGATAAAGTTTAAAAAATCACAATTAGAAGAAGGGTTTGGTAACTAGAAATTTCTTTTGGCAAATAAGCTTTCGAATAATAAGCAAGGAAGGTAGGAAGAAAGAAAGGATAAAAAATAAATTTGTGTGAGAACACCTTGACCCGTTTCATAGTAGAGACGAGTCATGGATCCAGGTTACTAGTGTATTTTTTACCCATAACCTGTGGGATTTTTTTTTCTAAGTTTTTATATATATATTTTTTTTTGTGTTTTTTCGGTTTGCCAAAAGTAATAATTACTATAAATAAATGTAACAAACGTGTTACTTATATGTAACAGTTTGTATACATAAAAGTAATACATATATACAGAAAAGTAACATTTTTTATGTTTTCTTCATTTGCCAAAAGTAATACTTATTATAACAAAAATGTAACGAACGTGTTACTTATATGTAACAGTGTTTATACATAATTGTAATACATATGTATAGAAAAGTAATAATTCAAACCTTTACACTTTAGAACTAAAAACACTTGTGTTAGTAACATTGTAAAAATAAGAAAGTACCAATTTTTATAAATGAATGTTACATCTTACTTGTACAATAACATTGTAAAACAATTACGTTTACTTGTATAATAGTATATCCATATGTTTTCAAATAATAAGTTTCAATGATTTCAATTTATCATGATACATGTAAAAGTATTACATTATCTATAGAAATCTGTTACAATTCGTATACTAAAGTATTACATTTACTTGTACAAATAAATTACATTCATGTATATAAGCTGTTATTTTTCAAATGTTACGTTCTTTCAAAAATAAAATCAAAATGCTCAAAAAAGAAAATTGCAAAAACACTATCATATTTTAGTATAACGATAATTACATTTAGTTATTGTTAGTGTTACATATATTTATAGTTAGTATTACAGTTGAAAAAGTAAAATGAGCTATTTTTTTGTAAAACAAGTGTTACGTTTATTTATAAAAAATGTTACTTATAAATAACACAGTTGTTACATTTAGTTATATTTAATATTACTTTTGGCAAACGAAAATTACTGCCAAAAAAATATAAAAACTAAAAAATCTTTTTTTTTTCATTTTTTTTTTTGGGCCATGGGTCGATGCTACGTGGAAGATTTTGAGTTGGACATGAGTTAGGATCCTATGCTTCGCGGAGAATGTTGTACACGGGTCATGGGTCGACCCGTCTCTTCTATGAGACGGATCTAAGTGTTCTCATAAGAGACTACCTCAAAAACAAAAGAAAGTGCTATTGCCACTACACTTTTTGCTCATCCACTACATTATTTCAACTACATTATTAATAAGTAAACAAAATTAATTGTTCTTTGGACAAAATTTCTCATGAAAAGACTTTTCCAACTATAGAATTGTATAAATTGCTCAAATCACCCTTTATACTTATCTTATCTCTCATTAATGAATAAGGTATGCACATTATTAGTATTTTTCCATATTATTAAATAGTTAACCTTTAATTCACAAATTCCACAAAGGTTAAATTTAATTTTAAAAAAAAATACAATAATATATATTTAATAAACCAATACACCTGATGTTTACATTTCTTTTAAAATAAATAAATTTAAAAGTACACTAAAAGAATATATAAAATTGTAAAATAAAATTTTAATAACTATGTAGTATTTTATAGATTAAAATTTTCAAATAAATTAATTTCACAAGCATCTTGGGGAGTGCATTTGAAAGTGGAAAATAAGAATCAGCACAAGAACTTTCAAAGATGCATAGTTGCAGTTTCATAAACATGGAAACGAATGGATAGTCAAAAATAAAAGAAAGATATTCATGATAATTTTATTATCGTGGTGAGATTGATATATTTGTTATCAGATCACTCTTAAGAATAGTATCCACAAAATTTTGTTAGAATCTCACTAGGAAAATCAAACATTCATTAAAATTTCAGTCTTTAATCAAAAAATACTATTAAAAAAAAAAAAAAAAACATGTTTTCCACCATTGGAGAGGCTTAGAGATACAAAATAAAAAATCTCAACTAAGGAATCGAAATCAACTTGTACCTTTTGTATGCTTGTTGATTTAAACTTATTTCTCGTACGATTGACGAAAACCGTAAAAGAGGTTGCAGAAAGGAGTATGAACTTTTCGAACAGAATGGGCACCTAGGGTTTATGTAGCACAAGGGAATATCAACTCCACGGATGGAATGAGTATTTAGGGTTTCTTATTACTGTAGTTGGTTGGCATCTCCCTTTGAAGGGTTATTTTGGTATAATAATAAGTTTCAATTTAAGAGTACAATGCAAAAAAGTAGACCAAAAAAATATAAATTTAAGAAAAGAAATATAGATAATTTGCATGATGTTTTATCATACCTGAATTTGGTGTTGGTCTTTGTCCGTGGAGAAGCAGAATAAATTTGGGTCAATTTAGTGCTGCTCTTTTTTTTTATTGAACGTAAAGGAGAACTATGTCCTCCTCTTGTTATTATAGGGTTTAACGTTTATGGTTTAATTAGGGTTTAAGGGTATTATAGGGTTTAACGTTTATGGTTTAATTAGGGTTTAAGGGTAAGGCAAATACTTGGGTGAGACCGTCTCACCTTGTGAGACAGATCCACCCATGGATCTCACCCGGCCCGCCAAGCCCGCTCCGCGACCCGCGCCTGTCCAGCTGTAAGCGCCCTCACTCATATTGCGACACGTATCTTTTTTTTTTTTTTAAAAAAAAAAAAAAACCTCCAATAATTTTAAAATGTCATATCTTGAGTTTTTGAAGTCGAAAAGAATTTCTGAAAATTCTGTTGCATTCCTCTCGATGAGACAAATCAAATTAGATAGGTCATGATAAAGTTTGATTTTTTTTAAAACATATTTTTTAACAAACAAAAAAACTGCTCTGCTCGTCACCCAAAATGTAACACGTTTTGTTGAAAAAAGTAACATTTTAGTCTTTAAAAAGTAACACTTTTTATTATAAAATGTAACAACAGTTTTGCAAAAAAATAAATAATAAATTTGATAGTTTTTGTTGTTAGAAAAATTCAATATTGAAGTATAATAAAGTGCATTTATGATAATGATTTGCTATATAGATGAATGTAACAGTTTTATAAAACAAATGTTATCTTTTTTGTTGGAGTAAATCTTATGTTATCCTTAATAATTTTTTGTGCAAATGTATGGTTACATTTCAGAAAGAAAGGTTACATTTCAAAATAGAAACTGTTACAATTGAGAAAAAGAAGAAGGTTACATTCAGTTATTATAAAATGCAACATTAGTTTTTGTTGTAAATCTTATGGTACCCTTAATTCATTTCTGCAAAATTATGGTTACATTTCTGGAAAAAAAGAAAGTGTTACATTTGAAAAAATTAGTGCTACATTCTTTTATTGTTACATTCATCTTTATAATGAATTATAAACACATATACACTCTATCAAACAATTAATTTATTTTTTGGCAAAACTGCTGTTACATTTAATAGTAAAAGTGCTACTTTTTTGAAGATGTGTTACATTTAATACAAAAAAGTGTTACATCTCAAGAGACGATCAACTCAATTTTGTGTGTGTTATAAAGTATGTTTTTAAAAGAATAATTTTAAACCATATCATAATCTATGTAGTTTGATTTGTCTCGTTGAGACGAACACAACAGTATTTTAGATTTTTTTTTCAAATTCAAAATCTCAAGATATTGCATTTTAAAGTTATTAGAGTTTTTTTTTTAATTAAACCGCGATACGTTGCACAAGCTGGGAGGAGAGAAAAGGCTGGGAGGAGAGAAAGGATGGGGCAGACGGATTGTGAGCTGGGCCGGTCGACCCGTGGGCGGTCCGTCTCACGGCGTGAGACTGCCGCACAGGAGACCACCCCTTAGGGTAATACTAAATATTAAAAAGTGGAATTTTTTATAACTTATGGAGAAATTAGTTTCCCTGAAAACCTACTCTTTTATAGGTACTAAAATCCCAAAATATCCAACAAAACGTGTTTTACACTTGTATTAGGGTAAAACGTGTTTTCAAATGGCATAGTGGCATCTTTGTAAATAAGCTGAACATTGTTACAAGGCACGGTGACATTGTTGTAAATGACCCGAGTTATAAAAATTCACCAGATACTTTTTGATACAATAAGAGGCATTTGTCAATACTACAGGCACATTTTGACACTAAAGCAGTCACTTGTTTTGAAACTTATAAAAAGCCTCTTGGAACTTATTGACATTGTAAGAGGCATTGTTCAACACTACAATCAACACTAGCAAAGATAGTTAGCACTACGACCGGCAACCTTAACACTTCCACTAAAAGTGTCTGTTTGAATTTTTATAAATGTTATATAGCAATAGGCATTTTCTAATATTTAGAACATGCATACGATAATATTAGAAAAGACAATTACAAAAAATACGGTTTTTTTTTTTTTTTTTAACCTATTTAACATTGGAATCTTACGGGAATTGAACTTCTTGAAACTACTTGGAAAAGGACTTTTTGAGACAGCTGTTCATAAACAGACTTTGAGACGGATCTGTGTGTGACTTCTTGCACCGCGGTTATCTTAGGGGATAGGGGGGGGGGGGGGGGGGTTGTATATTGGAATTGAATTTGGTTTGTTTATAGATTTGGATGAATAAGGGCCCATAAACAATATTCAAATTGACAAAAGCTTGTGTGCACAATCCGTCTCATCCATGAGACGGGTCGGTTTTTGGCCCGCCCGCCCGACTCACGAACCGGTTTCAGGACTCAGGGGTCGAACCTGCCATGTGGCAGCCTCTCTTAGGCCCATTTTTTTTTTTTTTTTTTGCTTTTTTTAAAAAAATTTTATATTTTTTTTTTTGGTTTTTTTCGGCTTGTCAAAAGTAATAGTTACTATAACTTAATGTAATGACTGTATTCATATAAAGTAACAGTTTGTATACATAAATGTAATACATATATACAGAAAAGTAACAGTGTTTTTTTTCTATGTTTTCTTCATTTGCCGAAAGTAATACTTATTACAACTAAAATGTAACGAACGTGTTACTTATATGTAATAATGTTTATACATAATTGTAACACATATGTATAAAAAAAGTAATAATTCAACCATTTACATTTTTAGAGCTAAAAACAATTGATTAGTGTTACATGTAAAAGTAATACATTGTCTATAGAAATATGTTATAATTTCTTTTATTAAAGTGTTACATTTACTTGTACAAACAATTACATTCATATATGAATTGTTACTTTTCAAATGTTACTTTCTTTCAAAAAATTAAATCAAAATACACAATATTTTACATTTTTGCAAAAGCATTATTACATTTCAGTATAAATGATAATTACATTTAGATATTGTTTGGGTTACATGTAATTATAGTTAGTATTACATTTGAAAAAATAGATAAAACGAGCTTTTGTTTTTGTAAAACAGGTGTTACGTTATCTTATGAACAATGTTACTTTATATGCATACAGTCATTACATTAAGTTATGGTAACTATTACTTTTGGTGAACGGCTGAAAAGCCGAAAAAATAATATAAAAACTAAAAAAAAAGCCAAATTTTTTTTTTGACCTCTGGGAGGCTGCCACGTGGCGGGTCATGCCCCATGAGTCATGGGTCAACCCGTCTCATGCATGAGACGAATCCCCTTGTTCTCATAGGAGACCACTTCATTCAAATTTGCTTTAAATCTGGAAGGCGGTGGTGGTAGGTAGATGGTGGTATGCACAGGTGGCTGTATTGGAATTGAATTTGGTTTGTTTATAGATTTGGATGAATAAGGGCCCATAAGACCATCTCCAATGGTACTCTAAAACTCTAAATATAGAGTACTACTTCCGTCCCAGCTCAATGTGCACACTTACCTTTTAAGTGGGTGTCGTTGATATGTGCACAATCCAAAAAAGGAAATTTTTTTATTACTTTTATAATCTTCCACTCATCCTCTCTCTTCCTCCCAACCACTCATTATTCTCCATTTATTCTCTTTCTTCCTCCCAACCACTCATTATTCTCCACTCATTCTCTTTCTTCCTCCCAACCACTCATTATTCTCCACTCACAATACTTTTGAATATAAATACTCTCTCCTTAAATCTTGTGCCCAACAGTAAACGTGCGCATTGAGTTGGGACGGAGGTAGTATTATTTTACTTCAATGGAACTCTAAGCATTGCTCTATTAATAGAGCAACTCTATCACTTGCTTCAAATTTGGTGCAATAGATAGTGATGCGCTATCTTGTTTTTTTTCTTCTTTTTCTTTTTAAATATCCGTTTTTTGTTTTTCTTTTTGATATATATGAAAATATTTTACAATATAAAATTATATAACCTACTATTATTTATATATGTGAAACAATAATGAATATTGTTATTATATTGGTATTTAGTAAAAGATTTGAAGCAAACTGTTGAAAATATTTGGTGTAAAAATTGCACTATTATAAAGAATAGTGCAATTTTTGCACTAAACTATTGGAGATGGTCTAAACAATATTCAAATTTGCTTTAAATCTGGAAGGCGGTGGTGGTAGGTAGATGGTGGTATGCACAGGTGGCTGAATGATAGTGATCAGGTGGTCGGAATGTGGTGACGCGTAAGTGGGGGTGGCAAAATACAACCCAAACCCATTTATCCATCCATTTAACCCATTTAAAATGACTTACTCCCTCCGTCCCACCCGAAGTTAGGCACGGGGATTAAAGAAAAAATGTTAGTGAAGTAAGTGTTGTAAGTATGAAAAGTGAAGTAGGAGAGAGAAAGTGGGGTAGAGAATAATGAGTGAAAAGTTGTTGTGAGTGTGAATGAGGGTCCAATTAAATAAAACACTTCTATTTTAGGGTTGTCCTAATTCGAATGGGACACCCAAAATAAAAATTTGTCCTAATTCGAGTGGGACGGAGGGAGTATTGGGCAGCCCACTAGATACCCAATAATATTATTGGGTAAATCCATAAAACCCACTAATTGATATGGTCTCAATGGGTTTTTAATCCGGGTACCCATGGGTTTTCACCCAAAATAAAAATCTTGAGTCGTTTTTGTGAAAAACGTGTTTTACACCAGCTTTAGTGTAAAACGTGTTTTCCACATAGAAGGGTTCTTGGGCAGGCACTTTCCGATACTGTAGGAGGCACTTTTCAATATTTTTACAGCAGACACTCTTTTTACCCTAAAGCAGACATTTTTTTTGGGACTTTCACAGCAGTTACTTTTTTATCTTAGAGAAGACATTTTTTTTTACACTTGAAAAAAAAAAACACCCAGCATGCATGTTTTAAAACTCAAGCAGACACCTTTTTACTTTAGAGAAGGCACTTTTTTTGTACTTGAAAAAAAAAAAAAAAAACCCAGCAGGCATGTTTTAAAACTCAAGCATGCACTTCTAATATTCAGCAGACATTTTTATATGTGCCTGCTTGAATTTTAAAACATGCCTGTTGATTTTTTTTTATTTTTTTTTATAAGTTCCAAATAAGTGCCTGCTCTGAATTATTTTGTGCCTCTTATAGCATTAGAAAATGCCTCTTGTATAACAAATGTAAAATAAATGCCTGCTCATACACTTTTATAAGTGTCTAAACATGCCTTGGTAGTGTCAAAACATGTGCCTGCTCTAGTGTTAAAATCTGCCTGCTGTAATATTGAAAAATGCATCCTACAGTTTCGAAAAGTGTCTGGTGAGTTTTCATGAGTTCCAGTTAGTTACATCAATGCCACCGCGCCTTCTCACAGCGTTCTCCGCTTTTTTAAAAACACGGTCTACACTAGCGTTAGTGTAGAACACGTTTTTCTCAAGATTTTCTGAAAAATCTTCCTCTTTATATTTTGTTTCAGCTTCAACCACCAACACCGGCCGTCACCAATTGTCCAACATCCGGCGCCGACAGCCCAACTCTCGTTCCGGCGACCAGCCTCCGGCACCGGCAGTCCAACTCCCTTCTCCGGTAACACGATTCAACATTTGACAGTCTAGTTCCGGCACTAGAGGCCCAGATCCGGCACCGGCGACCAAGTTTTGGCAACATACTTGTTGCCGGCGATGTCCATACCATCCTCAATATTCTCACCGTCGACGACTTTATGTATCGCCGACAGTTTCATGCTAATTTCTTCAATCTATAACCAGAGCCACCATGAAAGTCCTCAGCCATTATTACTCAAGATCGAGACTTTATCAAACCATGGTGTAAAGCCTGCGGGAGAAGGGAAGATATGGATGCCGGAGAGTGAGGACAAAAAGTACCTTTTCAGATTTGTTTTTGTGATAGGCCGGGGATGATCGCCGGAATTGCTGATACTGGTGGCGATCGACCGGAACTTTGCCGGTTACTATGGCATGAAATTTTGGAAGGAATTTTTTTTTGGGAGATACTCCCTCCGTCCCACCACAAGTGAGACCAACTTGTGGGGCACAATAATTAAGAAAAATGTAGTGTATGTGTGGTAGAAAATGAAGAGAGAGAATGAGTGGGGTAAATAGTAGTGTTGGTTGAATAAAATGAGTGGTAGAAAATGAAGAGAGAGAATGAGTAGAGTTAATTAGTGGGGTTGGTTGAATATAAATATATTAAAACATTTCCATTTTGGGCAGTTTCACTTGTGGTGGGACGGACTGAAAAGAAAATTAGTCTCACTTGTGATAAGACAGAGGGAATATATCCGGATAGTATCCACTAGCTATGCGTTCAGATGCAGGGGTAGTAGTGTTATTTTACTAATATAATTCATTATTGGATATATCGGGATAGTATCCACTAAGTATTGGATAACTTTAGGTATTATCCCCTTGTACCCATTAATTGTTAATGGGTATAATAGATATGGGTTTTATCCATATGTATCCGAGACACCCATTTTTCCACCCCTACGCGTAAGAATGTTAGTATTTATAAAGTAAAAACTAAATTGTAAAAAAAATAATGAGAAAATTACCTCATAATCCCCTATTCTAAGTGAAACTACCACCTAATCTAAGCCAATATTTTGCTTTACCACCTGGTCAAACAATTAAAATAAATTACAATCAGGTCCAACAATATATCAAAATCCCAAAATTACCCCTTATTAAAACAAAACCCCCTCCCTTCCCCTCCCCTCCCCTCCCATCTCATTCTTGCGCACAAAACACACCAGGCGTTCTCTCACTACTTTCTCTCTCTATCCTACCCACTTCCGGCTCCCCCACCCCCTCTTCCGGCGACCCTCACCCCCTCATCTGGTGACCCCTAACCCCCTCTCAATCGACACACACGCACACTACACTCTTACTGCTTTCTCTCTCTGCAGATCCCTACCTCCGGCGACCCTCTGCTCCCCCTCCTCCGCCGTCTACTCTGCTTCCCCACCTCCGGTGACCTCCCTCTCCACCAGCCGTCCACAGCCTCACCATTACCGTCATAATCCGGCCAGTTAATCCCCGATCCATTGAAATACTCCGGCTCTCGTCTTCATCTCCGAGCATTTCACTTCTGACCACGGCCGCACCCCTCCCTCCGCCATCCTGGTCTTTCTCCCTTCAAGACGTTGCTTGTTGGTAGTGGTGCCCTAGGCACGTTTAACAAACGTTGTAATTGTTATCATTTATTTCATATCAATAAAGAGATGTTTTGATTATTATTGTTGTTCATGTTTACTTATAATAATCTCCATCCCTAGTACTTGTTAAGCACTAGTATAAAGGCTAAATGATCATGGGATGATCATGTTAGATTTATGGGTACTTGTTTGGAACAAGATACTGGACATGACCCGGTGTATGAGATTTATGTCATGGTCTATGTCGTACATATATCTCATATTAGTTATGTCATTTGAATCCTTAGACATGAAGTTATTATAGTCTTCCACTTGATGAACATTGTGTTTGACATATTCAAACGCTACCTTAACACGGTAGTTATAAAGGATATGATTGGCATAATCGGATTCCCGTTGGGAAGAGTAATAAGCTAAATGGATTTGTCCCTCCACGGAGAGATGTCAAGCTTGGGCCCCTCGAAGGAATGATGTTGATGAAATGTTCGGCCGGACTCAAATGGATTGATTGGATCAATAGCATTTGAATTATCAACATATTTGGAATCGAGAAAGTATTGAACAAGACAAGTTGACTGTTTGACCATGACTTGTGTTCAATGACGTCGTGGACAAAAGGATTGTGACATATTCTAAAGGAATGCGAACTTGTATCTAGTTATACTATTTGGGTAGGTATGACGGTTTGCTGGAACCTAATCATATCTTATGGTTTCATGTTTGAGCCCATTGCCAACTTAGTATAATCCTAGATGGTCACACACAGTAGAACGAATCTTAAATAAAAGGACTGTATTGGAATTTAGGGTCGAAGGACCTCAAAGGAATTTTTGGAAAATTCTGGATTTTCTGGTCAGCGAGCGGGCGCTCGGTAAGGGCCAGGCGGGCGCTTGGTCTAGGCGGCAGAATATTTCCTAATTCGATTTGGGAAGGTTTTTTGTCGCGCCCCGACCCGTGGTCCTACTTGGCCCCACGTCCGGGACACGCACGGAAGACGTCATAAAACATTTTTAAGAAAATTTTTCGAAATATACTTTCTATAAAAAGGTTCACACCACCAACTCGATACTAAAACACGACTTCAAGTCACAAAACAACCTTTCACAAACAAGTACTAAGCCACTTGGCTACAACTACTAACTTTACTTACTTAATTACAAACACGAACATCTTCTAAAAGAGATGATACAAACCAAGTCACGGGTATACTACCAAAAAGGTATTACATTTACATAATGTATCCTTTACTTACACAACCTTTCCCCAAAATGTCTTACCCAAAGATCTCCTCGACGTCCTCCCAGTGTGTGTGAACTATCCCCTGGGCTCCTTCTTATCTAAAACGGTAAACAAATAAAGGGTGAGAATAAATCTCAGTAAGTTACTAAAATGCAACTACATTACATGCTAATATGATAAACATAAAGGAACAATGCCACAAATGATCATATAGCACATAGCACATAATATGAGAGGCTCCCTATCGCCAACCGTCCCATACCGGTTGGAAATAACGACCAACTCATCATGCAACACATAAAGCGGAAATAAACACTCATACGTGGATACTGAGCCAAGGTTCTCAAACCAAACCATAGCCATCTGAGAGGCATCAACTGAGCAGCATCGAAGAGCTGAAACGGGTTCCGGAACCAAACAACAACAACAACAACAACGGGGAAAATGACACAAAGTCATAACCCAAAGTGCCCAACCTTTGGCCTAAGGAAGGGGGTTAAAAATGGGAAACCAATGATAGGAGCCTTATAATGTACTTGGCTCGGGAGACCATTATAATCCCTATCACTGCCCAACACACACAAAAGTACCAGCTGGACTTTACACGCAAGCACCCTACAGAAATACTTGCTTAAACACCAATCAGGGACAATGATTCCAATGTAGGGAACCATGCCAAACACATCAAGAAGATGAACTATTCCAACACATTACAAAGTGTTCAACAATGCTCACATAATCAATTACTAACATTTCACAACACTTGTGTACACAAAGGTACCATTTCTACCACATTAGTAATCCACAACAATCATCTAACTACTTTAGAACACTACCCAAAAACTAGACCAAGATTGACCTCTAAATCACTTGGTTTGAATAACTCTCAACTTTTCAGATGACTGGGCGGTCGCCCAAACAGGGCTGTGCGGCCGCCCAAAATGCTCTGTTCCATGAAGAAAACCCTTCAGATAGATGTGCGGCCGCACGCCCAATTTTGGGCGGCCGCCCACATCACCCGGCAGACCTAAAAACTTAACCAAAGTTCATTCCTTACAATTCACAACCCAAAATTTCCAAAGCTTGCGACACTTAACATCTACACTTACACAAAGGCTAAAACTCAGCCTAAGAACAATACTAACACCAACAAGAACCAATTCTACTTTACTCCCTTTGTCCCAAATTTACAAGTATACAAAAACATTCAAAACATTATTCTTTCAACATATATAGCATATAGAACATATTCATGACCATTTTAATAATTAAAGGGGGATTAGTAACTTACCTATTTTCCGGAAAAAGTGTCAAGAAAAATAATATTGATCGGTAGATAGAATCTATTCAACACCCTGAACATTTATATATAATTAGATTTAAAAATGGAGTAGTAAATTAAAATGAAGGAAAATAAAAAATGAAGAAACCCTACCTTTACTTCTTTCTTCAACAATGGAGGTAGCATGATGGATGTGTTTTTACACATCCATATTGAATACATTCATCCGTATCTTTGGGCTAATCTTCGGGTATTTTTGGTGTTTTAATGGTTGCTTTCAAGTATCTTTGAGTACAGGAAGATTAATTGAAAAACGGAGCTGTTTTGGCATTAAAATCAAAAGAAGGACTTTTGGGGAATTTGCGGACCAAACAAGGGCCAAGGACCTTTCTGGAAAATGAGAAAAAGGAAGATCTTCACAGGAAAAGCAAGGGGTGCGCACGCCTCCCTTACTTTGGGTGCGCGCGCATCCCCTTACCAGTTGGCGACATAAGTTTTGAATACCATTGGGTGCGCGCGCCTCATATTGGAGGATGCGCGCGCCTCCTCCCCCAGTTCAGTAAATGTGCAATTTTCTTCCTGGATTTAAGGCTCAAAGTCAACAATTATCACAAGAATGTCTTTTCAAGGTGAAAGTTGGGCATGGGTCAGTGGCTAAGATCAGACAGAAAATCCAAGAAGAAATCTTGGGCAAGCTTTTCCACCTCCTTTCATTTAATGCTGGAGCATGCTTTTGGTGAAAGGGGCACTCTTTCACACCTTGGCTTTGGACTTGAACTCTAGTTTAAAAAGGGCTGAGTTCTTCTACACAAGGGGCATCTTGGAACACCCATTACTCAGTTTTAGTTTATCTTTGTAATAGAGTTTTAGTTGTGTAAGAGGAGGATACATTTTTTGGGTTCTTGAGGAGCAAGAACAACATTGAAGTGCTCTCATTTGAAGGTTTTATTTCCAGGTTATATGTTCTTATTTTTATTAGTTATATTCATTATGAGTATGTGTAGCTAATCTTTCCATTTCACGGGTTGGATGTAAGACATTTTCTGAGTTCTATGTTATGATGCATTTTTCATATTGATTACATTTTAGTTTGTCAAAACAATCTTTTATCAAGTTCTAAGGTCTGAAAACTGAAGTAGTCATTTTAGCCTTTCTATCAATCTTGGCTTTTAACTTCTCCATTGATTTGGGAAATAAAAGTATAGACCATTGTTTTGATAAATACATTTATGTGAAACCGTGATAGAAATCAAATGAGTGTAGATTTAAATGTTCTTCAGCACATAAAGAGCTCTTAAGTAATTGCATGACCTTGATTTGCAAAGTGTAATTTGAGAGGGTGAAATAGATTGCAATCCGGTGGCCATACCGTTCCAATCTTTACAAGACGTGAACAAATCTTAGAATGAAATCAATGTGTTTATGTAAATTAACATAGAATGATGATCTTGTGAAATCCAACCCATGAACTTCCTAAAATCTGTTTACATCTTTGTTAGTTATTTAGTGCCTTGTTAAATTCAGCATTTCATTTTCAGTTAAGTAGTTAATAAAAATCTCTTTAAACAAAACCCCCCATTTTTTGTTACTTCACGCTAATTAAATCAACTTGTGTTCAATCAAGTCTCTGTGGTTCGACCCTTACAAACGTACATTGCTACTTCGGTAACTTGTATACTTGCAAGGATTTTATTACAAGAGGATTTTACTTCATCATAGCAAAAAGAGGAAAGTTACTATGTGTTTGGGTGAGTTCATGCGCAGAGAGAGAAATGAAGCAAAGTAAGAGTGATTTTACTATATATAGTCATTCTCCTAAGGTCCTTCAACTTTCAACTTCTTACAACTAAACCCCCATGCTTATACTTCCATAAGACACCCTATAGTTTTAACTACACCCATTTACTCCAAAAAAATGTTATAACTAACAATTATATTAACACATATAATCAAATAAAATGTGCAAATTCATATAAGATGATGCAACACATCAAATGCACACATAATTTTAACTTAAAATTATCAAAATATAAAATAAATATTAGAATAAATAAAACGAATTTTGGGGTCGTTACATTTTTGGCACAAGATTCCTATTTGGAATAGGTCTTAATTATGTATAAAAAGCCAATTTCGGCCATACCATAAGCCCAAGTGTTTTGTGTGCCTCCAAAGAGTTTGAGAGAGTTATTATTTTGTTCCAAGACATCTTGGATTGAAGAACAAAATAATTCACAAAATAATTCCATATAGTTCTTTATTAAATTGTGAAAGTGTGTTTCATAATTTGGTCTAGCAACCAAGATCAAGAAGGTTCTTGATATTCGTTCGTGGTGTGGATACCGCTAGAGGGTGAATTTTATCATCTTCAAAGTTCGTGAATTTTGTCCGTGATAAAGCTTCAAGTTCTCCACCAAATTCAAAGCTAGAATTTATAGTCATCAAGGGTTAGTTTTTCCTCTATTCATTATGTTGTATTTGATTTAATCATATGAACGGATCCATGGCTTTGGGTTTCATAAAATTTTAATTGCTATATTCCGCTGTACATGTTACTACGAAACCCAACATTGCTTCCAGATCCAGATCTGTCCAGATCCGGTAAGATTCGTCCAGATTCGGTAATGTTCATCCGTCTTTTTGGCTTCTATTCATAAACCAGATCAAATTCTTAAAATTCTACCATTTGCTCGTTCCATAATTGTTTCTCCGACTCTGGCGAAAACGAAATTCTAGCCACGCAAATCCCACTAAAATGAACTTATATTGTCCCCGAATTACTGAACCGGGCATGGAGTCCTCTACCTGAAGTTGGGTTTTCATTTTGGTTCTTGTTTAGTTTTGGTTTCAGATTCATGGTTGTGGGTGTAATTAGGATTTTAGCCATGGTAATTTTGTTTTAATGTTTACGATGTTGTGTTGTTATGCTCATTAGCTTAGCTGAAAATGGACACATGTTTGTGTGTTTTGGTTGTTCTAGGAGGAATATTTTTGTTCTTGTATCTTTTAGGATTTCAGATTCATGGTTGTGGGTCTTCTTCTTTAGGGAACTCTGGCCTCATCCCAGTTTTGGCGACCTAGCTCGAAGCTTCAAAGTGTAATCAATTGAATTTTTTTTGTTGATAATTAGTTGCAGAGTGTGTCTTGAGGTTTGGGAGAGCAACTTAATTTGGTCCTGATGAAATCTGATTAATGATTTATGGTTACAGTTACATTATTTCGAAGTTTTCATAATGGAGTATAAGGTTAAGGGTCATATTAAATCTTTTGGATCCCTTTGATCAGTTTGTCTATGAAGATGGTGAATGATGTAGTTTGGTTTTATTAGAATTTCTTTAGCATGAACATTCTTAGTTAATGCTTTAAATGTACAAGGTGCTTATAAAGATTGTGTTACTCTGATCAAATTGATTGAACCAAGTTTGACTTTTTTTTTTATTAGAGGCCTAGTGTAGGTTGTTAGAGATATTGGGAGCTTGATTGTTACATTATTTCGTCGTATCTGAAATTATTTCTTCGAACTTGGGAACTTGTTCTTAGAACAAATGTGAACTTGTTTTTGAAAAAAACAATGAATTTGTTCATTGAACTTGTTTTGGAACAACTGTGAACTTATTCTTAAAAAATGCATTTTTTAAAAATGTGAATTTTTTCTTAAGAACTGTGAATTTGTTTTTGAAACTCAGTTGTTCTTGGAACAATTGTGCAGTTTTTTTCGAGAAACAACAGTGAACTTGTTCTTGGAAAAATTGTGAACTTGTTCTTAAAAAAACTGTAAACTTGTTCTTTGGAACTTATTTTAGAACAACATTGAATTTATTCTTATAACTTGTTCTTAAAATAACTGTGAGCTTGTTCATGTAACATCTGTGAACTTGTTCTTGAAATAGCTGTGAACTTGTTCTTGAAAAAACAACGAACTTGTTCTTGAAAAAACTGTGAACATGTTCTTGAAACAATTGCGAACTTATTCTTGAGACAATTGCGAACTTATTCTTGGAATAAGAACAATTGCGAACTTGTTATTGGAACAATTGTAATCTTGTTCTTGAAACAAAAACAATTGCGAACTTGTTCTTGAAACAACTGTGAGCTTGTTATCAGAACAACTGTGAACCTGTTCTTGGAACAAGTGTTCTTGGGAAAAGTGTGAACTTGTTCTTGGAAAAAACAGGAACTTGTTCTTGGAACAAGTGCGAACTTACAATTGCGAACTTGTTTTTGGAACAAGTGCGAACTTGTTATTGGAACAATTGCGAACTTACAATTGCGAACTTACAATTGTGATCTTACAATTGCGAACTTACAATTGAGAACTTGTTTTTGAATAAAGTGCGAACTTGTTATTGGAACAATTGCGAACTTACAATTGCGATCTTACAATTGCGAACTTACAATTGTGAACTTACAACTGTGAATTTGTTCTTGAAAAAAATAGTTTTTTTTTTTTTGAAAAATGTGAATTTGTTCTTCGAATAACTGTAAACTTGTTCTGGAACAACTGTGAACTTGTTCTTGAAAAAAATTGTATTTTATTATTTTTTTGAAAAATGTGTATTTGTTCTTGGAATAACTGTAAACTTGTTTTGGAACAACTGTGAACTTGTTCTCGAAAAACTGTGAATTTGTTCTTGAAAAAAAAATTGAAAATTGTGAATTTGTTATTGGAATAACTATAAATCTGTTCTGGAACAACTATGAACTTGTTCTGGAACAACTGTGAATTGTTCTTGATTTTTTTTTTTTTTTGAAAAATGTGAATTTGTCCTTGGAATAACTGTAAACTTGTTCTGGAACAACGCCGGAGGTGGTCGCCGGAGGTGGTTGGGATGGGTGGTCAAAAGTGGTCATGGTGGTTGGAGAGAGAAAGTGAAATGATGGAGGGAGTGGCATTAATGTAATTTTTTATTATTTATTAAGGGCATGGGTGTCCTTTTAATAACCCTTAGACTAGGTGGTAATATTACAAATTCCTTGTTTTAGGTGGTAATTTTCATTTGGCTGAGTGACTAAATGGTAGTTTCCCCAAAAATAATTTCATTTTAGGAATTAGGACCGGTGGTATTTATTCACATATTTATTTATTTATTTAAATATTTGCTTCAAAAAAATATATATAATTTTTTTTTTACCAAGAGCAATAATATTTTTTACAATATTATGAAACGTCCATTGGGCCCATCCTCTTCTCCTTTGACTCAAGCCGAACACTCTTCTACTTCAGCACACGGCCCACTTTCTGATCCAGCAACGAGCCCAAGTCCCGTGTCAAGTTCTGCCCTTGGGCTCCTCATCGAGGCTGGACTCTTTCTCACAGCCCATCCTTTCATGTCTTAGGCCAGTCTGTTCCTCGGCTAAATGTTGAGCCTGCTCCTTTGTTGCGGCTCATCCTTCTCCCTAGCCTAGCAGAAATTGCCGAGACCACACAAGCCAGCCAAGGTCCTCACGGTCATCCAATGATTACCATGTTAAACGCAGACATTTTCAAGCCACGACACATTGCAGACTTGGTTCATTCTACCAAGTATCCTATGCTACTGCTCTCTCAGCCATTTCTCCTACTTCTCTGGATTATGAACCTCGCACTTTCAACCAGGCAGCTCCTATACCTCATTGGGAGCGTTCTATGAAAGAGGAATTGTCCGCTATGTATAAAACCGGTACGTGGTCACTTGTTCCACGCCTTCCCATTAGAAACGTTGTTGGAAGCAAATGGTGATGAATTTAGCGTAGAGAAGGATGAACAAGGAGAGAAACTTCATGTTTACAAAATAAACAATTCTTAAACTTCTATTCTTGATGAATAAAAAGATTACAAGACTCCTATTTATACTGCTTGTAATACCTAAGAATAAGGAAACTTATTTCATCTAGGAAACAATATAATTTAAACTAGGAAGGAGATATACCTAATCAAAAGATGATCAACAGAATATCTTGGAGATATGAGGAGATATTATCAAATCCTCCATATCCTCCTATGCGATATCGTTGATCACATTTATGATTTTCTACACTCCCCTTCAAGTTGGCGCGTGAAGGATACAACGCCCAACTTGAAAACTAAAAAAATTCAACCATTCCAACCAGAGACCTCTGTCCGCCTGCGCCTTATCTATAAGGTGTTTCATAATCTGTGTCGCCCCTTCAAGTCTTCTTACGTCCTTCGGATAGCAGTTTCCCACAGTATAGCACATCTTTACACAACACGTATACTTGGGCTTCTCTGTCTGCAGAACTGATTGTACACTTGACTGAACAACTGATTGCACAACTGACTCAACAACTGGTTGACGGCTGCATTTCGGCTGTACTGATTTGTTTCGTTTCATGCTTCGTTCGGGTTATAGTATGCTTTAGCTTATCTGCCATAGGCGTACTCTCACTCCCAACACGTTTTGTAAGTCTCCTCAAATCTCTTGTGCCGTCTTTGCAAGCTTGACTATATTTCTAATTCCCTTCTTCATGAAATCCTTCACCATCGCATTGCATCGTCTTCAAACCCTTGGTTCTGAAACTCAGATTTGATCTCGTTGCTGCTGTCATGGTTGTGGGAAGAAGGAACAATAAAACAAAAAATAACAAAAAAGAAATAGAACAAAAATTCAAAAACTAAGAAAACTGTGCGGAAGCGATTTAGGATCTCACAGATCTGATTTATGATTTCCTACAAATGGATTTATAAACTGAAAAGACGTGCTGACGGCACAATTGAATGCCATAAAGCACGCCTCATGGCCCCTTTAACAACTAGACGTTGGTAATGCCATTCTGAATGGCACACTCCACGAAGAAGTGTATATGGCTCAACCTTCGGGATTCTCTCATCCCGAATTTCCCAATCATGTGTATCGATTACATTGTTCTATCTATGGCTTGAAACAGTCATCTTGGGCATGGTTTCAAAGGTTGCATAATATCCTCTTTTCTATTGACTTCTTTAATAGCAAGTCAGACAGTTCCTTGTTCACCGTCACCATTGTTCTTCCTTGGTTGCCATTCTGGTATATATTGATGACGTCATTATCACTGACTCTTCCTCCCCTGAAGTTTTGGCTGTTATCGATAGCATATGTGACATTTTGAAAGTCACCGACTTAATCCTCTTGGCTTTTTTTCTTGGGATAGTGACTCATCAATCCGCCACATCCTTGATTCTTACTCAGACTCGTGTTGGGGAATTGGGGGGATCTCCACATCCACTAGCCCATACTAGCAGTCATCAACATGGAGAAAATAATCAACACATAAATAATAATATGAAAGAACAAGAACACCATGATTTGTTAACCCGGTTCACCACCCCCACGTGGCTACATCCGGAGGCCCCAAGCCAGGATATCACTATAATAATATGTTGATTGTTACAGTTTACACATACACTCACACAGATCTAGTATGTATACTCTCCCATGAACAACTCTCTCCTACATATTATTATCTCTCCCCATGAACACTCAAACAATATGACTATGGCCGGGTTGTAGGGTCGCCCCTATGGCTCTCCTAGGCCCTCGGCCCCCTCCTACACACTATTTTATGCTCTATCTTGATATCCTAACTCTCTCCTTTTGGGTACAATATTATGGTGGTAGTCACAATATATTTATAGGGATACAAAACCTAATCCTGATCAAAACCTAATTTACCCGGAGTCCTTGAGACAGAAGGAGTATAATACTTCTTCTCCAAGTATTATGGCTTTAGGAAACTGGATGAGAAAAGGAAACCAATTCCTTTACTCCCACTCCACGCCAATTTTCCTGCAGTCCGCCACACCAGGCGCCCGCCTGCCCCTGACCAGGCGCCCGCCTGTATTGATTTACTTCCAGCTAAACTTTTTGCCTTCATCAGGCGTCCGCCTGGTCCTTACCAGGCGTCCGCTCGGTCCCGGTTTTGACTCATCTCCTCCGCGGTATTGACCTTCACCTTGGTTTTGACTCCAATCCCAAAAAATCGCTATGCATCTGATCTTCTTCACAAGTTCAAAATGGAAGGTTGTAAGTTGGCCACTACTCATGTGGCTCCTCATACGCACCTTTCGGCCCTTGTGGGGGACCCTATTTCAGATGTTACCCCATACCGTATCATGGTTAGGGGTCTCTAATACCTTACCTTGACTCGGTCGTATATCTCTTTTGTGGTCAATCAAGTTTGTTATTATATGCATGCTCCTCGCACTACTCATCTTATCGCTGTCAAAAGAATTCTTCGCTATGTTAAAGGTACCATCCATCTCGGCCTCCATTTCTCACAGTCCCATGATACGTCCTTACGAGCCTTTCTGACTCGGACTGGGCGAGTTCCTTAGATGATTGTCGCTCTACTACCGGAGCTTGCGTTTCTGTCGGTTTAAATCTTATGGCATGGACAGCTGGAAAGCATACCACAGTTGCAAGATCAAGCGGTGAAGATGAATGTTGAGCATTAGCTACCACTGCGGCAGAGTTATGTTGGTTTTTTGTTTTGTTCCGAGAACTAGGACTATTTCTTCCATGCGTGACTCTATTTTGTGACAACATCTCTGCCCTACACATGTCAAAAAATCTCGTGTTACATACACACACTCGTCATGTAAAAATTGATCTTCACTTTGTACGTGATTTGTACCAACGAGGTTTTTTGCGTCTTGCCTATGTTTCCACCTTCGACCAGCTCGCCGATATGTTTATAAAAGGGCTGTCTCGACCACGGTTATCTCTTTTTTCCAACAAGCTGCAGCTCTCACCCGTGCCGCTTAGCTTGAGGAGGGGTGTAAACGATAAATCACAATCTGTGATTTCCGAGACCACACAAGGTAGTTAGGCGTGAGATAAGGTATAGAATGTTGTATTTTGAGTAGAAGATAACTTAGCATATATTGGTGTATATCTTCTTTGTATAGTACATAGACTAGGACTCTTGTACATGGGACACACACACACACACACACACACACACACACACACATATATATAGGGTCGTGCTCCTGTGGGAACCTAAATATCGTGAGAACCGTGAAAACTTGGATACATTACTTGGATACATTAGGTTCTTACCTAATGTATCCAAGTTCTCATGGTTTTCACGATATTTAGGTTCTCATTTGAGCACCTGCCTGCCTACCTACCTACATATATATATATATATATATATATATATATATATATATATATATTTGTGCTCAAATGAGAACCACAATCGCGTGAGAACTGTGAGAAAACAAGCATAACCATTAGATTAGAATCAAAATCAAGGGTTCAGATTATAGATACATTGGATACACTTGGATACAATACATAAATTTTGATATTGCACTTGGATACAGTAGCTAAACAAGTACTGTATCCAAGTATTGCACTTGGATACAGTAGGTTAAAAACTAATGTATCCAATTGTATTTTTGAAGATTAGCTACTGTATCCAAGTGTATCCAATGTATCTATAATCTGGACACTTGATTTTGTATTTAATCAAACGGTTATAATCGGTTTTCACGGTTCTCATTTAAAATGGTTCTCAGAGGAGCGCGATATATATATATATATATATATATATATATATATATATATATATATATATATATATATATATATATATATATATATATCAAAGTCAGAGAACCTAAGTAGGGTTTCTCTTCATAACTCAACGTGTCTTTCCTCTTGTGAATACCCCGTTCCGATGCAACAACGCATGGGAAGTTTCAAATAATATAATTTATTAATCAATCCGATTTTATACTTAGGTATAAGAGTAGAATTAGTCATTTTTCACCTTTTTTTTTCTCTCATTATTTAAGAAAAAAAAATCTTATATTTTATCTAAACTAACTCTTACACTTTAAGTATACGACAAAATAAAATCTTATACCAAAATTATAAGAGTCATTTTTTCACCTTTTAAGTATAATGCAAATAAAATTGATTTAACATTTCTGCATTCAAATCAATCACATCCTCCAAGCTCTTCCCCTTTTTCAAATCTCTCTCAAAAAGCCAATTCACAAACCTCTTCCTAAGTGGCAAATTCATTCAAAGCCAGGTGTGATCAAATCACCATTCTGATCCAAATCCTCAAACCCTAAAATGCTAAAACCGCCGACGCTGATCTTTATTGTTTTATCAAAACCTAGCATCAGCAATGTCCATGAAGAGGCACTAGGCTGTTGGAGTGACTTTCTTATTTCAGAAATATTGACTGATGTTTCTCCTCGCCATCATCCCCGATGCCGCAATGATTCCCTTCGTCATTCCAGTCGCTCTCGATTCTTCTTGTGATCACCAATAAGATGTTGCTGACGTAGTTGCAGCGCTGCCAGAGTTGGTTAAAGAGGACATATCTAAACAAATCTGGACATATATGATAGAGAGGGAGGAGGTAAGAAGACTGGACGAGGGGGAGGGGGCTAGAGGCGTGACCGGGAGAAAGTTAGTTGGAGGAGTGGGTGGAGCGAAGGATAAAAAGAGTTAGGGTTTGAGAGAGAGAGAGAGAGAGTGTGTGTGTGTGTGTGTGTGTGTGTGTTGTTGAATGAGGGGTGGGGGTTGAGGGGAAATTAGGGTTTATAGGTGGATGGGTAGTTTTGGTATTTTAAAATTATGTTTGCCCGGGTCAAAGAGATGATAAATTTATGTAGAATTTTAATTTGAGTCGGCGCTAGATTCTTCTTTTGGTTTGGCACAGTATTGTATGTAGGATTTTGAAAATAACATGGATTTGTAAAGAAAATGGTTTGGGGTAAGGGGTCCTGAGGAATTAAGCCTATAATAAATAGAATCTCCGAATCGGAAAGCGCTCCCTTAAATGCGCTTCTCTAACAAAGATAGTATCCCCTCACTCCAAGCCTCAAACAACTTTTGTTACTCATCTCTCTATGCTAATGGCAATCCCCAAGAACGTTATCCACTAACCAACAAGTTATCTCAACAACCCTTGCCATTCAAAAGTCAATCTCAACAACCCTCGCCATTCAAAAATTAACCTCCAGTCCGAAAATAATAATAATAATAATAATAATAATAATAATAATAATAATAATCTATCGATATATAATAACAGGATAGTGGTAAAATGTAGATAAACCAAGGGAAAAAATGTCTTTTTATATTATAGCATTTGTAATTTTGTTTGCTGAAATTAGACACGTTTTGCCCGCACCCTCCACGTGTTGCTGATCTCTCTCTCTCTCTTCCTCCATTTTGAAATTCAAAAACTACACAATCAGGAGTCAAATTTCTTCCACTCTTTCGTTCTTCTTCAGCCTCTTCCATTCTCACTTTTTATTTCACACGCGCGCACACACACACATAAATGAAAACACGAACACACACACACACACACACACACACACAAATGCACATATAAACCCAAGTAACTAAATTTCTATTGTTTATTGTGTAAAGTAGGAATTGAGAAGACAGAAAAGAAAGCATGTGTTAATCAGTGGTCGGCGTTGGGCGTCATAAAAAAGCAAGTCATGATGAAGAGTTAGTCAGCGGTTTCAGAAGATCCGGTGGTTGAAGAAAAATAAGGAGCGGCGGCGGCAAGCGATAAAGACAAATCTGTATGTTCTCCCCCATTTTCATCTCTCTCTCTCTCTCCATGACTTTGAATTCAAACCATGGATTTTACACATACTTATGCAGCTTTCAGTGTCCGTTTTTCCAACTTCAAGAATTTGCACCACGAAAATGAGAGAAACAAGTAGAGAAGCCGAGAGAGGGTAGCCATGGTGGATGGAGAAGAGAGAGAGAGAGAGAGAGACGTGTAGTGATGGAAACCAGAGGAGAGCAATGAATTTTTTAGGGGATAAGGGCGTATTGTGTGGGGGAGTGGGGAGGTGAAAACTTTTCATTGGGAACAAAAGAGTTTTTTTTTTTTTTTTCCTTTTTTTTTCTTTACAAAAATGTTAAGAGTATTTTTCTCTCAATATTTTTCGTTATTTCAAATCTCAATATTAACGAAACTAGATGGTTTATGGAAAAAGATGGTGTTTGAATTATTTGGCTATTTCAAATCTCAATATTAAGGGACTGTTGTGTATTTTAGGTGTGCAGGTGAGGTGATAAACAAATGTACTATTCACACTTACTATTAGGGATGGCAATTCGCCCGAACCCGATCCGAACCCGAGGGCGATCGCCCCGAAAAAGTAGGGTTAGGATCACAGTTTTTAAAACCCGCACGGGTTCGGGTCGGGTTCGGTATTACAATCTGCCCCGACCCGACCCGAGTGTATAAGTGATATACTTTTATTTTCATATAGGACCTTCTAAGTCAAATTAAGTGTTGTTAAATTTATTTTTATAGTTGTTTGTGAGTGAGGTTTTGATGAGTTAAGACTAATTTGTATAACTCATTCAAATTAAGCTTAAACATAAATTAGGCAAAATCAAATATGGGATGGGAAAATTAGATTTTATGCCACTCGGGTCGGGTCGGGTCGGGTTCGGGTTTCATTAACTTCGGGTCGGGTCGGGTTCAGGTCACTCTATTTGAGGTTAGGGCCGGGTTCGGTTTTGGAGAAACCCGCCCCGTTGCCATCCCTACTTACTATGTGCAAGTAGTGCAAACATCATTTTTCAAGTTCATCTAATTTTTCTTTCGAAAAAAAAAAGTTCATCTAATTTTAAATTAGTCAATACAGTAATCTTAATGAGTAGGGGTGAGCAAAAAAAATTTGGAACCGGACCAGACCAGCTAAAACTGGACCAGACCAGCACATATAGTTTGGTTCCAGTTCCAAAATATTATAGAACCGGTATATTGGTTCGGTTCTGGTTCTTGGTAAAATGAATTCCGGTTAGAACCGGACCAGACCAGTTGTGTATATATATAGTATATATATATATATATTTATTTTATACTATGTATTATTATATTGTTAATAAGATTTATACTTATTTTTGTATTTTAATTTTTTAAAGATCCATTTAACTTGCTTAATAAGAAAAGACTCATTTAATTGTTTGTAACTTCGTACAGATTTCAAGCCCCAAGGTTCCAAATCGCCAAAGCCAAGTCCTAGACTCCTTATCTTTATTCAGTCATTTTCACTTTTCACTTTTATTTTTCATAATTCATATCCACTTTTTCAGTTTACATAAAAAGTGAAATCTTAGTATTAAACTCTTCAACTAAGCCGCCACTCTCCCTCCCAAGTATTGGTTTATTTGAAAACAAATAAACTTCAAATGATTAGAACCGGACCAGACCAGACCAGTAGAACCAGAACCAGTGTATTGGTTCTCACAAGTATTGGTTTGGTTCCGGTTCTAATTTTTTATAGAACCAGAGTATTGGTTCCGGTTCTGGTTCTGTGATTTTTTTGCCAAAAAATGGACCAAACCGGACCATGATCACCCCTATTAATGAGTACTCGAATTCTTTTCATATTTTTCATGAGAATGGTCATTTTTTCATTAAATTTATTTGAGTTTACCTTTCAAATAATAAAGTGAGATTTATAAAAAAAAAATGAAATTATGAGATCTATTATTTTAAGATGGAAAAATATTCCGTTTATGTGATAAGTCATTTTTAGATTTTATTTTATATTTTTGGAATTGGGGAGATATGATGGGATAATGGCGAATCAAGTTTTTAAGTAAGCAGTACTATTTTTCAAAAGTAACTCTACTTATGAAATAAATCATCTTTTAATATACGAGATTTTTTTATAATAAAAATTGCTTTTAATTATCACATTTATTTTCTTACATTTGCAATATTTACTCATGAAAGGTTGCATTGCAATGGTGAATATCAAGGTGTGATTGTTAGAAAATAATTTTTGGTTGATAGGTGGGTTTAAACTACAGTCAATGGGTGTGTAGCGAGATTCATACCTGTCAATAAGTTAAATAAATGTGATATCAATTGGCCGTAGATGAAGTATTAAAGAAAGAAAGAATCCAGAGCTTTTTCATAGAAAAAATAGTGAAGAAAGGTAAATGGTTGTGATGGACAAGGCCAATTATGGGGTAGAGGGTAATTTCCAAAAGTCTCTTTCCTTTATTTGAATATTTAAACACACAAAGGTGTAATTTCCGGGTTTTTTTTCTTTCTCTAAATTAAAATCCTCAATAGACAGTATCGAATAAGTAAATTCACTATTTTCTTTTGAAAGCAGTAAATTCACTATTATTAAATTATACTCCCTCCGTCCTAGAGTATATGTCCACCCTCTCATTTACACGGAGATTAAGAAATAGTGGATGTGATGCAAGTGTTGTGAGTATAAAAGTAAAGTAAAAGAGAGAATGAGTGGGAGGGAGGGAATAATAAGTTGATTGGTGTTTTGAGTGTAAAAGTAAGAATGAGAGAGAATGAGTGAGAAGAATAGTGAAGATTCTTTGTCATTTAAGGAAGTTGACACATACTCTGGAACAGACTAAAAAGGAAAGGTGGACATATAATCTGAGACGGAGGGAGTAGTATTTCCATTTTAAAAGTCAAAAAATGGGTGGGTTCAAGAATTAAGGAAAAGGTGATGTGTTGTGAGTGTTGATAGTTGGGTAGGAGAGAGAAAGTGAGGTAGAAAAGAGTTAGTGGATAATTGTTGTGAGTATGACATGTAGGACCCACTTTCTATTTTAAGATTTTGACTCTTAAAATGGGACGCCCTTTTAGAAATTTTTTGACTCTTAAAATGGGACGGAGGGAATATATAATTCATCATCTTACATATAACTAGTGTTACACCCGTGCGTTAAACGCACGACCAAAATACTTTGATAAAAAAAATCAAAATAGTTACTATAACTACTATATAAAAACACTCCCTTTGTCTCATCTTAGACTTCAATACCCAAGCAAAATTTATTAACGTGATCGCATTTCATCATATATTTGAAGAAATTGCGATTATCGTTGTAAAAAAAATAAGTTTATTGTTGAGAGTATTATTAATGGTGAATCAATAATATTTTTTACAATTTCAGTTTTTTAATTTAGTCAAACTCTAACTAAGTCAACAGTTTTTTCAAAAAAGCAAATTCTATGTGAATGATTTTTTTACCACAAAGATGTTCTAATTAATGAGCTGTTAATTAAATAAGTTACTACTCCCTCCGTCTCAAAATAGATATCGTTTTGGGAGTTAAATTTTGTTTCAAAATACTTGTCGTTTCACTATTTTCAAAGTTTTTTTATTGCTCTATACCAATTATACCCTTAATAATATACCAATTATACCCTTAATAATGATAGTGAACTATCTCTTACCTAACCATTTAATTACCTAGGTAGTTGAATTATTTCAGGGGTATTTGGGACTTCTTCACATGAATTAATGACATTTCTTAATATATGTGAAACACTCTAAAACGACATTTATTTTGAGACGGAGGGAGTAATAAATATGTAGAAATTAAGTTTAAAGTCCAGCAAATAATTTTGGCCCATATAGCCGGTTAAAATATAAAAGTCCAAATTCAAGTACATATCTAGGGATGGCAACGGGGCGGGTTTCTCCAAAACCGAACCCGACCCTAACCTCAAGCAGAGTGACCCGAACCCGAACCCGAAGTCAATGAAACCCGAACCCGACCCGACCCGACCCGAGTGGCATAAAATCTAATTTTCCCATCCCATATTTGATTTTGCCTAATTTATGTTTAAAGCTTAATTTGAATGAGTTATACAAATTAGTCTTAACTCATCAAAACCTCACTCACAAACAACTATAAAAATAAATTTAACAACACTTAATTTGACTTAGAAGGTCCTATATGAAAATAAAAATATATCACTTATACACTCGGGTCGGGTCGGGTCGGGGCGGGGCGGGTCAGATTGTAATACCGAACCCGACCCGAACCCGTGCGGGTTTTAAAAACTGTGATCCTAACCCTACTTTTTCGGGGCGATCGCCCTCGGGTTCGGATCGGGTTCGGGCGAATTGCCATCCCTATACATATCCATATCCAATTCTAATTCCATATCCAATTGTAATTACATGTAAACTGTTGGAAAAAAAAATAGCTGCGATGATGGGTAAACCTAACCCTAATCAGATCAACCTCACCGCCGCTCCCTCTTTCCTCTCTCTAGAAATTGATCGTTGTCCTCTCTCTTTTCGAAAACCGTAATCTGGCAAAAATTATGACGATGACAATTCACTCTCTCCCCAATTTCGTCATTCGATTCACCGATTGATGACTTCCAAGAAGATATTAAGTCCGGAAAGGATCGGCAACCTCCACCTAAATCAATGTCTTCTGACCGGCAATTAAATCTCAAACCTTGTTTTCGGTAATTTTCAACCTATATATTTTTTTGTCAATTTTTTTGTCAAAAATGTCATTAAAACGATATTTTGGCCAGAAATGTGCATCTTGATTGAAAATTTTGTTATTGTTTATGTGTATCTATGTATGAATACTGTCAAATAGCTTCAGATTTGTTATGTTTTCTCAATGTATATATACATACTCTCTATGTCTCAGAATGATAGTCTCATTTTGATTTTTTATGGTCAACAAAAATAAAGTTTGACCAAATATTGTGTCAATTTAGTGATTACAATGAAATTTTAAAAATGGTTATTGATAAATCACTTAATGATTTATTAATTACAAATTTTAAAATTTCACAAGAATGATTAAATCGTCACCAATGGTTGGTCAAAGTTCATTTTTATTCACTATACAAAGTCAAAATGAAACTATCTTTCAGGGAGAGAGAGAGAGTATATATTTTGTAATTAACAAATATTGAGTGAAGAATGATGTCACATGAGAACAGAAATGAAAACAGTAAATAATTTTGGTTTTGAATTTTCCTAGGGAGATATCTTGTCTTGGAAAGATTGATATTGAAATTTTAAGTGGGTCTAGAATGCAAAAGAGGGGCTTTTAGATGAATAGCCGGGTGCTTGTGTTTTGTTGAAAGGAATTAAAAGCTTCCTTCACCTCTGTTTTTTTTTTTTTTTGGAAGCATGGAGTTTGATCTTAAAAGTTGGTGTTTTAGGATCCTATATCAAGAACTGAAGAAGACACCATCTTCTTGGCAAAGAAAGAAGTCATTGACCATAAATGCCCCATATAATCATTTTAAGATATAATTACTATAACCATCAGGCCATGGCCTGGTGGCCAGAGCTCAGGGCTTCCAACTTGGAGGTCATGGGTTCGATCCCCCCTCCCCTAGAAGTTAGAGAGAAGATTGTCTCTCCTTAGGATTTGTCTCCTAGGCGCTTCTATTAATGATTATGTATTGAGTTCAATTATGATTTAAGTAAAACAAAAAAATTAAAAAAAAAGATATAATTACTATGAGTTGCCTTGGAAGCATAAGCTTATTAATTTGTTTAATAATAAAGAGAAGGTAAATGAATGGGACAACACACTATAACCCCACTTGGAAAGAAACAAATGAGGTCTCAAAAGTGACTTATACAAAGTCTTTCTTAATCAGTTTCAGCGTAAGTGTGTGTGTTAGTTCAAACCATGATTTTATGTATTTTCATTGAAATCTTTTGGTTATACACCTCTTTTAGTTTTAAAACACCTAAACACGCTATTTGGGATTTATTTACATACTGTTACTTTAGCTAATTCTAATCACGTCCATTTTGTAGGAGTTCACATGGACAGACCAACGTATGAATTCTTATTATTCTGATGAAGGAGATCAAATGGACATACATGTTTGGAGAAGCAGGTTAAGAGTTTAGGCATGCAAAGTGTTCATTTTGGTAAACAATTAAATGAAGGTGAATCTATTTATGGATCATCGAGTTCATTATATTAATTAAACTGTCATTCTATATTTGTAAAATAAAAGTGCTTTAATGTCATAAGCATACCTGATATCTTCCAATTCGATTTCAACGAATTTGCATCCCAGACTCAATTCATTGATATTATTGATGCTTTAGTGTTCTCTTCCCCACAACCCTATCTATGACATCTGGAAAATGAAAAAATCATCAAAAATCAGTTGGAAGATATCAGGTTGGTTTATGAAGGGAAAATTACAATTTAGGGCCTAATGTCTACGAGGCGGTTGCAGTTTAGGGCCTGACATCTAAAATTTGGCGATTTTAGGGCTTGACATGCCAATTTTTTTGCACAATTTAGGGTTTTTTGACGATTTTCATCCAAATTCATGTTAAGTAATCACGTGTGACACAAATTAGGGGGTCAATTGCAAAATTTTGAAAATTAAAGGAACGGTCAGTAAATTGCTCATCCTAAACATATCCCTCAGCGCACAACAAAAGAGATCGGTGTCTTCTTCCTTGTTCCTTCTTCCGGCGGCCATTAATATTCTTCCCGTCTCACGCCGGCGGAAGCCTCCCTTTTCCCACAGCCGCAACCTTCTCTTCTCTAACCCCACCTGAAACAATATGTTTCTTCCTCCCTCACCCCAGCCCCCTGCACCCTCACACCCTTTTTCCCCAAAACCAACTCAAACCCGCCGCCCCCTCAGCCCATTCGCCGGCAAATAGATTGTGTCTCAATACTCCTCGTCTTTCCAGATCTTAAGTTGATATTGTGTGTTTTATAGAAGATGGGTTTTGAAATTGAAAGTTGGTTCTGAAATTGAAAGTGGGTTATGAAATTGAGGATTTTGTGTTTTGATTCAAAATATGATTCTTATTTTGCGTTGATTTAAATCAGGATTTGAGAATCGGAGCTGACTAAAATGCTTCAAATTTAAGATTTTATGTTTTGAAATTTGGGTGGTGGTGGTGGTGGTGTTAGGGGTGGGTGGTTGTTGTGTCCGACAATGGATATTGTCGGAAATGAGGATGGAACTGGGACATGGAAAGTGAGTTTTGAACCTCGAGAATTGGGGTTGAAAAGTGGGTTTTGAAATTAAGAATTTTTTGTGTTCCAAATTTGGTGGTGGTGGTGGTGGTGCTAGGGTGTTAGAGGTGGTGGTTTGGTGGTAGTGATGCTGGATTGTTTGAAGTAGAGGTGGAGGTGGTGGTGGTGGTGTTAGAGGCGGTGGTGGTTGTCTTGATGTTGATGACGAACATGGAGGAAGAAGATGAACATAAATTTATTTTGATTTTTGAAATTTTAATATCTAACATTATTATCGCTATATTTAATAAAACAAGTATCTTTTTAATATGTACAAAGTAAAATTTGAAATTTTATTTAGTATTAATTTTTACATATTATAAAATATTTTATTCTAATAATTAATTAAATAAATATTTATTTATTTATATTAAAAATAATTAAATTTGGTTGTGAATTTAATTATTAATTATAATTATTTATCTAACATTATTTATGACTAATAGATAACTAAATTTATAATTTAAAATATTATCAATGCATGAAAATGTTGTACCCATTTAACTTTATGTACAAACAGTGTTTAGGAGGAGCAATTTACTGACCGTTCCTTTTATTTTCAAAATTTTGCAATTGACCCCCTAGTTTGTGTCACATGTGATGCACGTGACTACTTAACATGAATTTGGATGAAAATCGTCAAAAAACCCTAAATTGTGCAAAAAATGGCATGTCAAGCCCTAAATCGCCAAATTTTAGACGTCAGGCCCTAAACTGCAACCGCCTCGTAGACATTAGGCCCTAAATTGTAATTTACCCGTTTATGAAATGCAAAAAGGGTTTGAGAAGAGATAGGTTTATGAAAAGAAAAGGCTTAATATTTCTTGAATATTGCAGGGAAGATAATGAAAATAAAAAACTTCGTTTGGAAGAACAATAGCAATTGTTGAAGCATGATGATACTATACAAACAATCTCCTAAATACAAACTCAGGTATGTACAAATTTAGAACATAGAATTAATGCAGAAAAACATACTTTTTTCTTTTACATGAGACTTTCTCTTCTTACCAATAGCTATTGAGCTGATAATCTTCATCTTTCTATTTCAAAAACACAAACCTATGTTCTTTTGATGAAGAACTAAAATGCTTAAAAAAGATTTCTTTTGCCTGCTACTTTGACGGACTTTCCTTTATGAAGGTCACGGAACAAAGAAACATGCATAGACATTGTAGCTTACATGAAGTTGTATGATGAGGATGGAAGATTTTGTATGCAAACCTCAAAGGATATCGGGCAGCGATTTATACTACTCCTAACCAACCTTTCCAATTCCACAGAATGGTACCAAAATTAAGAAATTCATTACTTTCTACTACAAATCAAATAAATACAGTCAAAGGTAGAGTTCTTTCTTGTAGTTGATTGCTTTGGAAAATGTATTTCAATTAATACTTGTCGGTTTTCAATAATGTGTGTAATGCATTATTGCTCATCAACTATAATTACAGCAACCATTCATTAACTGAGGTATTAAAACTAATCCAGCAGAACTTCATTAATTATGCTAGGTCAATAAATTTGGGACATTTGAGCAGTTTAGGGACCGACCATTTAATTGTAATAGATTTTACTCTTCCACTTGCGTGTAACTAATACCTTCACACTACAGTCAGATCGACCCTTCTTAGTTCACGAAAGAGACTTCTTTTCATTTCCATTTTCTGTTCTTACTTGATGAAGAATTTATGTTTAAAAAGTGAACATGCATTGCATGAAAACCAATAGCTTTTATATGAAATCAAATAACTTTTTTAAAGAAAATAAATTTGATTAAATAAAACATATCTCAATCAAATAACCACTTATATGAAGTTATGTACTTCATATAAATGTCCCTTGATTAGCTTATCAACATATTTTTCCACTTGAGATATTTGAATTGTTGCATGGAGTATGGCGCCCTATTTAAAGAAAAGAATTTGATTAAATAAAAGAAATCTCAATATTTTGTGTTAAATTGTAATTTAGTTTATTTATCTCTGAATCATGAAACAAACATTCAATGCTATGAACTTTTGAATCTTCTTCAAAGGCTGAAAAGCAGTAAACACGAATCAAACGAAGCCTCAACCACCAGTTGATTTTCGAAGGCTCGAGTTCACGGATGTAGGATAATGATGAAGTCATTTTCGTTGAAGGTGTTGTTGTGGGATGACTATATTTATAGGAACAAAAAGTGCCTTTTCATTTTTCCTTTATCCATGTGTGATTTTTCACATTCCCCCAATCTATTAGTATTCATTAACAATTGAAGATGGTGCATAAAGGGGTGCCCTTTCATTTTTCATATATCCATGTTTTGTGACTTTTCATATTTATGGGCTATAATGTTTTATAGTATTAATATTATTATTATTAACAACATTTTTATATGTGCAGATACAAGTGAAAATACAAGTGAAGACCTTAGGAATTCTAATTTGCAGGACTTTAATATTTTTTAGAAAAAAAAGGACTATGTAAGGGTATGTTTAATTGCTCGTCTGACTATAGGTCTTCTAGGGTGTATTTTTTCAGAAAGTAGTTCAAGTCTTTATTGCATATTGTAATTGTAATAAATACTCTCATTTTCTAGGCATTATTTAAGTGGTATGTTTAATACCAAGACATACATTTAATGATGTTTCATCAAAAGTTGCTATTCATAAGTAGTTTTTTGGCGCCAAATTGCCATGTTTAATAAGTGTGTTAAGATTACTTATGCCATTATACAGATATAGATGTTCAAATTGTTTCACACGGGCAGTGTTACTTTATTTGGCAAGAAGCAATTTATCACAAGGCATTCCTCAAAAGAAATTTATTACTCAAAGAAGTTGTGTTTATATTTTCAATTGCTTTACAAGGAACAACAAATTGCAAATATATACTTTATTTCTTATCAGAAATATGATATTAAAAATAATTATGTAAATTATTAACAAAAATGTAACAAACAAAAATAAGTAAACGAATAATTTTATTTTGTGTTGGAGAGGGGGAAAATGAATTTGTATGCAATCTAGAAGAACTAATGAAAAGTGGGATTTAGCTTTGATATTTGTGTTGAAACAAGGTTATAATAATAAGATTTTTTGATAAATTAATAAGTAAATGAATTTTAACAAAAATAAAAAATAAAAAGTACTTCTTTCTTCCTTTCATCCAAAATGAATGTCTTAGGTTATTAGTCTTAGGTTATTTCCAATGCATTTTGATGAATATTTAGAAAAAAATATTATTTTGAAAGCTATATTTACCACAATCAAAACAAATGTAAAGTTGATTATACTATAGAAACATATTTTTTGTGAAAAAATTACCTGCATCGACAATACTTTTCTTCAAAAAAACTAAAATTATAGACAATATTTGGAGTACTCAATGCGTTCCAAATTTTTGGTTACATTTAGTCAAATCTATTTGAACTTTGAATGACATTTTATGTTAAAGTGTTAATTTTCATAAAAAAAAATATTAAATCAACAATAGAAACATTATCAATAATCATTGTTAATTTTATGAAGATTATTAGCTTATCATAAAATGTTAGTTAAAGTTCAAGTTTGACCAAATAACCAAAAGTTTGATTGGTGGGAGTCTATAGATTGTGAATAAGTTTGTCCTCTCAAAATTAAGATAGAAAATTGAGAAATAGTAGAAAGTTTCGATTTTATGCTTATATTTTTAAGAGAAAATATTTTATGTGCATTGCACGGGAGTAACACTAGTAGTAATAATAATAATATAATAATATAATAATAATAATAATAATAATAATAATAATAATAATAATAATAATAATAATAATAATAATATAATAATAATAATAATAATAATAATAATAATAATAATATAATAATAATAATAATAATAATAATAATAATAATAATAATAATAATAATAATAATAATAATAATAATAATAATTGATAATAATAATAATAATAATAATAATAATACCTACAAGAAATTACACTAACTTGGGATCTATATGAACTTCCCTTTGATTAATTATATCTAATTTTCATCATATGAATTTTGATTTTATAGAACAAAAGGAGTACTTATTAATCATGGCTGACAATGGAAATGACCCTGCTCCACTGATCATTGTAGACAATCTTTAACTACACCAATATACATTGGTTCGCTTCCCATGTGGAAGAGTGCATGATAGATATCCCCAAATTTCATTTATTTATGATAAACTCAAATATAATCTGATTTGATTTCTTTTTTATTGCAAAAGCTTGCCATCTTGGCAATGGAAGCTAAAGCAACTGCAAGCAAATGACTAGGTACATTCTAACACCTCTTTGATAAAAATTCTTTGTGTGTATTTCAAGATTTCATGTAGCAATCCTTCACACACCACAAATCATGACCAATGCAAGTTTATTAAGGATCATCTCATATTGGCTTTTTATTTTTTTGGCTTATTCATGTCCACCAATTTCATTTCAAGGAGCCATTCGTATTTTCCTATCGATGATTATAGTGTCTAATGTTTTTCTTGTTAGTTAATTTTGGCTTGGTTGTAACTTAACTGAAGTGAAAGTTGGTCGTGATGATTGTGCTACCCGTTAGATGTTTGATAGAATGTTAAATGAAGCAATCTAATACTTTTGATGAACATTGCATGAACATAGCTAGAACAGAAAAGTTCATATACTCCCTTCGTCCCATCCTAGAATAAATGTCAGTATTTTATATTTCGGTCAGTCACACAATAAATGTCACATTTTCAAAAATAAGATATAAAAGTCTTTGCTTATATTTCATTGAATATCGAGATCCACCCTAACCCTGGAGTGAAAATAGTAGAAATGTTATTTGTTTTTCTCCTCCCCTACACACAGGCATGGAAGAGTTTTGTACTATAAACTATAGTCACCCTGCTGAATCTACTTAGTTTGAGATCTTTCTTGCCAGTATTTAAGCTCCTGGCGTTATGCTTTATAAAGAGAATTATAAAAGTTGGTGTTCGTGGCAAAGATCATGAGTAGGATTAGCTAAAATAAGAGCATGAACCTCCTCAAGTTTGTTTTGTAAATCAGTGATTTTAGCCAAACTATTGCCCGAAAACATTTCTATTCCAGCGCGAGGGGTGTTTGAAATTTGGATCTGGCATGTTCCACATTGGGTTTGTATCTCAGGGGAAAGCTTTTCTTAAATATCTCTTTTACACCAATAAATGGTTATAAACTATAAATATATCCATAGTTTAAATAAATAGATTATTATGCAGTGTGAAATATATACCGTGCATCACATGTGCATTACACCTGCGTCGCACGATTTTAAATGTCTTATTTGTTGTAGACTATTTGATGGTGAAAATTTATTTTGTACCCATATTTTCATATTTTCTTTGTTGAGGGAGACCCAAAGAGAGTTCGTTGTTGTTTTAAAAGCTGAATAGATCTAAAGTTGACATTTTGTTACAAGTCTGACATGTTACGCCGCCATTGTCACTGACAACTCTAATCTATGACCTAGTTTTTAGACTTCTTTTATCAACTTTTTTTTTTCATTTATAGCGGTCAACGCGATTGTATTTTGACCAAATTCGTAGGATCATATAATGATTTATTTTATGAATGTTAATAATTATTTTGTATGGTCATTTAATTATCTCAGCGTATTGTGAATTACAATTTTAATTTGTCTTTCAACTTTTTATCAAACACTTAAAAATGGTACATAGTTAAATAAAAATAACACCAAATTGTTTGCATTTGCATTTGTTACAGCGTCAGATCTCATAGAAATTTTGCCCTCCCTATGTGTAAATCAAATCAAATCAAAAAAGAGTTAGAACATAAGATAAAAATAGGAAAAAATACCTAATTATTCACATTTTCATTCCTTTCAGCTTCAGCTTTCATATCAATAACTGTCTCCTTCTGTGTAAATCATTTAAATCAAACAAGGCTAGAACAGAAGAATAAAATTGAATTGTGAATTGGGAATTCATATCCTGTGAAAAGCTTAATGCTTCACCAACCAACCAATGGTTGCGTTAAGGTACTGAACTTGGGAGGTGAAGCAGTGGGTAGTGGTAACCCCTTTTCCGTCATCCTAGGAGTGTAAATGGTTCAGTTTAGTTCGGCTTGATGGATACGCAGCCTTGACATGAACCAATACATGGACTGGAGGCCGGACATTCCTGGATTCATTGGATTGTTGGCCATGAACTCGAGGGGCTGCTGTGAAGTTATTCTAAGAGGGAGAAGATAAGATCGAAGGTTGGTGTAAACATTGGTTGGAAAGATTAGTGGTGCTTGTGATTGTTGAAGCGTCACGTCTTCGTTGATGAGCTTTTCCTAAATCTCATCAAATGAGATGCACATTTTACGAGCACTGATGGCGTCGATGATTCCTTTGTATTCTTCTAAGAGACCATCAAGGATGATGTCTTTGAGATCTTCATTATCAACATGATTTCCAAATATAACAAGTTCATCAACCTGATTCTTAATAAACTGCATATACTCAGCCATTATTTTGGAATATTTGACGCTTTTCTTCAATTTGTCTTTAATTTGTTTAATGTGACCACGGTATGCTTTGCCAAATTAGTCCAGGCTTCTTGGGATGTGGTAGTGCGGGTGAGAAGGGTTGAACTGATTGAGAGAGAACACCAAGAACTGCACTGAAGATTAGTCGATCTTGTCATTTCCAGGTTGTGTTGGCTGGATTTGTAGTCTCCTTTCCATCAACGATGGTGGTTGGTGTAGAACGGGGACTGGAACTATTAATGAATCCATAAAAGTCATATCCTTCTAGCAAACGGTTTGAAGGCTCCAAGTGATGTAGTTAGTGGTAGTTAATTTTGTGATATTTGTGATTCTGATAGTAATGAGGGGATTATTGAGGTCTTTGGGATTTTGGACTATTGTATGAGGAGTGGAAGAGGATTTAGTTTCTCATTCAGAGGTTATGAGCTCGAATCCTGTTAGGGAGATTTGTGTTAGCCTATTCGTAAGCCCATTTGTCTGAAGCCATTCTTGAGAGAATATTGTTGAGAGAAGGAAAAGAGAATGTTAGGAACGTAGGATTTATACCATAACAGATTGTGGTGATTGCTTGATTTCCATTGACTAATTGTAAAAGATGCAATTTGTTTCCATTGCGGTGATACCGGTCATTAGAAACGTAATTGCAAGGTTATATGGAGAAGAAGAAGAAGAAGAAGAAGAAGAAGAAGAAGAAGAGCAATGAGATTTCTTCTTCCAGGTATCTATATTATAGATATACTCATTTCTACTTCTAGTTCCTGGGTATTAGATACCAGATGTGGATCTCACATTTGTCTAAATGTGCAGGCACTAAAAAATAGGAGACTGCTTAAAGATAGTAAAGTAGATCTACGTGTGGGAAATAGAGCAAGAGTTGTTGCATTAGCTGTAGGAACAAACGAAGTTACATTACTTAGCGGTCTAATACTTGTTTTGAACAATTTCTATTATGTACCGGAATTAAGAAGGAATATTATTTCAATTTGTTGTTTGCATAAGCTAAGAGGCATCCACAATCCCGTACCAAATTTAGAAACTAGAAGAAACAACTATGTAAGGTCGAAACTAAGCCAAAAGGCATCCACAATCCCTTACATAAAGTAACTCGATTCTAAATTCTTTTGTCACATCAATTTATGACTTTGTCCTTGAGATTTATTTTCAGGAAACACGGTTTCTAAAACCAGCCATCTGACAAATAAATTCAATCCAAAGTAATTCTGAAATTGACATTTAATTTCAGGAAACACGGTTTCTAAAACCAGCCATCCGACAATTAATCAACACTCAAATATTTACCATTGTGTTTCAATTTTAAACTCTAAAATTGCGGATCAAATCACCATGTTCATCAAAACCTTGAATAAACAATTTATTCTTGAATCAAGGATCATCAACAAATTAATCCAATTAACTTTTTTGATGATCACAAGGAACATAATAATCAAATAATTATTGCAATCTTAGATCCCACATAACGTATTTAAACGGTGCAATTTTATGATCTTCATGTATCGCATATACATACATAAAATATAAATCACATAAACATCATGAATCTAAATTTAAATAGCATGCTAACACATATAATCCAATTATATTATCAACATGCTATTATTAAAATAATCATGATGAACGGGGCTCTGATACCACTGTTAGGTTTTGCACAATCATGCGCAGCGGAATAAACTCAAAATCCTAGATCCGTTCAAGATGATTAAATTAATACAGGTTGAATTTAGAATACTAACCGTGGTGATGCTTTAAATTTTGAATCTTAAATCTTTGTTATTCGCGCTCTCTTGAACACGATCACAGAAACACGACCTCAAATCTTGGATCACGAACTTGGAGGAGTTGAGATCAACGTCCTCTATGTTTATCCACACGCGAAAGAATATCAAGAACACCTTCTTGATCCGGATTGCTAGATCCAATAGAACACACTTCTATTATGGAGGCTATATGAAAACTAGGGTTCTTGTTCTTGAGGAAGAAGAAGACTAGTTTTTCTCTCTTGGAGGCTTTTGATTTTCATTAAAATAATCACTTATGACCTAGGGGTTAGAGAGGGGTATTTATACTTTTAAAACCCAACTAGTTTAGGTTTGAAAGTCTAATTCCCGTCAAAACTCGGAGTCAAAAATCGAAATCCCGTCAAGTAAAAGGTCGCCCGGGTAACATAAAGGGTCCGACCGGATCCCCTTATGGTCCGACCGGGTATGGACTAGGGTCCGCCTGGATCATGACCAGGGTCCGGCCGGGTCATGCCCTTGGTCCGCTTGGGTCCTTTTCTGTTCTGGATTTCCTCTTAAAATCCAATTTTAAGACTTTCCAATTTAACCCTTTTCAAATTCGTTCTTCTGTGTGTGACCCCATAGGATTATATTAAGTTGGCAATGTGATCAAAACCATTTGATAACATAAATCATGAGAAGACTCTAGCAAGCCATCATGACTACCCAATTAATATAACTTGTCAAAGTTCGTGAAATTTGTAGAACATATCACAATCATTTTGTCCACGATGTCATTAAGCGTAAGCCATGGTCATTGGTCAAATTACAATGCCGAATGCTTTTCTTGATTCCAAATAGTTGATAATACAAATGACATTGATCGTATATATTCATTTGAGCACGGCCATGCATTTCATCAATACTATTCATCACGAGACCCAAGCTTTACATCTCTCACGAAGAGGGACAAATCCCATATTAACTTATTACACTTCCCTACATTGTTTCGATCATGCCAATCATATCCTTTATAATTACTTGGTTAAGGGTAACGTTTGAATATGTCAAAACATGATCTCTACTATGTGAAAGATCGCAATAATCTCAGGTCTAAGGATTCAATGATATAACTATTTTAGAGGTTTAATTATGACATCATGACCATGACATAAACCTCATAGTTGGGTCATGTCCGGTATGTGTTCCCCAACACATACCATAAGTTTAACTTATATCTCATACAAATGATCATCAAATTAAACTTATACTAGTTCTTCATAAGTACTAGGGACGGAGATTATTATAACAAAACATGTAACAACAAATAATAATAAACATCTCTTTATATAAATGAAAAACTGATAACAAACAAAGTGCCAATAACATGCCTAGGGCATATACACCAACAATCTCCCACTTGCACTAGGCCCAATCACTAATGTATCTAATACCCATGGACCTAACATGACCATCATGTTTAGCTTGAGGAAGTCCCTTTGTTAGCGGATCAGCTATGTTATCATCTGTTGGTACTCTGTATATCTTTCCGTCCTCCCTCTCTACGATTTCTCGAATGAGATGAAAACGCCTAAGTATGTGTTTGGATCTTTGATGTGCTCTTGGTTCCTTTTGCTTGAGCAATAACACCATTATTGTCGCAAAAAGGTCTATTGGATTAGCAATGCTAGGAACCACCTCTAATTCAGTTATGAATTTATTGATCCAAACAGCCTCTTTAGCAGCATCTGATGCAGCTAGATACTCAGCTTCGTTGTAGAATCAGCTACTGTACTCTGCTTAGAACTCTTCCAGCTTACAGGACCACCGTTTAGCATAAACACAAAACCAGATTATGATCTATAGTCATCCTTGTCAGTTTGAAAGCTTGCATCTGTGTAACCCCTTACAACAAGATCATCTTCCAAATCTCCATAAATCAAGAACGAGTCTTTAGTCCTTCTGAAGTACTTAAGAATCGTCTTGACTGCTATCCAGTGACTCTCACCAGGATCTGACTGGTCTATGCTCGTCATGATCAAAGCATACGAGACATCCGATCTAGTACATATCATGGCATACATAATGGATCCAATTGCCGAAGCATATGGATTCCATTCATGCGCTCCCGCTCATC
>JAOWBW010000168.1:1506799-1730150 GCA_026119855.1 Campanula takesimana | reverse complement strand
CGCACAGCCAAATCGAGGGTTTTAGGTCAATTTTCGGGTTAGACCGATTCAGGTGGGTTTTTAGGGGTGCGAGATCAGGGTATCTACAGAAGTGTCTGCTTGAATTTTAAAACATGCCTGCTGATTTTTTTATTATTATTTTTTTTAAACAAGTGCCAAAAAAAAGTGTCTACTCTAGTAAAAAAGTGTCTGCTGTGAAAGTCCCAAAAAAAGTATCTACTTTAAGTTAAAAGAAGTGTCTACTGTAAAAATATTGAAAAGTGTCTCCTACAGTATCAGAAAGTGCCTGCCCCATAACCCTTCTTTTGCCCAAGAACCCTTCTTTATGAAAAAACACGTTCTACACTAACGCTAGTGTAGAACGCGTTCTACGTAAGAACGACTCATAAAAGAGATGACACTCCATAAATATCGAAGGTTCATTTCAAATATGAGTAAATGATTCATTCCCTAAACTACAACAAAGAAATTTTTTATCCAAATTTTGAGACATACATATTTTATTCCAAGTACAACTTGGAAACTGCCTCCATCCGGCATTTGAGAAATCTCACACTGGATAATATTTTGCGTTGAGCACGTGATCTAATGGAGAATTCGGGTTGACGAAGAGACGCCCACCAAACTGTTGTGGCTACATTTTTAAGATGATGACATCTTGACTACTTTTAAGAGGACGACATCTTGACTACTTTTAAGAGGACGACATCTTGACTACTGCTAGCATGTGGACGTCTTCGTGATCAGTAAGTTGTGAATAATAAAGTTATTTATGTCTAATAAATATTTTTTGCAGCTAACCCTTGGAAATCACGTGGTAAAAGACTTATATCCACGAAGGGATAGACTTGGTCAAGAGTTGGTTAGATCCCACAATTTTAGGACAGTTGGTTATGGGTATATTTTCAAGATGGTGACATCTTGATCAACATGCTGACATCTTCACCTCTGGCAGAATTATCGATAAGTATTTATATTTACCCTAACTAATTATTTGTTTACATCTCATAAAAAAGAACGTGATCAAAAGGCCTACTCAACAAAAAAGAAGACCAAGTCAAAGATTCATCAAGATAGACCCCGAGATTTGAGGATAGTTTGTTATTCTTTTTAGATAGGGTTCTAGTTTGTAATTCTATTTAAACCGAGCTTGGGGGCACACCATCACACACACTCACAAACAACTCTGTGATCCTCCATAGTTCAACAGCAAAAGATCAATACAATTGTTTGGGTAGGAAGGTGCTCTCAATCACCTCCCGAGGTTTTGTGCCGGCGAGATTATTGTCTCAAGGGCTTTCCTCGTAACATCCTTGTGCAATCTTGAATTCTGCAATTCTATTGTTTATATTCCATCTAACCCTCCTTAGCTTAATCAAAATCCAATTCACGCTTTCTCTTTCTCTCTAATATTGGATTTCATTGTTTTTTGCCAAAACACAAACATATCAAAATATGTGAAACATTCTTGTGTAGTAAGGACAATAACAGTTTTTTCATTCTGTTAGAATACAAGATTCATCGCAATTACAAGACGAAAACAAGAACATACAAACAAACAAATAAACATAATCTCTCAACGAGGAGAGAAATTAACTGCTCTCAACGAGCAGAGAAAACAATGGCTCTCAACTTAGGAGAGAAATTTATTATATACTAATTAATATACTAAAAACAACAACACAATTATTTATAATTTCACATTAAAATTACAAACAATTGTGTTGTTGGAGACTGAAACAAGAAAAAAGGAAGTAGATGAGCTTATAATTGAAGAAGAATGGAGAAAAGGAAGAAGATGGGGAGCGAAACGGTTCTGTCTCCTAGTTAATTATTACTCCTTTTCTTATATTATTTTTAAATTTGATGATGAGGTTTATATGCACTTTTTTATCTTTAAAATGGCCGCTAATCATCACTGACAACTTACAAAATAAACGGTTATATAACTAATTATCACTCCTGCATCTCATCTCAAAATACATATTATTTTAAACTAGAAATAAACCCGTGCTCTGCACGGGAGCTAAAACACCTAATGACATTATGGTGAATTTAAATTGTCTCATTTTTTTACTTTTTAAAAATATCATGTTATTGCTAAAATTATTTGATAATGAAATTTAAATAATTTATTTGAAGGTTAAACTGGATTTGTTAGTTATAATCCTTCCATCCCAAACTTTTTGTTAATAATTTTCATTTTGAATTTCTCCTAAGTTTAATTACTGATGAAAGTAAATTTCTCTCCTAAATTGCTGAATAGTCATAGGAATGCGGGCATGTTTTTGTAAAATATTTAATATATACACTCAATCACTTATGTGAGAAGCTATGAAAAGTTATGAAATGAAGACCCGTTACTTACTACTTAGTCCTAACTACCTATATACTCCTTCCATCCGAATTGATATGTTAGATACAATAGCTATTGTAGTTATCTCTAAATTTTTGTAATTAACTAAATCTTAGTAATTAACTGCAAAAATTTTACATACTCTATTAAATTAACAAATTCAATATACCTGATTTCCTAACATTGTAATTGGATGTGGTACCAATTTCATTATCCAATAGTAAATTTCTTTTCCTGGAACTATTCGTCCGTGTGATGTACGCATTGATGAATCTGTAAACAAAATAAAAGTTTGAGGATAGGAAATTGGATGTGTGTTTAGTGTGTATTATATATATATGTGTGGTGTTGTGTGTGCCGCTTGTGTGTATAGGTTAACTACCCAAATTTCCCAAATTTTGTTACGAATATTATTCTTAAACTCTGCAAGAGACTTTAGTTATATGGAAGAAACCTGACTTCAAACCTGATTGGCCGAAAAAAGTTTCTTGTCCATCTTTCGACATGCTTGTTCCTTCCTTCTCTTTCGCTTGTAAATTTGAACTTCCTTTTTTATTTTTTTTACTCATCAAATAAGCACACTTCATAGCACGATTTTTTTAGCAATTTCTTTAGAAGGAATACCTACAAAAATTAATATAACAACAAATACAATAGTTAGTATATAATGCATGAAATATTGAAATAGAATATTATATTACTGATATGGAGGGTTGATAAATCATTGCGTCGTCTTCTTCCAATTGGCTTCATTTATGTATAGAAAAGTATGAACAATGAAATTATCATTGCATCTAAAATGAGAAGGGTGTCTTTTTGGTAGAGTTGAGAGCTTAAAAGTACTATTTGATAAATAAATGTTTGGTTTTTATATTTTTGTAGTAATCTTTAAAGTTGAAGAGTCTTATAACTTATGAGATCATGAATTCAAGTCATATTAATAATATGTATGTTAGAGATTTTTATATGTTAGCATAAATGCAAGTCATATTAATAAAATGTAAGTTAGAGACTTTTTAGATTTTAGCATTATTTATTATAATGGTTCATCTTATCTTTTCGTTTTCTATGATTTTAAGTTCACTTGATACTTTAAACTTTAAGAATTCCATCATAATTCAATGGTTTTGAATAATATGTTGTCTCTTGGAATACATGAAAGGATCAAAGCCATTGAATTATGAAAATTTGAATAGTCAAAAACTAAAAAGTCACTTCTTAATGAATCGTTCTTTAATGCATCCAAACCCTACCTAGTCTAATACTCTATATATAAGAGTATATGTATACCTAGTCTAATACTCTATACTCCCTCCGTTCCACCTAACTTGACACTCAAGAGGTGGGCACAATAACTAAGGGGAAAAAATAAGGAAAATGTGTGGTAGAAAATGAAGAGAGAGAATGAATGGGGTAAATAGTGGTGTTGGTTGAATAAATTGAGAGGTGGAAAATGAAGATAGTGAATGAGTGGTGGGGTAGAGTGAATATTATAAAAAGTATGCTATTTTGGAAAGTGTCAAATAAGCTGGGACAGACCAAAATGGAAATAAGTGTCAAGTGAGCTGGAACGGAAGGAGTAAATAAGAGTACATATTCTATTAGATATGAATCTCTTATTATCTTTTTATAAAATCACTAAATTACCTACTATCATACCTATGGAGATTACCTATTATTCTTACCTAGGTAGGAGAATGCCAAAAGCCTCCATGATTCCAAAAGTCATATTACATGTCATACTCTAAATCAATATAAACCCATTTTTGGCTTACGTGTCATTCCCAAGGTATGTTTCACCAACTTTAAAATACTATAGTATAGATTTGTGAACACATTTTTACGATTAATTATTTATACACATAAGATAGGGTAAATTATATTTAAAATAATTTAATTATTTAAATAAATAAATGTTTTCACAGTGACAATTAAATAGCCATAAATAAGAATATATTTTATAAACCATGCTAAAATTATTTAAGTTATAGACAAACAACAAGTATCTCGTCACAAATTGAACCTTAAATAATCGAAGTATGTTTGAACATAACTGTATGAGTCGTTCTTGCGTAAAACGCGTTCTACACTAGCGTTAGTGTAGAACGTGTTTTTACATACACGTTATTTAGACAGGCTTACACTAAGAGTTAGGAAACCGGTTTTTGTAAATGCCTCCTCTGAGATTATTATGTGTCTCTTCTAGTATTAGAAAATGCCTGTTGTATTATAACCCTTATAAAATTCAAAGCAAACACTTTTATAGTGTTCAAACAGGCACTTTAGTGGTATTGTTAGGCTGTCTCCTCTGAGATTATCATGTGCCTCTTCTAGTATTAGAAAATGTCTGTTGTATTATAACACTTATAAAATTCAAAGCAGACACTTTTATAGTGTTCAAACAGGCACTTTATGGTGGTAGTGTTAGGCTGCTGGTTGTAATGTTAACAATTGCCTTCTCTAGTGTCGAAACGTGCTTGATGTAGTATTGAAACATGCCTCTTACAGATTCAACATGTGTCTGGTGAGTTTTTTTAATTCCAAAAACAAGTGCCTGCTCTATTGTTAAAATCTGCCTGCTGTAATATTGAAAAATGCCTCCTACAGTTTCGAAAAGTGTCTGGTGAGTTTTCATGAGTTCCAGTTATTTACATCAATGCCACCGCGTCTTTTAAGTACATTTCCCTTATTTACAAAAATGCCACTCTGCATAGGAAAAACACGTTTTACACTAAAATGCGTGTAAAACGCGTTTTTCTAAGATTTTCTGTAACTGTATATATTATCAAATGATCTAACACTAATTTGTTAACTAATACTCCCTCCGTCCCACCCGAATTAAGAATTTCTCATCCGACACGGGGATTAAGGAATAATATTATTTAATTACAAAAAGTGAAAATGAATTTGAATTAAGATATTTAACAGTTTTGATTAATCATTAATCATTTCCTAAACAAACAGCCATAACGAAAATTTAACTACAACTCAAATTGTTACAATGAACCTAAAATAGCATTTCAACCAAATTCATCTATGTTCTCTTCCCAACCACCATCAGCCCACCCACCCCCACACACCACCACCGTCCACCGCCGCCGCCGGAGGACCACCCCCACCGGAAAACAGACCATCCCCACTGGACCACTGGAAAAGAGACCACAATTGCCTCCATCATCAACACCACCGTTGGCCCATTACCTCCATCAGCACCACCACTTTCTACCAATATCAAATTCCTGCCACAATCACTAAACAATAGCAAATTCAAAAATCAAAAGATAAGAAAGTGAACAAAAATATCTAAAATCAAGAAGCCAAAATTTAGATCTACACACACACCACACCCAGATTATCAAAATCAAAAGATAAGAAAGTGAACAAAACTATCTAAAATCAAGAAGCCAAAATTTAGATCTACACACACCACACCCAGATTATCAAAATCAAAAGATAAGAAAGTGAACAAAAATATCTAAAATCAAGAAGCCAAAATTTAGATCTACACACACCACACCTAGATTATCAAAATCAAAAGATAAGAAAGTGAAAAAAAATATCTAAAATCAAGAAGCCAAAATTTAGATATACACACACCACACCCAGATTATCACACACAAACAAAAACACATAAAACATATCAGATCTACAGCTGTACACACGAACACACACACACACATAAAAAAAAAAACTGCAGATCTACATCGATCTGCAGTTAAAATCAAAACTCAAAAGTCAGAGCTTGAAAGAGAGAGAGCGAGACAAAGTGAGAAAAAGTGAGAGAGAGAGAGAGAGAGAGAAAGAGAGAGAGAGATACTAACCTAAAGTTTAGGCCGCGACAGCGACGGCGTCGATAATGGTGACAGTTTATGTGGGCGGCGACGATGGTGATGGGAAAGAGGAAAGGGAGTTACGAATGTAAAAGGGGGTTCTGGTAGACGGTTGAAGGGTGGAGGAGTGACGGTGGGAGAGGTGGCGGCGGAGGCTGGGAAAAGAGGGAAAGAGAGAGAAAGGGAGTTGCTGCATCTAGGTTTAAGAAGAAATGAGGGGGAGGGGGATATTTTTAGGGTTAATGATCTGATGCTAGTGGGTGGGCTAACCCATTTTAATTAAAATAAGTTAATTTGATTAAGTTTAATTATGGGTGATTAAGGTAAATAAGGTGGGGTAGGCTTAATATAAAAGTAATATAAAGTTTCCATTTTGGGATGTCCTAATTCGGATGGGACGCTCAAAAAGGAAATTCGTCCTAATTCGGACGGGACGGAGGGAGTATAACACTAAATGACTAACCTAATTTAGGAAATTGGTATTTGGAAATGTGGTGTTATGACTCAATTTTCAAAATTGATTTATTTTGTGTAAATGAAAATAAGTTGGAAAATCAAAATTTATATTGCCTGTAGACCACAATTTTTTTTTTCTTGAAAATATTTTCGGGTGAATGAGAAAGTAATAACTAAAGTGAGAAACTTAATAATATTGTAAAGAAGGAAAATTAGGAGACTTTTTATACATATCCAAGGAGGAGTCAATTATGTGGTTCCCTCCAAGAAACCATCTAATTGCCCATTGGGTTAACCTTGGCTAGCCCAAACCAAACTACAAGGATGGTGCAAAGAGGTACGCGCACATGCAACACGTAATGGGCGCATTGGGCACTTTAGGGCGTACTTTGCACGGATCGTCGCTAGCAACTAAAGAGACTTAAACTTTTGTCCAACTCACCCAGCTGGATGGCTTGGTTAATTGTTGAACTGGATGGTTCGGTCGAGGCGGTTAAGAATAGGTTGGAGCGGTTGGGATGCAGATTGGACTTAGGGTGGTGCTTGTCCTCCCTTACGGGCGTGGATCGGGTCAGTGATGTTTCGTTCGTGCATGTTCGCACTATAGCGGAAGGGTTAACATAATCTGGATTTCGATTGGGTATGATCAGACGGCCAGAATTCATCTAGATGAAAATGTGCCTATTTCGTTTACCACCCAGTCCAACACCAAAAAATATATTACAATAGGGTATATAAGTATTGCTAAATACCATTACTACCCTCATAACCTTAAACAAAACCCTCCCCTTTCCTCCCTTTTCCAGCTATACATTCTATAACTCAGACCCCGTCTCTCTACACTACCATCTCCGGCGACCCCTCCCCTCTCCCACACCTTCTACGACCCCTCCCTTCCTAACTTTGATGACCTTTCCTTCATCTCTTGTCAAACACGCCGTTCCTAGCCCCTTCTCCCTATCTCCGATAACCAAACCCCATCGGCAACGCCACCTAGGTCGAAGTAGAAGTGGTAATTTCCCCTACTACTAAGATATATCCCCTCCGTTTCATAACTTGTTGGTTAAGCTGAAGTACTAGGTGTTGGGTTTTGTAGGATCATGCGCAGCAGAAATAACAATCAAAAACAAAAACCTTAGCCATAGATCCGTGCAAGATAAATATCTTAAATATTGTGAACATATAATACTAACTCTCATAGCGTTTAGTCTTCGATCTTCAATCTTGGATCTTAAATCGACAATCTTAAATCACGAACTTAAAGCGTCGAAAAGCGAACGCACTGGCATCCACACGTCGAACAAACTCAAGAACGCTTCTTGATATGATTGCTAGATTTGATATTATTATTATTTTTTATTTGTAAAGGATATACTCCCTCCGTCCCACCCGACTTAGGATTCTTGGTCAAACAATTTATACTTTGACTTAATATTTGAAGAAATATAATGATTCTAATAAAAATTTAAAACTTGTTATTGTATCACGATTAATAATAAACTAAATAACTATTTTTAAATTTTCATTAAGATAATTATTTTTGTTCAAATTGTTGGTCAAAGTATAAATTGCTTGAACAAGAATCTTAAGTCGGGCGGGACAGAGGGAGTATTTTGGTGTTCTTTATCTTTGATTCTCAATCAATATCAAGTACTTATGTTTCTAAAACATAATCTTAACATATATGAAACCACTCGAGACAAAAAAAACATCAATAGTAGGGAAGGGGAAACTTTCCGTATCTCTCGCGACGGATCCGGTTACTATTTTAAGAACTTAGGGAGTAATTTATTGACATATAACGATCACTTTTCTCTTTGCTTCATTGGAATGAGTGCAACATTCTTATTTTTAGGGCTTGTGAATTTGCAGGTTGAAGCTTTGGCTTTTTCTAGCTTATGTTGTATCTTTCGTTCCTTGGCAACTTCAGTGGGTTTGTTAATACAAGATGTACTAATACCACTTGTAATCCAACCGTTCACATGTTTGCATAATATTACCATAATACCAATCTCAATAATTGTGAGCCATTAGATCACTTGTGGCACATGAAGTGGTACACAAAGTGGCACAGAGGATTTGGACTCTGGACATGAACAGGTGGGGTTTTGCAGTGCGTGTTTGTGTTGATTAGGTAATTATTACTCCCTCAGTCTCGTCTTTTTTGGCCACATCTATAAATAAATAAAGGCTAAAGTAGATAGAGCCCATTTCTAAAAAAGATTCGCGCTCAAACAGCACTCTCTATAAATAGAAACTTGAAAAACGCGTTATACGGCCATTTTACATGGTAAAAGATGCGAGATTTGAGAATGATCTTTTCATATTTAACGTTATACATTATCGCTAAGAGCTTCTTTGGTAGGCGGATAAGATTAGCCGGTATTAATAGTAAGGGTATTATTTCACAAGGATTAGCAGGTAAGGTTCTTAATAATCCAAATTAAAAATAATGTTCATGTGTTTGGTATAACTAGTTATATAAAAAAATTACAATCACGGTGTAAAGACCAAATTACCCATATAATATACTTCTCATTATCATTTACCCAGATCAAAGACTATTTCTTTTAAAATGAACATGCTTAAATTAATGCAGAACAAACCCATATAGACTATTCTGATTCAAATTTTTTTTCCCATCCTTGAAGTGAAGGAATTCATGGACCAAATATCTCGGGCATCTTGGAAGATCACACATATCTTCCCAAATGAATTAAGATAATCACACAAAATATTCTTTGTGATTTGTTATTATCCCTTCCATGTATAGAGCTTAGGGTTAGTATATATAGTTCAGGCATTGTATACGTTTGACATAGAGAAAAGAAGAAAATAAAGTATTTTTCTCACACAATTATTTCTTTCAAGATTTATTATGGTACCTGAGCAGGTTATGATCTAGAGCTTCCGCACGATTTAATCAACCATGCCCAGTACAGCATACGACGCAAATGCCAAGGTTGGAGGGGCTGCCGCCGGAGGAGCGATAGATGTAACGTCGCCCTATTTTATTTCGGCGTCAGACAATCCCAATACGGTGTTTGTAAGAGATTTTCTTCGCGATGGGAACTTCGCGGACTGGGTAAACGAAATGAGCAATGCCCTCTTCGCGAAGAACAAGTACGGGTTCGTTGATGGAACCATCCCAGTCCCAAATGAAGACGCAGCAAATATGTTGGTCTGGAAACGGTGTAATGCAATGGTGAAAGGGTGGCTGAATAGCGCAATGGAGAAAGAAATCCGAAATAGCGTTAAGCATGCCAACACCGCGCAAGAAATTTGGGAAGATTTGAAAGAGCGATTTGGAAGTGAAAGCGCGCCCAGGGCTTACGAACTTAAACGTGCCATAACCATGACACGACAGGAGAAGCTTTCAGTTTCGGCGTATTACACAAAATTGAAAGGGCTGTGGGACGAAATTCAGTCCATTGCGCCAATTCCGAAATGTAAGTGTAGTGGGTGTACTTGCGACGTTCCAAAGAAGCTTGTTGAAATGAAAGAAAGGGAGAAATTGTATGAATTTTTGATGGGTTTAGATCCAAGTTTTGGGACCATCAAGACCCAAATCTTGAGCATGAAACCAACGGTGAATCTGGGAACAGCTTACCACCTGGTCTCTGAAGACGAAAAGCAGAAACACATTGCCACGGCAGGAAAAATAGAGACGGAGGCAGCCGCTTTTCAGGCATACAGCGGACAGAGATCTGGGAAAGACGATGGAAAAGGGATGCAGAGGGAGAAGCCGAAATGCACACACTGTGGGAAATTTTACCACACCATTGAGAATTGTTTCGAGATAATTGGCTACCCGGAAGGAAAGAAGAAAGGTGGAACCAGCAGCCACAAGGCGAAGGGAACAGGAAAGGCAAACTTGGCAGCAGGTGTGTCCAGTCCAATACCAGGGTTCTCAGACGAGCAGTACAAGCAGCTCATACAATTCTTCTCGGACAAAGCGAATGGCGAGCATCATATTCCTTCCACTGCAAACATGGCGGGTAAGGTGAATGGTACGGATTCTTGGATAATAGACTCGGGAGCAAGTGAACACATCACTTGCAATGATGAAATTCTCAAAAATCAAGTTAAGCTGGAAACACCAATGACAGTCAAAATTCCAAATGGTGATACAGTGCCTGTTAAAAGCACCGGTGACACCGAGCTCCCGAATGGTTTAAAAGTCCAACACGTCTTAAACATGCCCGCTTTTCAATGCAATTTGTTATCTGTTAGTCGATTGACTAAAGACCTAAATTGTGCCTTAACATTTTTTCCTGATTTCTGTGTGATACAGGACTTAGCTTCGAGGACTCTGATTGGGATGGGTAGGCGCAGCAATGGTCTGTATCATCTGGAGCCGGTGGCAAAGCAACGAACAGTTATGATGGCAACAGTTGATCAGCGGGTATGGCACAAACGGTTGGGTCATAGCTCTACTTTTGTCGCGACCCCGAACCCCGCGGGCCCGAGACCGCGAGCTGGACGTCGACTTAAACAAAAAACTCTAAAATAATGGAGATAAAAATTTCCTTTTATACCCAAAAGATGATAACACAAGGTTTTGTAAATCAACTTGAACAACAAAGTAAAACTAGTATAAACTCCATAAGCTTATACACCAAAGTTATAAAATACACAAATCCTAGTGACGTCAATGTTTGGTACAAATATCCCCAAAAGGTTACACATTGATATAATGTAAACCAACCTATAACAACTTTCCCCAAAATAATGTATCCACACTCGACGTCCTCTTTTTCGTGATCAGCGAGACTAATCCTTAACACCTGGGGGGGTTAAGGAAAAACAAAGATAAAAGGAAGGGGGTGAGATAAATCTCAATAAGTTACTAATGCAACTACATGACATGCTATGATGCAATAATCCATAATAAATCACATAACACATAGCAATTATCACATAACAGATAGCAGCGGAAATAAACACATAACAAAGGATATTAGCCAAGGTTTCCAAACCGGTACATCCAAATAAAGGATCGCTGCGCAGCTTCAATAATCAACAAATCATCATCTTCATAATAGCATGAAAGCCGAAGAGAAATCCCCGGTACCGGAACCAATAACCATAAGAGTGTCACAAAGGACAAGAGCCATGCCACAAAGTCATGCTCGGTAGCTAGATACATTCACAAAGGAAGCTAACTTGTCTTTTCCAAGGCCAATCTGGAAAAGGGGTAAAGAAAGGGAAAAACAATGGTCAACATTATAACGGACTTGGCTTTGCCATTATAATCTTTCCCATCGCCCGATGCAACAAATATGCCAGCTGGGCTTCCAAATAAATGCTAAGTAATAATATATTAGCACGATAAACAACAAAGGATTCCAAAGTAGGGAATCATACCAAATGATCATCACAAAGATAAGTCAAACCAACAATACCTCAATAAGATGTTCCAAAATCCCAATTAACACTTAATTGATTCAAACACAAACTTGATCACAAAGGACCCAATTCTATCACTAGAGTGTACTACAATGTTCACTAAGGTCAACTAGAAGGACACCCAAGACTTAGACAAAAACGCATTCTTCAATCACACGAAATAACAAATGAAAACTTTCAGAGGTTCTGTGCGGCCGCCCACAAGGGACTGTGCGGTCGCCCAAAAAGCCCTCAAACAAGAACAAAACCTTTCAGATAGATGTGCGGTCGCCCAGACATTTTTGGGCGGTCGCCCAACCTTCTGGACTGCCGGAATTCGGGAGGGAAGAAATGGGTTCTTCATTTTCTTACCCAATTCACACAAATACTCAAAATCAAACACAAACCAACAAGTTGCTAAGGTACCCAAACAACATTTAAGTTTAAGGGAACCTAACTAACACCATTTATCAACCCAAAACCAAGATTGAATCATGACAATCATCCAATCACCATTTTAGCCAAAAACTCAAATAAATTCCAAATCAATTCCAAACTCAACCAAACTTCAAAGATAACAATTAAAGCATTGTAGAAACATGTTATGAGCATTTTAGCATAAAAATAGGGGAAAATCAACTTACTTGAAAATAATGAAAGTTGACGGAATTCGAATATTTTTGATTCTACGCGATCCTATCGACGATCTAAACACATTTCAAGTTTTAAGAAATGAGAGATTATGAGAGGAAGAGGAGGAAAATGAAGAGAGAAGGAAGAGAGAAAACTTACCCACAAATGCTAATGAGAGAGGGAGAGAGTTGCTGGGAGGTGATGAGGGTGAAGGGGAAGAGTGAGGGAGAAGAGAAGGAGTAGGGAGGGAGTAGGGGAAATGATTTAAAGAATTTACACTTAAGCCCCAAATACTTGCACTCCCTACACAATTAAGACCCAACAAAACAATACAACACTAACCCAAATAAAATGCTAGGCACAATTATTATGAAACATAAAATGCACACATAATATTTAAATAAATAATAATTTAAATAAATAGATAGGCAAATAAATAAATAATAATTATTTATTACTAATAAAATAGAGCCTAAATTTCGGGTCGTGACAACTTTACATTCCCAGTATTTCCATAGCATTTGTGGTAGTAGTTCTGAAAAGGAGAAGGGGCATTGTGATTCTTGTTTAAAGGCAAAAATGACAAGACTTCCGTTTCCCCTTAGTAGTATTCAGACACATTCTTGTTTTGAGTTGATTCATTGTGACATTTGTGGAGGTTATAAAACACCGTCTCTCTCTGGTGCACATTATTTCTTAACTATTGTTGATGATTTTAGTAGAGGTGTTTGGGTTTATTTGATGAAACATAAGCATGAAGTGCATGACTATCTCATTATGTTTTGCGAAATGGTGAACACACAATTTGAAAAGAAGGTCAAAAGAATTAGAAGTGATAATGGGGGGGGGGGGGGAATTTCAATCAAATGAAATAATGGCTTATTGCTCTTCTAATGGAATTATTCTTGAAACTTCTTGCACCGACACACCACAAAAAAATGGGGTAGTTGAGCGAACACCGACACATTCTTGAAATGGCTAGGGCTTTACGTTTTGAAGCGGGGCTACCTAAGAAATTTTGGGGAGAGTGTGTCTTAACAGCAGCATACATCATCAATCGTTTACCCACAAAAGTATTAAATCATCAAACCCCGTATGAGATTTTGTTCCAAAAGAAACCCACTTTTAATCATCTTCGAGTCTTTGGTTGCCTTGCTTATGCAAAGGATAACAAGAAAGGGGGAGACAAATTTGATCAACGGGGTCGTCCTTGTGTTTTTATTGGGTATCCGCATTCTCAAAAGGGATACAAAGTATTTGATCTTGAGTCAAAAAGATCTTATACTTCTCGAGATGTAAGGTTCTTTGAGGACAATTTTCCCTTTAAAGACATAAATATAAAATTGGACTTGGAAATAATGGGCAGGAACATGCATGATGCAAATGATGATGAATTCATGGGATTTGATATAGCTACTGGTGGGCCAAGTCAACCAGAAACAGCCATCTTGGATGGGTCGAATGAACAATCCATGGACTGCCCAAATATGGTTGAGCCAAGTGTTTCCCATGATGAACCGGCAGGAACTCAAGCAACTGGATCAGCCCATGCTGAACCTCAACGTCGCAGCACACGAACCAGATATCAGCCCAAGCGACTAGAAGAATTTGAAGTTGTGCTGCCACCCTCCATTGATCATGCGCCGCCCAATTCCGCTTCAGAGACCTCGACGGTATATCCTCTATCTAACTTTGTTTCTTATCAAATATTTTCTCCTAATCACAAAGCTTTTCTTGCGGCCATCACATCCAATGATGAGCCTAAGCATTACTATCAGGCTGTTAAGCACGAACATTGGCGTGAGGCAATGAAACGGGAGATTAATGCGTTAGAAGAAAATAACACGTGGACACTTGAATCGTTGCCCCAAGGGAAGAAAGTGGTCGATTCAAAGTGGGTCTACAAAATAAAATACAAATCAAATGGGGAGATCGAGAGATACAAAGCTCGTTTGGTGGCAAAGGGCTTCACCCAAGTTGAAGGGATTGATTTTCACGAGACTTTCGCACCAGTAGCAAAACTAGTTACCATGAGAAGTCTCCTAGCAGTTGCAGCTAAGAAGAGTTGGCACATCCATCAACTTGACGTGAACAACGCCTTTCTCCATGGTGACTTGGCCGAAGATGTGTACATGAAAATTCCTCAAAGCTTTGCGAAGGAAGGAGAAACAAGGGTTTGTAAGCTCAGAAAATCCTTATACGGACTGCGTCAAGCCTCGAGGAATTGGTACCAGAAGTTCACAAAAGCCCTCCTTACCATTGGTTTTCGTCAATCCCAGGCGGACCACTCCTTATTCATTTTCAAGAGTGGAACAACATATGTGGCTGCCCTCATCTATGTTGATGATGTTATTCTTGTGGGCAACGATGGTGCTAAAATTGAACAAGTCAAGCAACACCTTCATGATTTGTTCAGCATCAAAGATTTGGGCCCTCTCAAATACTTTTTGGGCATCGAGGTCGCACGGTCGCCGGAAGGAATAGTCCTAAGTCAACGCAAGTATACCTTAGATATACTTGAGGAAAGTGGACTGCAAGGGGGACGGCCAAGTGAGTTTCCAATGGAACAAAATTTGAAATTCGATGCAAACGATGATAGCCCACACGTTGATTCTCTACAATACCGTCGCTTAATCGGTCGTTTACTTTACCTAACAGTCACACGCCCGGACATTCAGTTTGCTGTGAACAAGCTCAGTCAATTCCTTTCGGAACCCCGACGGACGAATTGGATGGCTGCTATAAGAGTTTTACGTTTTTTGAAGGCCACGGCTGGACAGGGACTGTTTTTTCCTTCACATGGAGATCTCAGCCTTAGCGCCTACTGCGACGCAGATTGGGGAGCGTGTCCACTGACACGTCGATCATGTACGGTTTATTTCATTACGCTTGGAGGTGCTCCTATTTCATGGCAAAGCAAGAAGCAATCCGTAGTTGCTCGCTCCTCAGCGGAGGCTGAATATCGAGCAATGGCAAGTACTGTTAGTGAAATAATTTGGCTACGATGGCTGCTACTTGACATTGAAGCACCTCAATTACGGGCGACGCCTTTACACTGTGATAATCAAGCTGCATGTCACATAGCCAACAACCCGGTCTTCCATGAAAGAACGAAACACGTTGAAATGGATTGTTATTTTGTCCGAGAAAGAGTTGCTTCTCACGAAATTATTCCATGTAAAATTTCTACGCATGACCAAGTTGCAGATATTTTTAAAAAGGCCCTCGGTGCACCACGTTTTAAGTTCTTAGTTGGCAAGTTGGGCATTCGTGATCTACATGCGCCAACTTGAGGGGGAGTGAAGGAATTCATGGACCAAATATCTCGGGCATCTTGGAAGATCACACATATCTTCCCAAATGAATTAAGATAATCACACAAAATATTCTTTGTGATTTGTTATTATCCCTTCCATGTATAGAGCTTAGGGTTAGTATATATAGTTCAGGCGTTGTATACGTTTGACATAGAGAAAAGAAGAAAATAAAGTATTTTTCTCACACAATTATTTTCTTTCTAGATTTATTATGAAGTAGTGTATAAGAAGACAGATCTACTAAAGACCCATTTAATCAACATTTCTACCTAGAACAAACTTACTCATACAATAATATATTAACATTGATCTGAGCATGTAGTTTGAAGATCCGGAAACAAATATATAGCCCAAATACAAAATCGAGAGAAAACTGGCATCGTAAGAAATTTTAAATTTCAAAACTTCAAATGAAGGGGCTATACTGAAACCCTAATAATGGGAGGTGATATCCATGGAATTAAAGAGATACGGGTGTTCATGATTTCAGCAGATTACTAGTGAGTAACCCGTCGGAATTCGACAGGAATAATAAAGTTAATTAATTAAGAACACTGATGAAAGGCATTTTCAAACTGAGATAATGGTAAGAGATCAAATTAAGTGATCTATATAATACCATATCGTTTGCAAGGATATTAAGAAATTGTGGAAATGGTGGATATCTTCAAATCAATTTTTTTTGGCAATTAGGGGCTTTCTGACGGAATTCGTTAGAAACTCAGTTAAGTGACCATGTGCATGGCACGTGATTAACAGATCAGTTAGTTTGAATTTACAGTAACTTTTAAGGGATTAAATTATACATTTTAAAAGTGTGGGGAGAGTGGAAAAAATATTATATCCCTTAATCTCCCTTCTCTCACATACGCAGTATATTTCCACTCTCTTTCTCCTGTTTCTCTCTCTCCCTTCGTCTTCCTCGGCACACCCCCTCCGGCCTTCTTCTCCGGCAGCCGTCGGATTTTCCGGCCAATCCTCGAAACTAGTTCCCCCAGATCCTGTAGCCTTATCCTATCTACACCATCTCAGATCAGCCTCCCTACCGCCAAACCATCCCCCTTACTCTCAGTCAAATAAGAACCGAACACCATATCTTCTCTGGAGTCGATAGATATAGGTACATAAATAAACGATAGCAGCGCCAAATCTAGGAGGGTGGATGGTTTTTTTGTTTTTCAAATTAACCAAATTTTATTTATTAAGTTCGAATTTCTTTCCAATTTCTCCGTCTCCACCACCGCCGTCTGCATCCTTGTCGTCTTATTCCACCGGTGGTGATGGTGGTAGTGGGTCAAGTGTGGGTGGTGTAACTGTAGCGGGTGTCGGTGGTGGTGTTGGCTACATTGAGCACACCTTTTGTGATTGACGATCTGGAAGAAGCCGAGTGTGGAGGAGGAGTTGCGGATGGCGTCGACGATGGTTGACCGGGGAGCAGAGAGGTCGATGACAGGGATGGTTAATTCGGGTTTTGCTCCATCGGTGGGTTTTTTATTTTTCCCCAAATCGTTGGAGAAGAAGGGTTTTTTTTTCCCCCTCAAATCCTCCTTCTCATGTATTGATTTTGAGTAAGAAAATGGTTGATGATGGTGCTGGGCTTGTCTTATGGTGGTGGCTAGCCGGAGATGTGACCGGAGTTGTTGTAGAAGAAGGTGGGTTGGGTTTGGCTTTTATGAATTTGTGCATCATGGTATTGTACATTTAATGGTATTGTACATGTAACTAATGTACAATAGTTTTTGTTTATGTTTCAAAAAAAAATTAAGAAAAACTCAACAAGTCAAAATTATACTAGAGTATGTCTAAAACGGTTAATTAACATGTAGGCATGAAAATTATTTTTGCAAAAGATCATAAATTTAAATTTAAAGTACTTACTGTATTACTTAATATATAAAAAGGGTTAATTGATATTTAGGACATAAAAATATTTTTGCAAAAGATCAATTTTAAATTAATTTTTTTGTACAAAAATTTATGTTAAATTTGCTTAAAATTTTAATATGTTAAATTATGCATTAAAATAATAAAAAAAATACATATTATTTATTTAAGATAATTATTTATTATTTTGGCATTTTAAATAATTATATTGATCTTAAAGAAAAAATTAAATATTTTTGGTCAAAAATAATTATTTAATCTTGGAAAGATATTTGGTTTTTCTAACCCTTTGAATTTAAGAATTTGCTTTAAACCCCTTGATAGCAAATATCAGTTCAAACTAACTGATCTGTTAATCACGTGCCATGCACATGGTCACTTAACTGATTTTCTAACGATTTCCGTCAAAAAGCCTTTAACTGCCAAAAAATTTAGATATTGAGCCCTGATCTTGCGGAAAAAAAAAACCGAGGCCCCTTTTAGACGCACCCCCTGGAGTTCAGGCCCTAAATTGTCATTAACCCTATTAAGAAATGGTGGAAATGTTGCAAGTATTGTGAGTATAAAAGTAAAGTAGGAGAGAGAATAAGTGGGAGGAAATCAAATTAAGTGATCTATATAATACCATATCTATTCCAATATCTAATAATATTCAACAATAGTTGATGCATTAATACTTCTCTATTAGTAATAGGAGACACAATTATACATAGTCAATACTACATGCTATAGATACTTAAATTGGGCCTTAAACTACGACAATATCCACTTGCTGCACTTTTAAAAACCAAAATATCATACCACAATTAACCAAACTTACTTAAAGTACTCGGTCGTAGACATATAATTAGTTTTAAACACATACATCAGCCCCATAAACTTAAAAAACACCAAAATCTACAGTTTAAGAACAAAACTAACAACAAACAGTGCATCTAAAACCAACCCACTAATCAAAGCCAGAGGAAAACGATTTAAAATTTGGTGGCCAGATAATTAAGTAATCCTGTTTTCCTAATTTAAGCTCAGAAAATATTTGATTTTAAAAAAAATCCGTTTTTAACAACTAAATCATTTCCTGAAACAAGTATTATATACATTTGCCAATAGAATAATGCCACGTGGATTTCCACGTGACTTAATGAGAAGGCTTGAAATGTTTTTGCTTTTATATATTATATAGATAGATAGATAGATATATAGATAGATGTGTAGATTTTTACCATTATTGATTAACTTTATTTATTTTTCACTAAATAAAAAATACAAATTCTCATATAAAAATGAATATGCATGGAAAGTTGACTACATCTACGTCCAAATTAAAGATGACGACTTTTGTCCGTCACGCTCCGACGTTCGATTTGATATGCGGTCCGTTCCGCGGTTCATCTGGAGTAAAAAGTTATGACGGTTTCCACGCACGCGCTGAAATTACTCCAAAAACTTCAACTCCTTAATGTCCGCATCAATTAGTAATTTAAACCATTAAACATACTTTATTTATAGAATCCTTCATTTTTATTTTTATTTTTGCAAAATATGTGGCTCGATTTTCTTCACCGAGATATGCTGCTACAGCACATTTCTTATCTTTAGCCCATATCTTAAAATTCAACTAACTGATTGATTATAATTTCTAATATTTTAATTTAAGATTCTTTCAAAAAAAAAAAAATTTAAGATATCCATTATCTTTAGCCTACTAAAATTAAGTAATCCTGTTTTCCTAATTTAAGTTCAAAAAAAAAATTAATTTAAAAAAAAATCCGTTTGTAACAACTAAATCATTTCCTGAAATAAGTATTATATACATTTGCCAATAGAATAATGCCACGTGGATTTCCACGTCATAATTCCACGTGGATTAATGAGAAGGTGTGACATCCCACCAATGTGTGTGCGAGATCCGTTTGATATGATTTGATTGGTACTACTTATACCACCAAGATTCATCTTATTTTCAGAAGCTCATCTCATAAGAACTTCAAGGTTAAGCGTGCTTGACTTGGAGCAATTCTGGGATGGGTGACCCCTGGGAAGTTTCTCAGTGAGCACGTGAGTGAGGACAAAATGTGCTGGAAAGACCCGTGGTGGTTTGTTAGGCCAGTCCATCAAATCTAATAGCGTTCCGACCCGGTGCGCCGGGGGCGGGGCGTTACAGAAGGCTTGAAATGTTTTTGCTTTTATATATTATATAGATTAGGTTGGGCACACAAGGTCACCATAGACCTTCAGTAGACGCAGTCGGGGGTCACAACGGGTGGTGAGAAGAAACGGCTGCTAAAGAGGGAGAAGGGGCTCGCGATGGCTGTAAAGCAGCGGTGGACGGAGTTTGAGGTTGTAGCCCTGGGTTGGGTAGAGATGATGTAGAGAGAAGGATGCAAGAAGGGATCTGGGTAGAGTTAGGGAATTCAATTGTTGATACGGAGTATATAGCAAGGGTAGTATTGTCCGCACCACTTTAATCCCTTATCCTCTAATCCCCTCCCTAATTATACCACCCTTCATTTGTAATAATTAAGGAGGGTATAAGGGACTTATCCTGTTAAACGGGATTTTTAATCCAAGTTGTGATTTCCCCACCAAATGCTGGACATATGGGATAATTAATCCCATCCGCTGCTAAGACCCCCTACCAAACGGGGCCTTAGAGTTTCTAATTTAACTTAAATAATTAATTGTCGTATGACACTCCTAAAGTTTTGAAATAAAATCTATCCTAATTCTGGTTTTAAAAAGAAGAAAAAACCAATTCTTATTCTTCCCTAATTCGTTTTTGTTATAAAATAAAGTCTATACTATTATATACAGTCCGGATCTCCTACGCATTAGTGCGTACGGAATAGTTTTTTCCGAACGTTTTTTTCTCTCTAATATACCGCAGCGTTAGAAACCTTATTTCCCCGGCAAAACAAAACTCTTTGTTTCTTTCTCAGTCCCTCATCAAATCGTATTCTACTCCTTCTTTAATTCTATATACGAAATTCACAATCTCATATACACAACAAATTGTTTCTTTTTTCCTGTCACCTAAACCTAATGCAAAAAAATTAAAGGGAGAGCGAGAGAGAGAGCAGCGCACAGGATTGCTGGTGCATCACAGGAAGTCCGGCAAAAAGAAGGGAAGGAGAAAGTCCATTGCATCAATCGCAGGTCATATTCTCCATTCTCAAATTAAGTTATTCTCTGCCTCTCTTATCTTTCATCTTCGATCTTTTTAGTTCATGCTGAATTTGTGATGTGTATATTGAAATAGTTGACTCACGAGTTTTTAGCTTTTTAGGGGCTGGAAAAATAGTATGAGTTTTCTACTTTTAATCAAATATAGGTACATTGAAATACCCTGCGATGTACAGGTTGACATATTTGAGGTTGACTCATGATTATGACGACTTGGATGTGGTAGAAAAAAAGAAATTTTCTAAGCTAGTAGTTGATTGTCTCCTTCAAGGTACAGATGGTGTGCAACCAATATAATCAATATGAATTTTAAATTGAGATGGCTAATTGGCTATAAATTGATTTCTTATTTTAATTTATTATTTAATGACTACATTATTTGTTTGCTGCAAATATGGTCATATTTTGAATTTTGCAATTTTGATGTGTTGTTTTTGTGTTTTTTAGTTCACCGCAGTACATAGTGTAAACAATGGACAATCTGGACACTGAAGAAGGGAGAAGCAATGAAAATTTAAATAATGATGTTAATTTAGAGTTAGACTCTGGAGAAGATAATTATACGTATACTCCTCACGTATCAGATGAGTTGAAGCCAAAAAAAGGGGCAGGAATTTGAGACAATAAATGATGTATTTACATTCTATAATGCTTATGCTAAAGCAGCTGGGTTTAGCGTACGTGCTTGGACAAGTAAGAAAGAGGCGGGAGAGATAATAAGGAAGGAGTTTGTTTGTTTTAAAAAAGGAAAATCTTCAATAGTTGCAGAAGTTGGAAAGAAAAGGCGTCGGGGAAGTATTAGTGAGGATTGTAAAGCAAAAATTGCCGTTCTAAGGTCAAACTCCAATAAATACATTGTTACTATTTTTAATGAGGGTCATAGCCACTCATTATCAACACCAAGTAAAATTCACCTTTTAAGGTCCCATCGTCATGTTTCATCCGTGACAAAGTCTTTAGCAAAACAAATGTTCGAGGTAAATATACCACAACATCAACAATTTAGTTTTCTTGGAGTGCAATGTGGTGGTTTAGAAAATATTGGGTGCACACAAAGAGATTTGTATAATCATGAAAGGGATATGCGTGAAGATGTGGAAGGACATGATGGTGAGATGTTTTATGAGTATATGAAATTCGAACAAACCAAAAATCCGTCATTTACTTTTTAAATTGAGGCTGATGAGGAACAAAAGATAACTCGATGTTTTTGGTCTGATGCGACTTCAAGGCGAGCTTACAAGTTTTTTGGTGATGTTGTAATCTTTGATACTACTTATAACACTAATAGGCATGGCTTGATTTTTACACCTATAATGGGGGTTAACAACCATGGTCAAACAATTATTTTTGGTTGTGGATTTTTAAGTCACGAGAGCATTGATGATTTCAAATGGCTATTTGCTCAATTTCTAGAAAGTATGCCAGGTGATCCCCCAAAGATGATTATTACCAATCAAGACCCAGCAATGACTATGGCATCCCCAATCATTCTTCCAAATACATTTCATAGATATTGTATTTGGCACATTTTAACAAAGTTTTCTGAGAGAATCGATGCAACCAAGTATAATATGTATAGGGATGAGTTTTCAGATTGCATTTGGAAATCAGAGACCCCTGAAGAGTTTGAATTACATTGGGAAAATCTTGTTAATAAAAGTGGGTTAAAAGGAAAACAAGTGGTTGGAGGACAAATATAAAATTCGTTCAAGATGGGTTCCCGCATATGTTAATAATATATTTTCTGCTGGGATGTCAAGCAGTCAATGAGAAGAAAGTGGTCATGTATTTTTTAAGAAATATGTTTCAAAAAGAAATTCGTTGGTAGATTTTATATACAGTTTGGAAGGGGACTTTTACGACAACGCCACGAAGAGTTAGCAGCGGATCACAAAGATGGGACTGAGAAGCCAAAAATTCAAATATATCAAGACTGGTTGGTACAAATGGTTGATATTTACACACATAATATATATTACAAGTTTGAGAATGAATTGTGTAACAACCTTAACTTCAAGATCAATTTAGTTAAAGCTAACAATCATCGTGTTTATCAGATTCATAGAAACAAAATTGAAGGATGTAAAGTCCGTGAACTTATTTATGACAAGGACTTGGATTTTGTTTCATGTAGTTGTAAAAAGTTTGAAAGCGCAGGAATCCCATGTCGGCACATCATAGCATATTTGATGAAATTTGATGATGTTGAGTTCTTGCCTGACAAATACATTTTGAAGAGGTGGACCAAGTCTGCAAAATCAGTGCCAGTAGTGGATGATAGAGGTGTTCATATAGAGGATGACAAAACATATGTCTTCATGTGAAATCAATTTATTCAATCATCTTTGGAATTAGTTGACAAGGCCCTAGCACATGAAGAAACAAGAAAAATATTAACTGATGGATTACGTAGCATTCATGAGAAAATTGATAATTTTCTCAACAGTCTTATTGGTATGAATCCGATTTGTAGTAATCCAATGAAAGTTGATAGTAGTGCGAATGTTTCATGTAATATTGGAAAAAGTTATAATGATCCAGATCTTGTGCGAGCAAAGGGGTGTGGGAAAAGACTTAAATGAGGGAAAGAGAAGGCACTAGCAAAGTCAAAAACAATCAAAAGTAGACGTTGCCATGGTTGTGGTAAAACAGGCCAATCACACGATAAACGAAATTGTCCGGAACGTACAAATTTGTAAGTATATTATGATTTTATGTTGATTTGTCGTATCTTTTTAAAATGATTAGCATCCAATTATTGTTTTTATTATTATTATTATAGGTTGTCAACAAGCAATGATGAAAATATGGAAGATGGAAACGGCTCTTCTTCAACAGACGATGAGGATGATATTGGATGATATTGATAATTGTAGTTTTTAATTGTTTTAGTTGATGATGTTTTAAAGTTGTAGTGTTAGTATTTTTCAGAGTCACAACTTAGTCTTTTTACTGTTTTTGTTGGTTTTGACTTTAGACCGAGTAAAATTGTGCTTTAAGCGGAGTTTGAGCTTGAAAACAATACTCAAACTAATGTTGAATTTATAGGTTTCCAGTAACATTTTACTATGTTTTTCATACTTCCAGTCAAATTTTCATTATTGAGAAATAATTGTTTCATGACAAACTATACTATGTATTGGTTGCACAACTTGGGTATATTTACTCAAATCGCAAAAATGGAGCTTCCTGCTATCTTGTACTCCATGTGTGAGAAAAACAAACCATTCATATATGCATCTTATGACTGTGCAGTGGCTAAACAAACATGACTTCAGTTTTTGAAAAACTGAAAGTAATACTCCCTCCATCCCAAAATGATCTTCTTGTTTGACTATTCCAACTTTTTAAGGATATGAACATTTGCTTCATTAGCCATGTTTTGATTGTGTACTTTTAAAGCCTAGATTGTAGAAACGAGAAGAACTTTTTGGGACAATGAAACATGGCAAATGATAAGATCATTTTGGGACGAAGGGAGTAAGTTTTTATCTATTTGTCAAAACACAAGTTTCATAGCTCAAATATCAAGCTTCCTGGCCAAGCCAAGCTTATTTTTTCCAATTTCTTTTGGTACAACACCAACTATGAAACACTTATAGCATTCCAAGCTCCACAACATTCCAATAATATATCAAAAAGTACTCCTAAAACAGGTCAAACTCCCAACTAATCAGTAATAATAAATAATAAAACTTTCTTTCTTCCTAGCTGAATTGACTAACAAACAAACCATGCAAAATCCAAACTGATTATCATGACATTAACTAGAACAGAGTAGTTTGTAAAATGTTGTTCCTGACGACTGAGTTGGAGCATATGCAAGGGATATGGGTGCTTCAAGAGCTCGAGAAGTGGCTGTTAAGGAGGAGGCATGAGGGGAATGATCAGATGGTGACTGCTGAGTTTTCTGATATTCAAAATGGATATGTCTATCTTTTGTCAGTTCTTGCATTTTGACTTGTTTCTGATGATGAAGAAGAACGCAAATGATAGGCAGAAGGTGAAGCTTGAATCGCAGCCATTTAGCTTTGTGATCTGATTTTTGTAAGGAGCACTTGTCGTAGTCATTTTAGCTCAACCAACAAGAATTCACTTGTGTCATAATAATTAAAATCTGCAAGCAGTAATAATTGAATTCGACTCAGAGAATTAAATCAAATAGCAATAGAGTATTAGTACTACCTCCGTCCCAAAATGAATGTAAAAAAACATTCATATTTATGCTCTTAGTCAGGATCAAATTTGAATTTCTTTTGGACATTAATCTTGATTAATCTTTAGACGGAGAAATACGAGTTAAGATTTTCAGAGCCTAGGTGAAAGTACCATTGGGAGTATTTACATACGATGATAACATTTGCAACTAAACAGAAAACAGTTCAAAAGTAATCAATCTTTTTTTTTTTTGAAATCATTAATTAAACAACCATAATTTAATGTTGTGCTTGAAATTCATAGTATTTTTAGCACTGAAAATGCGTACAATTTCAGTTTGGAATCGCCAAATTGATTAATTTTGCTTACGTTATTGGGAAGAATTCATTAATGCAAGAAATCCGAATTTAAGTTTAAAACTGGTTTTAGGGTTCATGGAATAGATTTCACCAAAGGTACACAAGATCAAAAACTAAATACAGAAGAAAGAGATGAAGAAAAACTTACACGGAGGACGGGATGATAAGAGTGTCGGTCGCCGGACTTTGTTGCAACTGTTCGACCTCGCTTTTCCTTTTTGCATTAATATTTGGTTAAAGAAGAGGAAGGGATAAAGAGATCACAAGGGATTCATAAATGAGAAAGAGAGAGACTGAGATTGAGATTGAGATGGCTAAGAATTTAACAAATTAAGCAAGAAAGACGAGGGAGGGATGTAATCGACTGGAGGATTTTTGGGAGAGAGAAAATAGCTTTCTGGTTGTTATAAAGAGAGCGTTAGAATTAGTAAACGGAGCATTTTATTTTCGGCAATGTGTACGCACTAGTGCGTGTGAGAGAAATATACTCCTATTATATATGTGTATATATATATTTATAGGTGCAAAATACTTTTACAAGTATGCTTATGCTATACATGTATATAGTGTGAGATAAGACTTTAGTAATGATATCTCAACACAAATACTACAATAATAAGCTACTCCCTCCGTCCCAGTTTAAAGTTCTTACTTTCCTTTTTAATATTTCCCATTTTAAGGTTCTTAGTTGCTTTATTCCTTAAATGGCAAAGTATGAATAGTGTTTTGGACAATCTTGTCCTCATAAAGTTCATATATTACAAAAAAAACATCACTCACCCATCTACTTTTCACCCACTTGCTTTATCAATAGAGAATTATATCCTTCACACATTACCATTGTTGACTCAAATTTATCTTGGTTTTTTAATAAGCGTGTAAAGTTAAACTAAGAACCTTAAACTGGGACGGAGGGAGTATCATTTTATGAATAAAATTACTATCAAATTTTATTAATGTAATTTGATTTTATTTTTATAATTTTTCAAAGTATTTTTTATCGTGCGTTTAACGACGCATGGGTGTTTCTCTAGTTTGACTTTTAATGGTTAAAACAAGTGGATTTTGACCAAACATTAATGGCAATCTATTCATCTTAATAAAATTGTTATTAATAAATTGCTTAGTAATTTATCAATAACCAATTTTTACAATTACACTAGGATAATTAAACTGACTTTAATTTAGGTCAAATCGACCTTTATTCGCCATTAAAAGGCCAATGTGGCTAAACAGAATCAGAGGGAGTATTTTTTTTGCTTTCAGTTGGTCATATTCGATTACCCTAATGTCTTATATAGAATCAACAATTTTTAAACTGCACTATTTTCTTTTTGGCACTTATGAAATAGAACCTAACCCCAAAATCCTACCCTACTCAGAGAAACAACTAAGTGGATACTTTTTGTATAAATGATGATTTTTATTTGATTTATGAGAAAATTACGTCTTAGTCCCTGAGTAATATCGAATCTACATTTTAAGACAAACATATTTTCAAGTTACGTCCTAGTCCTACAAAATATTTTATGTAATCATTTAATCCTTTAGTGAAATAACTACATCCCTCCCCTCGCCCCTCTCCTCTTATTGACGCCCACCCACACAAATATTTCTCTCTCTACTCTCTCTTTCTACCCTACCACCACCGGCCACTTCTCCCCTCCTCTACTCCGGCGACCATCTCCCCCTACTCCGTCTGACGACATCTCCCCCTGCTCCGACGACGTCTCTATCCCCGACCAACTGCCTTCTACTCTTTTCCGACGGGATCGACAACTCCGGCAACTCTTCACTCTGATGACCATTCCTCCCCTCTTCTGGCCAGAGACCACAATGTAGAACCTTTAACTCCAGCCACACAAAATACTAGCTCTCATTTCTCTCTCTACACTCCTCACCTCCGGCCAGATCTACTTTCTCTATCTAATTCTTCACCGGTGACCTTCCCTTCCCAACTCCGGTGACCCCTCCACTCTCAGACGACTCTTTTCCTCTCATTCCGACACCTTTATCCGCCGACAACCACTCCGGCTTGCTACCAACAACTCCGACCGGTAATCAACTCCGGCGAGAACATAACTCTAGTTGCCTACAAACTCCGACCAGTTCGACAGCCCTCCCTCCATCGGTTGATTCTTAGTGTTAGTGTTGGTGCCCTAGGCACGTTTATTTATGCGTTATGTATGTTATCGTTTTATTCATATTAATAAAGAGATGTTTTGATTATTATTGTTGTTCATGTTTACTTATAATAATCTCTGTCCCTAGTGCTTATGAAGCACTAGTATAAGTCTAAATGATCATGGGATGATCATGTTAGACTTATGGGTACTTATTGGAGAACAAGGAACTGGACATGACCCGCTCTATGAGATTTATGTCATGGTCAATGTCATATGTAGATCTCATATTAGTTATGTCATTTGAATCCTTAGACATGAAGTTATTATAGTCTTCCACTTGATGAACATTATGTTTGACATATTCAAACGCTACCTTTAACTAGATAGTTATAAAGGGTATGATTGGCATAATCGGATTCACGTAGGGAAGAATAATAAGCTAAATGGATTTGTCCCTCTTCGGAGAGATGTCAAGCTCTGGCCCCTCGTAGAATGATGTTGATGAAATGTTTGGCCAAACTCAAATGAATTGATTGGATCAATGTCATTTGGATTATCAACATATTCGGAATCAAGAAAGCATTGAACAAATACAAGTTGACTCAATGACCATGACTTATGTTCAATGACATCGTGGACAAAGGGATTGTGACATGTTCTATAAAGGAATATGAACTTGTATATAGTTACACTATTTGGGTAGGTATGACGGTTTGCTAGAACCTAATCATATCTTATGCGTTTATGTTTAAACCCATTGCCAACTTAGTGTAATCCTATAGGGTCACACACAATTAGAACGAATTCTAAAAGACTTAATTGGAATTTGGGTCGAAGGGCCTTTGAGGGATTTTAGGAATTTAGAGGAGAAAACAAGAAAACCAGATTTGTTGGAGGGTCTGGTCGGACCTATGCAAGGACCCGGTCGGACCTCCTATAAGACCCGGGCGGACCTATCGGTTTTGGCCTGGGATTTTCTTAATCCGATTTCTTGCGTTTTTGACCACTTGTTACCTATTTGGAATATGAGAAACAAGTATAAATAACTCCTCTAGTTGCCCTAACCAGTCCAATGCATATTGTGAGCCTCCAAAGAGTTTTGAGAGAGTTATTTCTTGTTCTAATATCCCTAGATTGAAGAACAAGAACATCACATAATATTCCATATAGTTCTAAAACAATTGTGAAAGCGTGTTTCACAATTTGGTCTAGCAACCAAGATCAAGAAGCTTCTTGATATTCGTTCGAGGTGTGGATACCAATAGAGGGTGAAGCTTATCACCTCCATAGTTCGTGTTCTTGCTTTTGTTCGTGATCAAGTTTCAAAGTTCCACCAAGAATCAAGGTTGTTAATCAAAGGCTTCAAGGGTTAGTATTCCAGTATTCATTATACAAGTATTTGATTTAATTATATGAATGGATCTATGGGCTTTGGATTTCCATGGAAAATTTAAATGCTTTATTCCGCTGCGCATGTTTATAGGAAACCCAACAGTGGTATCAGAGCCCCGTTCATGTTGATTATTTCAATACAATATCATGTTGTGTGTATATAAATTGTTTATGTGTCTAGCATGATTTGAATATTGGAATTGTGATGTTTATGTGATCTATGTGTTTTATGTGGTTTATTTTTTTTGTAACTTTAATCGAACTATTCAATCGCAATAAAATTATGGTGGATTTAAAATTGTTTGGGTTATCAATTTTTTATTAGGATCAAAGTTTTGATAATCTAGAGATTCATGAATAAATGGTTTATTCAAGGTTTTGATGATCATGGTGATTGGATCAACAAGAACACTAAATCCTAATTGAATCGGGGAAAAGCAATTTTTATACAAAATTTGAATCTAAAATTTTCTTTTTTCATCAGAGGTCCGACCAGACCTAAGGTTTTGGCGCGGGCGGGGCTTAGGTTTTGGGTTGGATCTTGTGGTTTGAAATTCTTATTTGTTTTAGTCTTGTGAATTCTAAGATTAGATCAAGGTTTGGATGGCTAGCCTACGTTCTCGAGACTGTGTTTCCCAAAATTGATCGCAATCAAAGATTCAAAGATAAAATGAAATTAGAATTATGAAGAGTTCATAATTGCTAAAATTGAGAAACAAAGTTCTTGATTCAAGATTGGAAATCCATGTGGAATTGTGATTGCAATTGGCCTACATTCATCGAGATCATCTGCTTAGTTTCGGCCACATGAACTACTTTCTTGGTTTCCTGAATTAGTGCGGAATTGTGGATGCCCATGGCTTAGTATCAGCCGCACTTCTTCTTGTCTTGATTTGGAGATGATAACCTTTTTTTTTTTTTTTTTTTTTGGCGAAAGGAGACGGTACTCCCTAGATTTTATTAATATGAAACAAAATAATTACAAACGAGGTGGGGGACTTGACGGCCTTAACCACCTGAAAATAAATACTAGGGGAGGAGGCCTTACACAATCTGTAAGGTCCTCTACAATAAAGGGAGGGGTGACTACTAAATAAAGAGAGCAACCTATACAAATATCTAGCCATAAACTATGATAACCGAATGTGAGGAATCTTTGTCTTTTCCGATGCAAGTAAGCTTTTGCATTGTGGGGGAAGATTGGATATCAGAGACACTTGTGAGCTAAACCCTCGATCAGCAGCCATATTAGCCAAAAAAATCTTCCACACTATTGCCTTCCCTAAGAATATGAGTAACCCGGACCTCCATAAGATTCATAAGGCGATGAATATGATCAATGATGTACCATATAGACCAAGGAATGTGATATTCCCACAAAATAATCATCATTAATACTTGAGAATCCACTTCTAACCAAACATTTTGATATCCAAGAGATTGAGCTAAAAGAAGACCATCCCTTGCAGCCAATGCTTCGGTCATCATGTTTGTAGCAATACCATAGAAATTAGCAAAAGCCTGAATGAAATCCCCATTAAAATCTTGGAGATGATAACCAAAGTTCAAAGAGTCTCATCCTCATAATTATAGAGAAACTAATGACACATAAATATTATGCTTAAATTAATGGATATTAATTTAGTGACTAACTTGATGCTTGACATGTTTATCTTATGTGCTCATAAATATCTTATATGCTATATGTGATGAACCTTCTTTTAAATTTTAAGTCTATATGCCATGCCATGATTAAAACACTTGTAAGTACATAAGTAATTTTATGTGGGCTCGCCAAAGCGAGGTGCATTGATTTTATTCATGTATGAGAAAGATGAGTGAATAAGAGTTTCCTATGCGTTTAAAATGGTTAGACTTAATTAGGCGTCAAAAACAGTTTTGGGCCTAAGGCAAAGATGAGATTAAAACATGCTTTTGAAATTGGATTTCTAAATAATCTCATAAAAGATCTAAGAGTCATATATGATATGATTGACAAGATTTGTCTACCAAATTAATTTGATTTTGAGCGGTCACGCCAAAGCGGACTTGAAATTAAATTAAAGTTGTATCTTAGCCCATTTAAATTATATTATACAAATGTTGTATAAGAAAGTTATATAATTTAGTGGGAGTATTTTTTGAAAAAAAAAATACATCATTTATATTTTTAATGAAATTGGTACTTATAAAATTTTGAAAATTTTGCATAATTGTAGATAATGACAACCAGCACACAATCAATTTCGTTGCGATCGATCCTTGAGAATAATATGTTTCAAGAGAATGGTACAAACTTCATGGATTGGATCTGAAGCCTAAGAATTGTTCTAAGGCAAGAAGATAAATTGTACATTCTTGATGGGCCTATTTCTGAAGAACCCAAAGCCAACGCCCCTAGAGCGGAAAGAGACAATCACAAGAAACATAAGAATGATTATAGGGATGTAAGTTGTATCATGCTCGCGACCATGTGCTCAAAACTTCAACAAAGTTTGGAACATTTGGAAGCCTATGAGATAGGAGTGGAGTTGAAAGGCATGTTTCATGAGAAAGCTAGGCAAGAGTGGTTTGACACCATTGTTGGATTCACTTCTTGCAAAATGAATGAAGGGCAACAAGTTGGACCTCATATGCTTAAGATGAAAGGCTACGTAGAGCATCTTGAGAAACTTGGCTATCCGATTTCATTGGAGCTAGCCACGGATCTCATTCTTAATTTATTGCCTAAAGGTTATAATCACTTTGTGATGAACTATAACATGCATGGAATGGATAAGATTCTCTCCGAGTTGCATAACATGCTAAAAACTGCGGAGAAGAAGATGGTGGAGAAAGGTTCTCCATTGTCAAGAAATTGGTCATTGAAAACGTAATTGCAAGGCTTTTAAGGATGAGCAAAAGATGAAGAAGAGCAGTGGGACTGCGTCGACTTCAGATATCTATGATAGATATTCTCCTTTCTACTACTAGTTCCTGGGTATTGTATACTGGATGTGGTTCTCACATTTGTTTAAATGTGCAGGAACTAAAGAATAGGAGACTACTTAAAGATGGTAACGTGGATCTACGTGTGGGGAATAGAGCAAGAGTTGTTGCATTAGCCGTAGGAACTTATGAAGTCACTTTACCTTTCGGTTTAATTCTTGTTTTTAACAATTGTTATTATGTACCTGTAGATACCCCGGGGAAACCACGGCTTGGCTAGAGCGGTGGATGATCCTAGGATGTCTATTTTGTTTTAATTGTTAGAGTCGCCACCTATGTTATTAAGGGAACATAAGAAAAACCTAAGAATAGCCTAATTAATGTTACGAAACCAAAGATTCGGGATAGAAGGGTTCGGGGGTTACGTGACGGAGTGGGAAGTACTTAAACACCCACTTCGCCCGGCTTAAGCCGGTCTTGCTACTATTGATGTTCTAATACTAAATGTCCTTCTTGTATTAATATAAAATGTACTAACAATTACAATGGAAAGAAAAGGGGAAAATTCTTTATATATTGATTTGTTTCAAAGATTACATGTAACAACTATGCTAGCAATTACATTAAAAGATAAATGGAAAATTAAAATGGAGTAAAGAATATTGGAATGTAACCTTGACCAAACTTCAATAGTGAAGTGGCCTTTATGGTTGTATTCCTTTTTTTATGGAGATTGTACACACATAAGAGAGATAGAAAGATGAAGAAAGAAAAAAAAGAGTTTATTTAAGAAAAGATGAAGAGATTTAATAAAATAAGAATAAGAGTTTTAGAAGAAGAGAATGAACATTGTACCTTGTGCCTGAATGGGGAAGAACCAATTTGTCTATAGTAACCACTCTTGAAAATGAACTTTTAGTTTGAGAGAGCTTTTTGAGTCAAGAATTGGTGATCCTTTTGTGTTAAGAGAGTCCTCCCTTTCCATGGTGGAATGAAGAGGTATTTATAGGTGTTAGGGAAGTGTTTGTGGTCACAAAGATGGCCTTTCCCCGGATAAAGCCAAGGCATAATGGTTTTGGGGGTTACAAATCAGAAAAGGAGGGAAATTTGGCGAAATCTGGGATTCTGGAGGAGGGAAGCGCGCACGACCCACCCCCTTATGGGAGGCACACGCCTATGATAAACGACTATTTTATAGTCTTTTATGATATATTTTACATACTTTTTTTTATCCCAATTCCTAGCTTTATTTAGTCAATTTTTATCTCTATTTACATCTTTTATTTGGATATGATGCTTGGTGTTACTTTGTGGTTAAAACAGGTCTTTCGGGTTAAAATATGACTCATATAGTGAATCGGAGCAAAAAGGTTGAAGATGGAACAATTTAACCAAGTCAAACCAGCCCGGACCATGTTCAAGACCCGCCCAGGTGCTCGGCCGAGCACCACCCTTGACTCGGCCGAGCATAGGGAATCAGAAAGGCAGATTTATTTTCAAAGTCTTGCTCGGCCGAGCACTTTTCCTTGACTCGGCCGAGCACCCCCTGAATCAGCAAAAAGGTGCCTTTTCAAATGAAGACCTCTCCAAGCACCCATCCGGGAAAGATTGCCTCCCCTCCTCCAAGGCTTATAAATAGAAGTAAAAATCAGTAGTTTAGATATCTAGAAACATTGTAAAACTTACTATAGTGAAATTTGTACTCTTAAACATCAAATAATTCTCAGAATTTGTGAAAGACATTCATCTTTTCTTAAGCAATATTCTGAGTTCTTTATCAATAATATTAAGAGGTCATTTTCAAGTCTTTGTCTCCATTTCAAGTTCAGAATAAGTATCTCTACTCTTTTATCTCATCTTCATCTTATTCTTCTCTTTTCACAAATGGCTTGTGAGTAATCCCCCTATTTCTTGGGATTGGAAACTCAACAAACACTTGTATCTACTAATATTCATGCTCTAAATTTACTTTCTTCATCTTATACAATTCTACCATATCAAACTTTAACGCCTACGACCATGATGACGTCCATGGCTCGTATGAATCTTAGTTAATCAAGGGAAGTACTGATCGGAGAACCTTGATTAGCGGATCCATATAGTCAGAACTAAGTTCATTACTCACGAGAGTAGTGTAATGGCTTAGGGATGCTCCTTGAGTGGAAAGTATGCTGATTTTCATAAAGAAAACTTAATGGATTCTTACTAATTATGGGCCATCGAGAGATAGGGCATAATTAGTATGAGAATACAAACGCTACTTGCTTGATCGTGAGAAGTAGTGTAGGCCTAGCATACCATCCTTGTTTTAAAATGAAACTTTAATCTAAATAGAGCATGGATAGTTGATGAATATATGTTGTTGATGTTCCAATCTCGAGAATTCCTTAATCATAAGAGTTTTCAATCTAAGCTATAGTTTTTATTATTACTTTCTAGTCGTGACAAACAATTTTATAACCCCCAATCATTTTCTTTTCTTTATTTTCCTATTCTAAGCAAAGATATTTTGTAAGTAAAGTTGTCCTCGTGGGATCGACTCGCTCTTGCACTTTCTATACTACATACACCCGTGCACTTGCGGAATAAACAAACGTACCAAGTTTTTGGCGCCGTTGCCGGGGACAACGGTTTACTTTCAAAATTTTTCTTTTGCTTTCTATTTTTTGTTTTTAGTTTAATAATTTTTTTTATTTATTTTTGTTAATTATCTAACATCCCGTTAAAGAATTTGTGTCTTTAATTTTGTATTCCATTTAGGTACTCTCGGAGTATATGAAAAGAGCCCGGAAGCCTCTTGAAGAGTTTGATCCGGAGCCAGAAAGGACCTTTCACGAAAGGTTAAGAAAATTCAGAGAATTCCTAGAAGCAGAAATGGCACAAAATGGTGACCAAAATAGAGACGGTGATGGGATACCTGCCACGCCACCACCTAGAACCCTTCGGGAGTTTGTTAACCCAAGTACCCCGGGAACTAGGACACCAATCGTGGTGCCAAATGCTGACGCAGCCCACTTTGATATCAAGCCACAACTTTTGCACATGGTTATGAATAACCAATTCGGTGGCTCGGCACTTGAAGATCCCCACCTTCACATCCAATCCTTCTTGGAATATTGTGACACCACCCGAATCATAGGTGTCACTCCGGAAGCTATTCGGATGCGCCTTTTCCCATTCTCACTAAGGGATAAGGCGAAACAATGGTTGAACGCGGTCCCCCACAATTCATTAACAACATGGGACCAAGTTCAAGAAGCCTTTCTTGGACGCTTCTTCCCTCCATCCAAGACCGCTCAGATCCGGACCAAGATAACAAATTTCAGTCAATATGGAGATGAGTCGTTATATGATGCTTGGGAGCGCTTCAAGGAGCTTTTAAGGATGTGCCCTCACCACGGGCTGGAAAAGTGGTTGATCGTGCACACATTTTACAATGGTCTCATGTTCAAGATAAGGGAGACTATTGATGCTGCCGCTGGAGGAGCGCTTATGAACAAAGGAGTAGACGAAGCACACGACTTGATCGAGAACATAGCATTGAACCATTATCAATGGTCCAATGAGAGGGAGCTACCGCAAGGAACTCCAGGTAAGTACACTATCGATGCTGTTACTCTTCTTTCTTCTAAGGTTGACACGATTCTAAAAAAATTTGAAAATATTAATATGAATCCCGTGGCCAATGTGAACGTTTTTTGTGAACTATGTGGGTCTAACTCACATAGTACCCAAGGTTGTGAATTGCTTGACACTACCCCTAGTGAGCAAGCAAATTTTGCAAACTCTTATGGGAAAAATGGGGGTATGTATTCAAATACATTTAATCCCGAATGGAAAAATCACCCCAATTTTTCCTATAAGAGCAATAATGTTTTAAACACTCAACCTTCTTCTAATCAAGCACCAGGATTCACATCAAATTTCAACAATAATTCTTTCCCTCCCCCTAAATCAAAGTTAGATCTTATAATGGACTTCATGGTCGAAAATAAAAATACACAAGATAAGATCAACAATGAAGTTATGGAAAGTTTAAAGGCATTAAATAGCAGGTTCGATAATCTAACCGCTCATAGTAAAATGCTAGAGAACCAAATTGCTCAACAAGCCAATGCTTCGTCTAGACCACAAGGGAGCCTTCCCGGTCAAACGCAAATGCCTAATGAGCATGCTAATGCGATAAATAGCGGGAGTGAAAAAGAAGAAAACCTTAGTGATAAGAACCATAGTCCGACTCCTCAAATTTTTAAAACTAATAAGGAAGTTGAGAAGGGGACGGAATCCCCGAAACCATCTAGGAATTTTGATCCGCCAATACCTTACCCTCAAAGGTTGGCGAGGGAAAATCTCGATAAACAATTTTTAAAATTTTTAGAAGTTTTAAAATCAATTTACATCAATGTTCCTTTTATTGTTTTTTAAAACAAATGCCCTCTTACACAAAATTTTTAAAAGAAATTCTTTCAAATAAGAGGAGACTTGAGGAGTTTGAGTCTGTTGCACTAACGGAAGAGGTAAGTGCCGTTTTACAAAGTAAACTACCTCCAAAATTAAAAGATCCCGGCACTTTCTCTATCCCTTGCAACATAGGTAATTTCAATGTTGAGAACGCATTACTCGATCTTGGGGCAAGTGTTAGCCTCATTCCACTATCAGTTAGTAAGAGAATAGGTGTGGGGGAAATCAAACCCACCACAATAACTTTACAATTAGCGGACCGTTCCATTAAGACTCCGGTAGGTATTATGGAAGACATCCCTTGTCGAGTTGGGAAATTAACAATCCCGGTCGACTTTTTAGTTCTTGAGATGGAAGAAGACAATAACATTCCCGTTATCTTAGGTAGACCATTTCTTGCCACCGCGGGGGCAATCATTGATGTTAAAAATGGTAAACTTTCTTTAAACGTAGGGAATGAGAAAGTGAATTTTAAATTAATAAAAATCCAAATCTTAAGAACCCTTGCTCTGGTGTTAACATGTTAGAATCTATGAGCAAGGAATGTGAAATTAGAAATAAGTGCCCTACTAGAGACAAGATTGAAAAATCCATGCCAAAGGGTAAGATACCAAAGAAGGAAAGCAAACCGGGGTGTCGTATGTGCATAGATCGCAGAAGCTCAATCATTCCAATGGGCATGGAATGCCGGATTGTCAAAGATAATAGGCCGTCACGATACCATTCATTAGCCATTCCAATTATAAGAAAGGGGTCGAGCTAATGACCTTAAACAAGCATCATCGGGATGGTAACCGATGAATTATTTTTTTTGTTGTTATATATTATTATTTTACTCTTCTTATTCTTCTCCTCCCCAATTTTTTCTTTTTAAAGTTGTCCTATTTTAAAACATTGAGGACAATGTTTGATTTAAGTGTGGGGGAGGGGGTAGAATCTCTTTCTTTTATTCTAAAAAAAAAAAAAAAAAAAAAAAAAAAAATCTCTTTTTATCATCATCAAATTATCCTTATAAAACTTTTTCTTATTTATTTCTTTAAAAACTTTTATCTTTTGAGAATTTTGATAAAAAGAAGTTAGGAATATATTGGGAATAAATGAAATTTTTTATGTATAAGTATAAAATTTATAAACTTTATTAAGTACAAGCATTACTTTTTTTAATGATTTTTGGGTCATTTAAGTTAGGTTACATTAACTTGTGAAAATTTTAAAAACATTCTTGTTTATACATCACAAAAACCTTTATTTTTACTCCTTTTAAGATATGAATGATTGTTATGCATTCCCGAATCACAAAAACCTTCACCTAAAACCATCTTTCCATTTCCACTTTCAAGGCTATTAATCAACTTAAATCTCTTGTGAATTGCCCACTCGAATATCTAAATGAATAAATCATTATAGAGTGGAACAATTCAAGTCAAGATAATCAATTGCCACGTATAACTAATATAATCTCTAGCCTTTTCCACTACCATCCTCCGCCTCCATTTTTGTGATTCAAGGTGCATAACAACTTATGAGTATCTTAGTTAAGGAATAAAAGTCAATGTTCAAATGATGAATTTCAAGCATGAAGCAATTCTTCACAAAGCACTCTAAAGAGTGAATTTATTTCAAAACCATACTTGTGATCCAAAAGTTCATTTGGCTATTTCAATATGCTTCTACTTAATAAATTTTATTCTTGCTATATGAAACTTATAATTTTTTATCTATTTCCCAATATAATCCTAGTTTCTATTGAGCAAAATTCTTGAATTATAGAAGGGACGGAAAAATAAGTAGGAAGAATTTTTATCAAGGCATATTTTTATTTTTTTTAAAGAGAGCATGTTATTTATTTTACTTATTCTTGTATGGTCATTTATTCTTCTCTTCCCTTTTTCCAATTTCTAACTTGCTTAGGGACAAGCAAGGTTTAAGTGTGGGGAGTTGATAAACGACTATTTTATAGTCTTTTATGATATATTTTACATACTTTTTTATCCCAATTCTTAGCTTTATTTAGTCAATTTTTATCTCTATTTACATCTTTTATTTGAATATGATGCTTGGTGTTACTTTGTGGTTAAAACAGGTCTTTCGGGTTAAAATATGACTCATATAGTGAATCGGAGCAAAAAGGTTGAAGATGGAACAATTTAACCAAGTCAAACCAGCCCGGACCATGTTCAAGACCCGCCCAGGTGCTCGGCCGAGCACCACCCTTGACTCGGCCGAGCATAGGGAATCAGAAAGGCAGATTTATTTTCAAAGTCTTGCTCGGCCGAGCACTTTTCCTTGACTCGGCCGAGCACCCCCTGAATCAGCAAAAAGGTGCCTTTTCAAATGAAGACCTCTCCAAGCACCCATCCGGGAAAGATTGCCTCCCCTCCTCCAAGGCTTATAAATAGAAGTAAAAATCAGTAGTTTAGATATCTAGAAACATTGTAAAACTTACTATAGTGAAATTTGTACTCTTAAACATCAAATAATTCTCAGAATTTGTGAAAGACATTCATCTTTTCTTAAGCAATATTCTGAGTTCTTTATCAATAATATTAAGAGGTCATTTTCAAGTCTTTGTCTCCATTTCAAGTTCAGAATAAGTATCTCTACTCTTTTATCTCATCTTCATCTTATTCTTCTCTTTTCACAAATGGCTTGTGAGTAATCCCCCTATTTCTTGGGATTGGAAACTCAACAAACACTTGTATTTACTAATATTCATGCTCTAAATTTACTTTCTTCATCTTATACAATTCTACCATATCAAACTTTAACGCCTACGACCATGATGACGTCCATGGCTCGTATGAATCTTAGTTAATCAAGGGAAGTACTGATCGGAGAACCTTGATTAGTAGCAGATCCATATAGTCAGAACTAAGTTCATTACTCACGAGAGTAGTGTAATGGCTTAGGGATGCTCCTTGAGTGGAAAGTATGCTAATTTTCATAAAGAAAACTTAATGGATTCTTACTAATTATGGGCCATCGAGAGATAGGGCATAATTAGTATGAGAATACAAACGCTACTTGCTTGATCGTGAGAAGTAGTGTAGGCCTAGCATACCATCCTTGTTTTAAAATGAAACTTTAATCTAAATAGAGCATGGATAGTTGATGAATATATGTTGTTTATGTTCCAATCCCGAGAATTCCTTAATCATAAGAGTTTTCAATCTAAGCTATAGTTTTTATTATTACTTTCTAGTCGTGACAAACAATTTTATAACCCCCAATCATTTTCTTTTCTTTATTTTCCTATTCTAAGCAAAGATATTTTGTAAGTAAAGTTGTCCTCGTGGGATCGACTCGCTCTTGCACTTTCTATACTACATACACCCGTGCACTTGCAGAATAAACAAACGTAACAGCCTATCACAAAGGAGGGCAAAGGCGTGCACGTCCCACCTTAAGAAAATCCATATTTTAGCCCAAAAGTTAACCTTGTTATGTAGTTAAGCCCTGAAACTAACGAAATCATTCAGAAACTTAACGAACACGACAAAAGTCAACAAAAACAAAGTAAAAAAAGACTCAAGGTTGACCTTGTAACTTAGTGAAGTCCAAGACTAACAGAGTAAGTCAAGAACTTAACGGAAAGTAACGAAAGTTAACGAAAAGTAACAAAACTTAACATAAAAGAGGAAGATAGAGAATGTGTATGCAATTGGGACATGAGAGGTACAAGGCGGGGTCCCTCAGTGATGTGGATTGCAAATCAAAATGCGTCGACGAAAGAAAGACAAACGCCGAGGACATCGACAAGAGAAATAAAGACTCGATAAAAATGGGAGATTGAAATAACAAGGGATAGAGGTGCACCCCCTGTGTCGGTGACTTGGATGGTTGTTGATGGAGAGGATAGTGATCTCCGCGATTCATCGTGGATGAAATATTTGATAAAATGTCGGTGATATGAGATGGCTCACCGTGCCAAAGTTTAGAGTCCGATTAGCGGACTTTTGTAGTCTTTTATGCCTCGCCTGGAAGCTGACTCTTCAGGTGTAGTCCTTTGATGTCTCACCTGGAGACGAACCCCCTGTAGTGTAGTCTTTTATGCCTCACTTGGGGATGACTCTTCGGGCGTAGTCCTTTGATGTATCACCTGGAGATGAACCCCCTATATGTAGTGTAGTCTTTTATGCTGCACTTGGGGCTGACTCTTCGGGCGCAGTCCTTTGATGTCTCACCTAGAGACGAACCCCTGTATGTAGTGTAGTCTTTTATGCCGCACTTGGGGCTGACTCTTCGGGCGCAGTCCTTTGATGTCTCACCTGGAAACGAACCCCTGTATGTAGTGTAGTCTTTTATGCCTCACTTGGGGCTCACTCTTCGGGTGCAGTCCTTTGATGTCTCACCTGGAGACGAAACCCCTGCATATAGTGTAGTCTTTTATGCCTCACTTGGGGCTGACTCTTCGGGCGCAGTCCTTTGATGTCTCACCTGGAGACGAACCCCCGGAATGCAATTGCGATTGTATTTATTGCAGTGGTATCAGATGCCAAGAGACTTACTCCTTTACCTGTTATGTGTTTGCTTTGCAGATATATGTGTTTGTGCTTGTAGTGTGATGTGATTTGAAAAGCAGAGATTTGCATGAGAGAGTGATTTTGCAAGGATGGAGAAATTGCTTTTGTATGTGATGTGATTTGAAAGGAGCTTTGATGGATGATGTTCATACCTTCACTTACCATGGCTGCTTGATGGATTTTTGCGGAGGATGCTTTGATGGAGAATGTTGGTGAGATGACATTTCTGGATGATGGGTTGGTCGTGCCAAAAGGTTGCCTATGTATCCTTTGAAGAAAATCAAACCAGCGTAGTTCAAGGATGATGGATAACTCTGGGGAAGAAGCTAGGAGCAAAGCAAAATGAAGCACATACTTTTTACACAAGTAAGGAGACAAAAAAAAATTATTTTTTTTAGGTTAGAAGGAAAAAAATATATACACATGCGAGGAAAATATTTTTTTTAATTCGTGGGTGAACCATTTTAACCATTGTGTGCTTATAAATCCAATCCAAGATCAAGTCATGTTTGGTCGAAGTCCGGATTGCCTCGCTTGAATTCTGTTGTCGCTGTTGTGCCCAACGAAGATTGATGTCTAGCCCCAAGAGATTTGTCGATTATGAGGCTTCAAAAGAATTTCGATGCCGAGATATCGAGGGGTTGCTGATTGTAAAGCCCTTAGAACGCCTTTGATGCCAAACTTTGAGCGACTTGCATAGCCCCAAGATAAATCAGTTCTCGGCCCATTCAAATAAATTACCGTTTGTTGTTGACGTGAGCAAGCCCCAAGATGAGATTATTGCCACCAAGCTTCGAGAGATTGCTAAGCCTCAAATGTCATGTTCTTGTTGTTTGCGAGCTTCAAGATGGTGAAATGTGAAGACCTTTTGATGTAAAGCCCCAAAAATGTCTTGGAATCGGCTTGGCATTGCACCGTTTGGTAGAAATCTTGATAGTGATCTCCCTCTTTCTCTTTCTTGGATATGAATGGCCCTTTTTGCGGTCGGTACCCAAATGGCGGAGGGTCCAAGTTGAAAAGTGTAGAAAGGTCTTTGGCAAATGTCCTGGGAGAGATTGCGGTGTTGTCGAGGTTGTGGATGATAAGGTCTTGGTGTGATAAGGTCCTAAATGAGTATGTTTGCTTGAGTCTTCTTGGGTTGAACTAATAATGGATCTTCGGATGCAACTTGTACGGATGCAACTTGTGCTTTTGATCTCAGAGAAAGGGGTGCTGAATTGCAGAAACATTGGGATTATTACCCGCTATAACCCGTTTAAGTTCGTTTAGCATATTGGATATTTTTCCTTTTCTTTAAGACTTCCTTCAAAACCTCATCGTAAGTCACAACATAACAAGAATCATCAAATTCATTCATAACATCGGAGCCCTCCTTTCAAACCAAAAGACCTTTGACGTGAAGTACTGAGAGACCCTTTAAGCTTGTACCACTCCCCACATTGCATTGCTCAAGTATCATTGCCCAAAAGACTGTCGAAGCCCATTAAAAAGACTTTCTTTGCCAAACTGATAGAGGAAACTTCAAATATTTCACATGACTTTGCTAGGGCCCTCGTTAGGGGAGGTGAAGTGAATTGCATTTTTGCTGAGGGACCCTTTCAAACTTGAGTCTTGCCCCTAGAGTGCCATCACCGATTGTAAGTAGAGCAAGAAAGGCCTATCCTTGATTGGGGAACATGCACGAGTACACATGACAAGAATGCTTTTCGACATTCCTTTTAAGAGACTTTGAGGATAGTCTCACACATGTTTCTTGATCGTAGCCCCTAGGGCTCATTAACTGTCAAATGAAGAAAAAGAATCTCTCATTCTTGAGTCACATAGGCCCCAGGGCATCATCATTTATCGATCAAAGTAAGAGACTCGTCCTCGTGTGGGGGGACAAACATAAAAGGACATGGCAAGAGCTACTCCATTCTCGGGAAGCCTTTTGACATACTTTAGGGGCACATGCTTGTAGAAGCTTGAAAACTGAATTACATGTTGTTGCTACTCGCTGCCCAAACCAATTGACTCATTCAGGACTATTTGTGCAACCTCGTACCCCTCAATGATGGGCTCGTTCTTGGATGGATCTTGGTTACCACGGGCCTTCTTTCTCATGAACCCAACAATGCACATTGTTGGAGAAAAATCTTACTTCAATAACCCCAAACAACCTTTGATTGTGCCATATCTTGTCGAGCCTTTCGCAATTCCAAAGTTGACTCGGTGGGGAATTGACTTGCTGAGGAGATTCAATGTAGAACTTGTGTAGTTGTCTTTTTTAGAGGCCGGGGATCTCCATTTCTCTTTCCTTTCTCTCTCTCACTCTCTCATTTTTTTATGACGCACCCTGTTTTTTGCCTAGACCGCCCTTTTGGGTTTTCAATCTAGCGGGCATCTATTTTACGTCTTCATTTTGACTCGATTAATGAGGAAGTGTGCATTGACTCGAGCCGAGGATGAGAGACATATGATTTTGCGGTGGAGACCTTTTGTCACTAATAATGAGTGACATTGACTCAGCTAGGGAAGTAGCCCCTAGTATTTACTTCATGTATTTACATATTTTTTGAATGACTCACGAAAGCAAATAAGTCATTAAGAGAGAAGAGAAGGAAAGCCCCAATTTGATTGCGAGAAACTGGGAATATTGCTGAAAGAAGAAAAGCCCCTAGACTCGACAAGGAACGCAAAACAATTCCAATTCTAAGAAAGTTATTCAATCTTGAGGTGTTAATTCATTGGCAAATGACTCGTACAAAGATGTCGTGACAAGTTCGAGATGAAGGCCGATCACCATAACGCATTAGGGCTAAACATATCTTCTTTCTTGCATGAGACCGGACCCGAAGGTTGCCTACGTTCCTCCAGTGTAGAAGCTCAGGTCACAGTCGTTCTTGCGGATGCTCCATTCGCCGTGATGGTTATTGTTGGTGTTGGTGCCCTAGGCACGTTTAATAAATGTTGTAATTGTTATCATTTATTTCATATTAATAAAGAGATGTTTTGATTATTATTGTTGTTCATGTTTACTTATAATAATCTCCGTCCCTAGTACTTGTTTGGTATTAGTATAAAGGGTAAATGATCATGGGATGATCATGTTAGATTTATAGGTACTTGTTTAGTACTGAACATGACCCGATTTATGAGATCTATATCATGGTCAATGTCATATATATATCTCATATTAGTTATGTCATTTGAATCCCTAGACATGTAGTTATTATAGTCTTCCACTTGATGAACATTATGTTTGACATATTCAAACGCTACCTTTAACCGGGTAGTTATAAAGGGTATGATTGGCATAATCGGATTCATGTAGGGAAGAATAATAAGCTATGATGGATTTGTCCCTCTTCGGAGAGATGTCAAGCTTGGGCCTCTCGTAGGAATGATGTTTATGAAAATGTTCGGCCGGACTCAAATGAATTGATTTGATCAATGTCATTTGGATTATCAACATATTCGGAATCGAGAAAGTATTGAACAAAAACAAGTTGACTTGTTGACCATGACTTGTGTTCAATGACATCGTGGAGAAAAGGTTTGTGACATATTCTAAATGGAATGCGAACTTGTATCCAGTTATACTATTTGGGTAGGTATGACGGTTTGCTAAAAACCTAATCATATCTTATGGTTTCATGTTTGAACCCATTGCCAACTTAGTATAATCCTAGAGGGTCACACACAATAGAACGAATCCTAAAAGGACTATATTGGAATATTGGGTCGAAGGACCATTTGAGGATTTAAGGAAATTAGAGGAAGAAGAGTGGAATAAGGGAGGTCCGGTCAGACCAGGCAATAGACCCGGGCGGACCATGATAGGTCCGGTCAGACCCTATGCTGTACCCGGCCGGACCAGTCGGTTTCGGGAGGAACTTTCCTTAATCCTTTTTCTTACGGGTTTAGACATAAGTTACCTATTTGGAATAGGTCCAACTTGTATATAAACAGCCCTAATTCGACCTAAATCAGTACGTGTGTTTTTGCAAGCCTCCAAAGAGTTTTGAGAGTTATTTCTTGTTCTAAGAAATCCCTAGATTGAAGAACAAGAACTAACACAATAATATTCCATATAGTCAAAATATAATTGAGAAAACGTGTTTCTCAATTTGGTCTAGCAACCAAGATCAAGTGCTCTTGATTGTCGTCCGTGGTGTGGATATCGCTAGAGGGTGAAGCTCATCATCTTCAAAGTTCGTGGCCTCTACCAAGTTTGGTCAGAACTTGGATTTGGGTTAAGAGCACTATTAGATATCCCTAGTCTATTCCTCTTGAACTAATTTTCTCTGATGTATGGGCTTCTCCTGTTTACTCCCTTGACAAGTTCAAATACTATGTTATATTTGTTGACCACTTTACAAAATATACATGGTTTTACCCAATGAAACAAAAATCCGACACATTTGCCATCTTTACTCGCTTTAAAGCACTTGTTGAAAAATTCTTTAATCGCCCAATCATTCAACTATTTTCTGACAATGGTGGGGAATTGTTTACGCGCGGGTTTTTGTGTTTGTTTGACTTTGAGGTGCCTTTTCATCCTTCGATTTACCCTTTTTGATTGTTTGAGAGTCGCCACCATGTTGTTGTCGGAACACGGACCGAGATATCTGGATTCGGGGGTTAAGTTATGAATTGGAAAGGTCAAGGAGCACCCAATTCACCCAATCTAGGATTGGTCTTGCTAAGAAATCATTATCATTGTTTCAAAATCATGCAAAATGTATGTAAAAGAGAAAACAAACAAATAAATAATTGCTTATTTATTTGGGATGTCGGATCATGTGCTTCGAGACCATCTCCATGGATTAGAGAGGCTCTAGGCTGATCCTTTAATGGAATCACACTACTTCAAAAACAAAGAAGGAGATGAGAAGATAGAAAACAAAGAGTTTTACCTAAGCGTTCTTCAAGAATCCTATGGATGGCCTTTACTAAAGGCCTTGAATCTCCGATAAACTTGGCTTGAATGGTGTTGTGGAGGCTTGAATTTCGTGGGTGAGAAAGAGGGACTGATTATAGGGACCTATTTGATCAGATTTGGAGTGGTTTAGGGTGAATGAGGATTCTAGCCTTTTTTTCGGTTCAAGAACCTTTATATTTATAGGAGTTTTAGACCTAGGGTTTTGGCCAAGAAGGTAAATTGTGATGGGAATCCAAGACTTGATTCCCACAGAGGTATTTTTGGACTCTAGGATCGTCCATTAGGTTTTCCCGGATTGCTTAAGTGTTTGCCAAGAAAAGGGGTTAAGATCAACAAGGAAACTGACCAAAAACCCGACTGTCAAGGGTGATGTCTCGTACGAGACATCAATGTCTCGTACGAGGCATCTCAGTGCTGGAATTCACTATTTTCCCTCTGCAGTAGTTTTAATGTTCATTTTGGCCCTTTACTAACGGAGTCAGTCAAAAACTTAACGAAACATGTCCAACTTAACGAGTTTCGACCCAAATCAAAGGCTAGACACAGAAGTAGTGTGATTATGAATGAATGTCCAAAATGGGGTATCTACAGAGCCCCTCGGCGATGATACTTATGGATGAAGTACCGTCGTCAATAGAAAAGACGCCATTTTGAACTAGGGGTATGGTCGTGCTAAAAAGCTACCTACGTATTCCTCGGAAGGAAATCAGACCAAACGAAGTTCGACTTTGAAAACACGCAAAAACTGAGGTTTAAGTTATTTTGAAATTCGTGAATCCGATTATGCCAATCATACCCTTTATAACTACCCGGTTAAAGGTAGCGTTTGAATATGTCAAACATAATATTCATCAAGTGGAAGACTATAATAACTTCATGTCTAAGGATTCGAATGACATAACTAATATGAGATATATGTACGACATAGACCATGACATAAATCTCATACAGCGGGTCATGTCCAGTACCTTGTTCCAAACAAGTACCCATAAATCTAACATGATCATCTCATGATCATTTAGCCTTTATACTAGTTCTTAACAAGTACTAGGGATGAAGATTATTATAAGTAAACATGAACAACAATAATAATCAAAACATCTCTTTATTGATATGAAATAAATGATAACAATTACAACGTTTATTAAACGTTCCTAGGGCACCACTACCAACAATCTCCCACTTGCCCTAGGCCCAATCTCCCATGTATCTAATACCCATGGACCTAACATGACCTTCATGTTTAGCTTGTGGAAGTCCCTTTGTTAGCGGGTCCGCAACATTGTCATCAGTAGGTACTCTGCATATATTTACGTCTCCCCTATCAACGATTTCTCGAATGATATGAAAACGCCTAAGTATGTGTTTGGATTTCTGATGTGCTCTTGGTTCCTTTGCTTGAGCAATAGCACCATTATTATCGCAATAAAGGTCTATTGGATTAGCAATGCTAGGAACCACTTCAAGTTCAGTGATAAACTTCTTAATCCAAACAGCTTCCTTTGCAGCATCTGATGCAGCAATATACTCAGCTTCCGTTGTAGAATCAGCGGTTGTACTTTGCTTGGAACTCTTCCAGCTTACAGCTCCACCATTTAACATAAACACAAAACCCGATTGCGATCGACTATCATCTTTGTTGGTTTGGAAGCTTGCATCCTCCCCCTTAGGTTGAACGCAGCAATGACACATAGAAACCAAGAATATACCTCTACGAATGCAAGCAAAGTCAGTGGGCAGGCCATTGTGAAGAGCACGCCAAAGAAAGACTGAAATCTTATTGGGCACATGTTTATGCCAACAAGATGCGGAGACCATAGATTTAGGACGGGACTGTCTAATTTCTTTCCAGGCTGAGGAAACAGAAAATTTACCTGAAGAAGAAGGAGACCACCAAATTTGATCCCTTTCATCCGAGATACGGATATGCTGTTCTTCAATGGCTCTAAGAAGAGGAAGACCAAAATTATCAACAATATAATTGTGACTTGGCTACCCATTTAAGAAAAGAGAAGACACTACTACATGCGCATGAGGAAGGCCAGCCACAATAGAGCCAAGCCAATTCTCGTGGATAGAAATGTCTCCTTCACCAATCCCCCAGCTTATTCTAGGTTCCACAAAATCTTTAGCTCCAATCATATGCCTCCAAACATGGGAATAAATAGATCTAGGAGTGACATCCATTGGATGGATACCATTACAATATTTAGCTAAGAGGAATTCAGTCCACAAAGATGATGATCCCCGAAGTCTCCACCACAACTTCATAGCAAAAGAGAGAGATATATCCTCAAAACGCCTTAAGCCAAGACCCCCCTCATCTGTTGGCCAAAACATATGATGATAAGCCACCTAATGGCATTTATTTTCTCCATCAACCCCACTCCAGAAAAATCTAGCAATCAAACCATACAAAGCTTTAATAATACCCTTGGGAGGTTCCATTAAAGCAATGTAATAAAGTGAAATAGATTGAAGACAAGCCTTTATAAGAGTAAGCTTAGCACCAAAAGAGATGAGTTTACCACACCAAGAATGAAGCCTATCCTCCATTTTCCGAATAATAGGCTGAAAAAAGCTATTTCTCTTGCGACCAACGTAGAGAGGACAACCCAAATAAATAATTGGTAACTCCTTCTTGATGAATCCCGTTGTATGAGCAATGATAGAATCACGAGTTGCATCATGCTTTCCCGTAACAAAGCAAGATTTCGAAGCATTTATGAGCTGCCCCGAGAAATTTTGGTACCAATCCATGCATCGCATATGAAGATCAAGTGAGTCTTTACTCCCATTACAGAAAACCATAACATCATCAGCACAGGCAAGATGGGATATAACAGGAACATTAGGATGCGTTGTGTGGTATCTATGATGCTCAAATCTGTTATGCAAAAGATTTATACCACGACTAAGAACTTCAGCCATAATAATGAATAACATAGGCGAAATAGGATCACCCTGGCGAAGGCCCCTTGTAGAATGGAAAAAACCACAGCTTTCTCCATTAACAAGAACGGAATACCAACAGGAAGATATACATCTGTAAATAATATCAATCCATACCTCAGAGAAACCAAATCTACGAAGGACCTTGATCAAAGCAAACCAAGAGACACGATCGTAGGCCTTCGACATATCCAGCTTTAAAACAACATTCGACCCCCGAACCTTCTTAGTAAGGGAATTAAACATTTCTTGTGCAAGGAGAGCATTATCATGGATGAGGCGGCCTTGAACAAAGCCACTTTGTTGGGGAGAAATAATGCGGGGTAAAATATTTGCTAATCTATGAGTCATGAGCTTGGTGATAACTTTATTCGAGAAATTACACAGACTAATGGGACGCATCTCACCAAAATTAGAGGGGGCTGCCACCTTTGGAATTAGCACAACAAGAGTACTCGTCCAACTACGAGGCATGGAGAAACCCGAGAAAAAATCCCCAATAGCTAAGAATAAGTCCTCCTTGAAAATAGGCCAACACACTTTATAAAATTCACCCGTAAAACCATCAGGTCCAGCAGCACTAGTGGCGCTCATACTCGAGATAGTCTCAAGAATCTCCTCCCTCGAAGGGATAGCTGACAGGCCAATATTATCTTCCTCATAGATAAGCCGAGGAATAACATGAAGGAGGTCTTCAGAGGGAATGTCGTGTTGCTCAGTAAACAAAGATGAGAAGAAATTAACTGCCTCATTCTGAATATCTTCCTTTGATGTAATCCAGTCCCCATTTGAATTTTGAATACGATGAATATGTAATTTCTGTCTCTTTTTCTTCACACACGCATGGAAATATGAGGTGTTACGGTCCCCATCCTTAATCCAAGAAAGATTTGCTTTTTGTTTCCAATAGTCATCTTCATTTTTAAGGCGATAAGACAGATTTGCTTGAGCTAAATGAAGATCATCCCTGTTCTCTTCCGTTGGAGTTTGTTGATAAACCAATTCTTTAGCAGCAACCTCATTTTCAGCCATCACAACTTGTCGATCAATTCTACCAAAATGTTCTTTATTCCAAATAGAAAGATCCTTACGGAGAACACCCAACTTATTAGCAAACTTAACCATAGGCCTTCCCTCCGTTGTGGCATTCCACTTTTCTTCCACAAGATGGAGAAAGTTGGGGCTATTAACGCAAGCATTTATAAAATGAAAAGCTCCTCAAGTTGCTTCAGCAGTAATCTTGACAGAAATAAAAAGGGGAGAGTGGTCGGAGCAAGTCTTATTCAAATGAGTCACCATAGTTGAATGGAATAGCCGCATCCATTCTTCATTATAAAAAGCCCTATCCAAACATTGACAAATAGTAGCCCATCTCCGTTTATTCCACCACGTATAGGGGTTACCATGATATCCCGCCTCCATTAAACCAGCTCCAATCGAAGCATAAACAAATTCAGCCACCCATTTTTCCCGAACTGGCCGTCCCCCTAATTTCTCTCCTTGATGAGTAACAATGTTAAAATCACCCGAGACAAGCCAAGGAAGAGTAGTATTGCCAAGAGATAAAAAAGAATCCCACAGAGCTCTCCTTTCGTATTTGTTACAACTAGCGTACACAAAAGAAATAATAACCGCATGGGGCCATTGATAATGAGAGACACGAAGGGAGATGATCTGATTAGTATCATCCAGAACTTCACAGTTGAGGCCATATTTCTAGAAAACCCAAATAGCCCCTGAGCAATTAAAAACACCACCAGAACAACCAAGCTTACAAGCATAAGACTGCACATTAGACATATCAATCTTTGGCTCATAAAAACCAGCAATAGAAATCCCATGAATACGAAGAAGCCGTTTAGCCCTTCTCAATGAACCAGAATTACCAATACCGCGAATATTCCAACTAAGAACACCTACCATTTAAAACAGACTTTAAAAGAAGTACAAAGTGGGGATATACCTTAATTCCCAGGAGTAAATGAGAGAGGACTTGAGACAGCCCCTTCATCCTTTTTCTTCTTCTTACGGGAAGCAACCATAGTGAAACCATCATCATCCACACTTTGTCCACTAGCCTTGAATGCTGAATGTAAAGCCTTGACATGATCACTAGAGGTAACACGGGGAGCTCTAGGTGAAAGATTGAGAGAACCTTCCATATTACATTTGACCCGACTTTTAGGAGTAGAAATGCTGGGTAACATTGCCATATCATCTCCTATAGTCATACACAGTTTCGTAACATCTTGTACTGGGGGAATATTCACATGACTATTAGAAATCTGATCTCCATCTTTCTTTTTCTTGGTCAACGCCTCATTAACAGCTTTAGGCAGAGCAATACCCCTCCTTGCAACCTTGGGAGCCTCGAATGGTGGGGCCATTTTCGAAATAACCTTGCTAGGTTTAGGGTCATCCTTTACAACCTTTTCATTCTTGTCTTCCTTCTTTCCATCACCAGATTTGAGATTTTTTTCTTCCAGTTTTTTTCCATCAACCTTTTGAGATTGCTTGTAATTATTAAGGACACGGCAAGATGCATTGTCATGCCCAATCAAAGAAAAATGTCGACAAAACAATGGAAGATTTTCATATTCAATAACTTGAAAGAAACTAGGGACACAATCACCACAATCTACATGAATTTTGTCCGGTAGCTTCTTTAGAAGATCAACCTAAACAAGGATTTTAGCCACGCTTGGCCTAGACAATTCTGCGGTAGCTTTATCAATTGATAGGGCTTTCTAAACGTGCTAGCAAGCGAAAATAGAAAAACTTTGTTGAATAAATGAATCGGCAATCCCGGTAGGCTTACCCAAACAGGAACAAGAGGAGAATCTTGTTGGGGCCGCCATGAAGGGGTCCAAACCGTAGTTTTCATGGGATACTTAGTAACATACCAGACTTCTTTAGTCCAAAGACGTTGAAAATCTGCCTCGGTAGAGAGCTGTATCAGCATATGATGTTGATCAATATGACCAAGTTTGAAATCACCTTTGAGTTGGAATTTAGCAAAAGCTAATCGGGAAGCCTCCATAGTTGGCCTTCCATTCTTAAACTTTCCTACCAGCATCCATGCAAATGGCCTAGCAAAGGCGTCAATGGCAGCTTTCGATAATTTAAGAGAAGGTATACCTTTGTGTAGTGTCGAGGGGATGATAGGGATATCAGAAACCGGTGTTGTCGGCTTTGATCCAAAGAGAGAGGCGAATGATTTGTTTAGACCAGGGGTTTGATTAACGGTAGCGTGATTAGGGTTAGGGGTAGCGCTAGGGTTTAGAGAAACCCTAATCGCCTCTTCATGCAAGCGAGAATCAATGGGGGACGGGCCAAGGCCCAGGGACGGCATTGTGGGAGGATTGGCATCCATGGCCATGGTAGGGCGGCTGGATCTACCTAGGAGAGCCCTAGGAAACCCTAGCGAAAGCCAAAGGGACGAAGGAGATGGAGGAGAGAGAAAAGAGAAAAAGTCAAAAAGTCAATACTGGCTTTCTTCCTTCTGATAGGACCTATAACATTGGTTGTTGGATGGTCTCTATGCTCATTGATTTCTGGAGGGAGGTCTTCATGAACCACTATTTCTTGAAGATTTTCTAGAGGAGGCTCTTCTTGATAATCATTGAAATCTTCATTGAAGGTGATGTTTGGAACTGGATCAACGGTTTGAATGGGATCAGAAGAGTGCGGTTCTACAGCAACACCTTCGGTTTGATTTGGAGCGGCTGGAGTGTTGGGTTTCGTAGTAACATGCGCAGCGGAATTAAGCATTTAAAATTTATGAAACCCAAAGCCCATAGATCCATTCATATGATTAAGTCAAATACAACATAATGAATACTAGAATACTAACCCTTGATGCCTTTTATTTTGCAACCTTGAATTCGATGGAGGCTTGAAATCTTGATCACGAACAAAGCAAGAATCACGAACTATGAAGATGATAAGTTTCACCCTCTAGCGGTATCCACACCACGAACGAATATCAAGAACACTTGATCTTGGTTGCTAGACCAAATTATGAAACACGCTTTCACAATTGTAAGAACTATATGGAATTATGAATATTCTTGTTCTTCACTTTTGGGATCTTAGAACAAGAAAATAACCTCCCATAAACCTTTGGAGGCACTCACAACAACATGTCTAATGGCTGTAAAAAGGATCCTTAAATAGGTCCTAATCCTTAACCCTTAAGGACTTAAGAAACCTAAATCCCGTCACCAAATTAGGCAACAAGGAATTCTGGCCGACTTGACTGGCACGGTCGTGCCCTACAATCTGGCACGGTCGTGCCATCTAGTCCGCGCGAATTCCCTAGCCGCCCATTTTTGGCACGGTCGTGCTTGGTAATTTGGCACGGTCGTGCCAATCATGTCGACAGGTTTGCCTTGGTTTGGATTTATGGCACGACCGTGCCATTTTAAGGCGCACGACCGTGCCAGAGCCAAACACTGATATTTTTCCATAATTCCCATTTAGTCCTTTACGATTCGTTCTATTTGTGTGTGACCCTCTAGGATTACACTAAGTTGGCAATGAGCCCAAACATGAACCCATAAGATATGATTAGGTTCTAGCAAACCGTCATACCTACCCAAATAGTGTAACTAGATACAAGTTCGCATTCCTTTTAGAACATGTCATAATCCCTTTGTCCACGATGTCTTTGAACACAAGTCATGGTCAACAAGTCAACTTGTTTTGTTCAATACTTTTCTCGATCCCGAATATGTTGATAATCCAAATGACATTGATCCAATCAATCCATTTGAGTTTGGCCAAACATTTCATCAACATCATTCCTTCGAGGGGCCCAAGCTTGACATCTCTCCGAAGAGGGACAAATCCATTTGGCTTATTATTCTTCCCTACGTGAATCCAATTATGCCAATCATACACTTTATAACTACCGTGTTAAGGCAGTGTTTGAATATGTCAAACATAATCTTCATCAAGTGGAAGACTATAATAACTTCATGTTTAAGGATTCAAATGACATAACTAATATGAGATTTATATATGACATCGACCATGACATAAATCTCATACCGCGGGTCATGTCCAGTACCTTGTTCCAAACCATAAATCTAACATGATCATCCCATGATCATTTAGCCTTTATACTAGTGCTTAACAAGCTCTAGGGACGGAGATAATTATAAGCAAACATGAGCAACAATAATAATCTTATTATCTCTTTATTATCATGAATAAACTGATAACTTATACAGCGTTTAACAACCGTGCCTAGGGCACCAACACCAACAATCTCCCACTTGCCCTAGGCCCAATCTCTAGGTATCCAATACCCATGGACCTAACATGACCATCATGTCTTAGCTTGTGGAAGTCCCATTGTTTAGTGTGTCCGTAACGTTATCATTAGTAGGTACTTTGCATATATGTACGTCTCCCTTATCAACGATTTCTCGAACGATAAGAAAACGCCTAAGTATGTGTTTGGATTTAGGATGTGCTCTTGGTTCCTTTGCTTGATCAATAGCACCAATATTATTTCTAATAAGGTCTATTAGTTTAGCAATGCTAGGAACCATCTCAAGTTCTCCAATGAACTTCTTAATCCAAACAGTTTCCATCGCAGCATCCAATGCAGCAATATACTTAGTTTTAGTCGCAGAATTAGTGACTGTACTCTTCTTACAGCTTCACTATTATTTATAAAACTCGATTGCGATTTCTACCATTTTTGTCGGTTTGGAAGCATGCATCCGTGTATCCATATACATTGAGATCATCTTCCATCCCTCCATAGATCATAGCAATTCTTTAGTCCTTTTTAAGTACTTTAAGAATTGTTTCACAGCCATCCAGTGATTCTCACCGGTTGTCAGATTAATATCTACTCGTCATGCTCCAAGCATTTATATATATCCGGCTTAGTACTTATCATGGTATGATGGATCCAATTGCCGAAGCAAATGGAATCCCATTCATTCTTCTCATGCTCATCATTTGTCTCAGGACATTTGAGTCTTTGCATAGAAAACTTCCATGTAACATTAACAACCGTCCTCTCTTAGAATTTTCCTTGCGGAATCTTCTAATGACTTTGTCAATGTGTGTACTTTGGCTTAATCAATTAGCTTCTTCGATCTATCTCTATAGATCTTAATGACAAGGACATATGCAGTTTCATCCATATTCTTTATTGCGAAACACTTTCTTAACAAAGTCTTTTCAGACTAACGTATAGGAATTTCGTTTCCAATGAGCAATATGTCATCCACATATTTAATTTAAGGAATATCACTATGCTCCCACTAATCTTCTTGTATATACAAGGTTCATCAAGTCAAACTCTTTTGATTTATCAAAACGGAGATTCCAACTCCCACAAGTTTGCTTTAATCCATCCAATGGATTTCTGCAACTTTCATAATTTATCAGAATTTTCTTTGACTGTCAAAACCTTTAGGTTGTATCCAATACATCCTTAAGTGAGTTCCCGTTGAGGAACACTTGTTTTGACATCATTTTGTCAATTTTCATATTCCAAATATGAACATGTGACTACGAGAATTCTAGTAAATTTCTTTGCTATCCATGTAAAATTTTCTCCAAGAAAACTCATTCCTCTCCTTTGGTTTTTACACCTTAGGTTAGAATGATCAAGTTCCAAACTTGATTATTACACATGGGTTGCCTTTTAGATTTCATGACTCCAAGTCATTAATCTAAATATGTGGAGTTGACATTGCATCTTTGATAGATGGTAAATACTTCATTCCAAATGAACTTTACCTCAACACTTTCTATTTCGAAATATCCAATATTTCTTGCAATAGATTGTGTCCTATCACATACGCAAGTTCTTGTATATCTTTTGAACGGACTTTTCACGACTCCTTGTGAAAACTTGTTCAACTTCCATCTTAGGTTAAAATATATATTTTCTAGGTCTCGAACCATTCGAGATACATTTTACTCCCATTGATTCTTTTAGAGATAAACTATTTATCTAGAAAAGTATCATCATAATCAACAAACCATTTGTTTCTTATGAGTAAAATTATATCCTCAAGTTTCCTTAGGATATCCCATGAAAATATATTTATTAGATTTAAATGTGAGTGTGTCCCAGACAACTCCTTTCCAAAAGGTCTCACCATCTTAAATCTTTGCGAAAGGCAAACCGAGTTTTCTTTCATCTTTTAACCTCTCAAGCTGGAATTCAGATTAGTATAATCATAGCGGTTTCAAATACATAACCCCAAAATTAATAATGGAAGATCAATTTGACTTTATCATCTAATGAACCATATCCAATAAGGTTCTTATACTTTCACGCAGACATATCATTTAGAATGATATTCTTAGTGAAGTTAATTTGTGAAACCATTTCACAACTTTAATGATGACTGTCAAATTTTCGGTTTAATTATTCATCATCATGATCCAATCATAATTTTTGAATAGTTTTACCAAGTATAACCAAAATTCTCTTTTAGCATTTCTTCTTAATGCACCATACACATCAAAATGTATTAGGTCAATTAAGACATTATCCTTTTACCAATCATAGTAAAAGATGTCTTGATCCAAGTAAATAAGATTTGCATAAATCATGTGATTCCAAATCATATGACTTAAAACTCCGTCCCATGGAATTTTAGATATGCATTTCTTATTTATTTGATCAAAACAATAATGCATAAAGAATTTTAATTATTTATGTTATAGTCTTTATTACTTTGTTCTTCAAGATTTAGGATATAAGATTTATTTATATGATAACACAATGAAGTAAATCATAATAAATAAAGCACTTTTCTTATTCCAAATAAGAAATTAATATCCTTCATTATCTTATAACAAAATAATGTTTTCTACTTCATCAGCAAAGTCACTTTACAAGTGTTCTACGAACAATGTTGCAACCATTGCATCATTACTGTTTGTAGATAAAACTTTACTATAAGTAGTCTTTCATCTTACTAATTATTCTGGTATCCAATACCCAATAATTAAATTTAGAAAGAATAATTTATAACATAAAATTCTCAAGTGGTAGTCCCACTACCATTCCTTTTATTGATCATCCAGAATTTTGACTACAATTCTAAATGGTCAATCCAATTGCCACATTACCAAATTGCATCAATTTAGAGTTATTATTATAACCATAATTATTTCCTTTAGGTTTGACAACTCTTGTCTTACCTTTTGACTACAATTTTAAATGGTCAATCCAATTGCCATTTTACCAAATTGCATAAATTATAGTTTTAGGTTTTGACAACCCTTGTCTTACCTTTCTTTTGGCATTTGACCCTTTTTCCATTATGAACCATGAGCTCTGGAGAACCATTCTCCAATATCTTCATCTTCGCAGTTTCTCACCATGTTAATGCAACTCGAAGAAATTCTTATTCATTTTAAGCATGTTATAGTCCATCACTAAATGATCATAACATTTAAACAATGAATCAAGAATGAGATCCATGGCTTGCTTCAATCCAATTGGACAACCAAGTTTCTCAAGATGCTCTACGTAGCCTTTATCTTAAGCATGTGAAGTTCCATTTATTGCCCTTTACTCATTTTGCAATGAGTGAATGCAACAATGGTTTTATACCTCTCTTGCTTAGATTGCTCTTTGAAACATGTAACTCAACTCCACGCCTATCTAATAGGCTTCCACAAGTTCCAACCTTTGTTGGAGTTTTGAGCACATAATCGCGAGCATAAGACAACTCACATTCCTAGAATCATACTCATGATTCTTGTGATTGTCTATTCCGGCTTTGGGTTCTTTAGGAATAGGCCCATCAAGAATGTACAACCCATCTTCTTGCCTTAGAACCATTCTTAGGCTCAGGATCCAATCCATGAAGTTTGTACCATCCTTTTAAGATTTATCCTTAACAAGGATTAATCGCAACGATTTTAGTTGTCATCTACAACTTATGCAAAATTTCCAAAATTTTACAAGTACCAATCTCATTAAAGAGATAAATAATGTATTTTCCAAAAATACTCCCACTAAATTATATAACCTTCTTATACATCCAATGTATAATATAATTTAAATGTGCTAAGATCCAACTTTAATTTAATTTTGAGTCCGCTATGGTGGATTACACAAAATCAAATTAATTAGGTAGACAACCCTGTCAATCATATTCCATATGACTCTTAGATCCTTTCATGAGACTCTTTTAAATTGGGCTAAGATCCAACTTTAATTTAATCTTGAGTCCACGGAGGCGGACCGCTCAAAATCAAATTAATTAGGTAGACAATTTCTTGTCAATCATATCCAATATGATTCTTAGTGATCCAATTTCAAAAGCATGTTTAATCTCATCTTTTGCCTAGACCCAAAACTGTTTTGACGCCTTATTAAGTCCAACCATTTTAAACGCATGGTTGATGTGCCTCGCTAGGGCGTGCCCACATCATCCATCTTGCTCATACATAGATAAAGTCAATGTACCTCGCTAGGGCGAACCCACATTAAAATTACCCATGCACTAACAAGTGTCTTAATCATGGCATGGCAAGAGGACTTAAAACTTTCTTTGAAGGTTCATCACATATAGCATACAACATATTTATGAGCACATAAGATAAACATGTTACGCATCAAGTTTAGCCACTAAATTAATAATCATTAATTTAAGCATAATATTTATGTGTCATTAGTTTCTCTATAATTATGAGGATGAGACTCTTTGAACTTTGGTTATCATCTCCAAATCAAGACAACAAGAAGTGCGGCTGAACTAAGCCATTAGGCAACCACAATTCCTCACTAATTCAAGAAACCAAGAAAGTAGTCCATGTGGCCGAAACTAAGCAATAGATGGTCTCGATGAACGTAGGCCAATTGCATTCACAATTCCACATAGATCTCCAATCATTGAATCAAGAACTTTGTTTCTCAATTTTAGCAATTATGAACTCTTCATAATTCTAATTTCGTTTTATCTTTGAAACCTTGATTACGATCAAGTTTGGGAAACACAATCTCGATGAACGTAGATTAGCCATCCAAACCTTGAACTAATCTTAGAATCACAAGACTAAAACAAATAGGAGATTTAAACCCAAGATCCACACCCAAAACCCAAACCCTACCCCCGCGCCAAACCCTAGGTCCGGCCGGGTCAAGGCTTGGGTCCGGTCGGACCCCTTGCGAAAAATCCAAATTTTTAAAGTTCCAAAATTTATCTCAAAATTGTTTTTCCCAATTCAATTAGGATTTGGTGTTCTTGGTGATCCAATCACCATGATCATCAAAACCTTGAATAAACGATTTATTCTTGAATCCCTAGAATATCAAAACTTTGATCCAATCAAAAATTGATAATCCAAACAATTTTAAATCCACCATAATTTTAATTGCGATTGAACAGTGCGATTAAAGTTTATAAAACAATAAACCACATAAAACGCATAGACCACATAAACATCATAATCCCAATATTCAAATCATGCTAGGCACATAAACAATTTATATACACACAACATGATTATGTATTGAAATAATCAACATGAACGGGGCTCTGATACCACTGTTGGGTTTCGTAGTAACATGCGCAGCGGAATTAAGCATTTAAAATTTATGAAACCCAAAGCCCATAGATCCATTCATATGATTAAGTCAAATACAACATAATGAATACTAGAATACTAACCCTTGATGCCTTTTATTTTGCAACCTTGAATTCGATGGAGGCTTGAAATCTTGATCACGAACAAAGCAAGAATCACGAACTATGAAGATGACAGGTTTGCCATCTAGTCCGCGCGAATTCCCTAGCCGCCCATTTTCGGCACGGTCGTGCTTGGTAATTTGGCACGGTCGTGCCAATCATGTCGACAGGTTTGCCTTGGTTTAGATTTATGGCACGACCGTGCCATTTTAAGGCGCACGACCGTGCCAGAGCCAAACACTGATATTTTTCCATAATTCCCATTTAGTCCTTTACGATTCGTTCTATTTGTGTGTGACCCTCTAGGATTACACTAAGTTGGCAATGAGCCCAAACATGAACCCCTAAGATATGATTAGGTTCTAGCAAACCGTCATACCTACCCAAATAGTGTAACTAGATACAAGTTCGCATTCCTTTTAGAACATGTCATAATCCCTTTGTCCACGATGTCTTTGAACACAAGTCATGGTCAACAAGTCAACTTGTTTTGTTCAATACTTTTCTCGATCCCGAATATGTTGATAATCCAAATGACATTGATCCAATCAATCCATTTGAGTTTGGCCAAACATTTTACCAACATCATTCCTTCGAGGGGCCCAAGCTTGACATCTCTCCGAAGAGGGACAAATCCATTTGGCTTATTATTCTTCCCTACGTGAATCCAATTATGCCAATCATACACTTTATAACTACCGTGTTAAGGCAGCGTTTGAATATGTCAAACATAATCTTCATCAAGTGGAAGACTATAATAACTTCATGTTTAAGGATTCAAATGACATAACTAATATGAGATTTATATATGACATCGACCATGACATAAATCTCATACCGCGGGTCATGTCCAGTACCTTGTTCCAAACAAGTACCTATAAATCTAACATGATCATCCCATGATCATTTAGCCTTTATACTAGTGCTTAACAAGCTCTAGGGACGGAGATTATTATAAGCAAACATGAGCAACAATAATAATCTTATTATCTCTTTATTATCATGAATAAACTGATAACTTATACAGCGTTTAACAACCGTGCCTAGGGCACTAACACCAACATGGAGAACCTGATGGAGCGGTTTGAGTAGGTTGGTCATTTGCGGTTGCATGATTAGGGTAAGATGTACCTGTCTCAAAACCACTAAAATCATCAGCAACATTTGGAGCCATATGTGGCTCAAGAAGATCATGTTCATCAAATGTAACATGGACTGACTCTACAATTTTTAATTAAGTCTTATTGAAACAACGAAAAGCTTTAGAGTGTTTTGAATAACCAACAAAAATACCTTCATCGGCCTTAGCATCAAATTTACCTCGATGCTCTCTGCCATTGTATAAGATGTAGCATTTGCATCCAAATATCTTAAAGAAGGCAATGTTGGGTGATCTGCCTCTCCACAATTCATAAGGAGTTTTGTTGTGAACTTTGATGATAAGGGAGTGGTTCTGGGTGAAACATGCGGTATTGACAGCTTCGGCCCAGAAGTACTTGGGAAGCTTTGCTTCTGCAATCATGGTCTTCCCGGCTTCAATCAAAGTCCTGTTCTTTCTTTCTATAACTCTATTCTGTTGTGGAACCCCAGCGGCAGAGAAGTTATGATCAATTCCATGATCATCACAATATTGGGCAACACCATTGTTTGTAAACTCGGTTCCATTATCTGAACGCACAGCAACAATGTCATCCAATTTCTGAGTTTGGAGCTGTCTAAATAGAGTGGTTACGATGCCATAAGTATCATCTTTTGAGGCCATCATTTCCACCCATGTATATCTTGAAAATTCATTAACAACCACCAAGGTATAGCGGTTTCCTCCTATACTGGCGGTTGGGACAGGTCCAAATAAATCCATGTGAAGCAGTTGTAAGCAGTGGTTCATTGAAGGCGCGGTTTTGCTTGGAAATGACTGTTTGGGCTGCTTACCAAGCTGGCATGCTTTACATTTCTTATCATGGTGATCAGCCACTTTGGGTAGTCCTTTGACGAGACCGTCCCTTTGCAGTTTTGCTAGATACTTGAAGTTCAAGTGGCTGAGCCGCTTATGCCATAACCAGCTGCTTTCACTTATATTTTTTGCTACAAAACAGAGATCAGCAATAGAAACAATATTACTCAAATCTATCATATATACATCACCTGTTCTGTTGCCAGTCAGTAGTGTAACTCCGGAAGTTGCATCTTTATGAAACAATTTATTGAGGTGAAATTGCAGTTCATTCCTTTGTCACAAAACTGAGATATGGAAAGAAGGTTGTGCTTGAGTCCTTCTACTAGTGACACATTTTCAATAGTCACCTTTCCACGTTTGATAGCTCCATATCCTATGGTTTCTCCTTTCTTATTGTTACCAAACACTACTGGGGGGCCTCTCATACTGATGAAATCACAAAGAAGTTCATTATCTCCGGTCATGTGTCGTGAGCAACCACTATCCAAGTACCAAAGATCCTTATTCTTCTTTGCAGTTCCAGCCATAAAGCATAAGATCTAAAAAATAAACATTAAAGGTTTTGGTCCCCCTTATTCTTTTGGGTCCTAGGGTTAGCAGCTTTTTGGGACCCACACCTGTTTGAACTTAGGATTTTTACGTCCCTTGGCATTGGGTGTGAACCTTAAAAGACAATGACCAGCGCTATGACCATAATCAGCACAAATGACACAATGAATTAAACCGGTTGAAGATTGCGGTTTTACAAACCCTTTACTGGTCTTCGGTTTCTCATGTTTAACTGGGTCAGCGATTTTGGCTTTAAAAAAGATTACCTTCTTGAGCTCATCCTTCCTCTTAGGTGCGGCTTTAGGAAATATGATAGAAATTTCCTTAAACCGACTAGGAGCGGTTTCATCACTCAATACTTCCTTGGTTGCCTCAGCCGCTGTGGATTTCTCTTTCCACTTTGAATCTCTCCCAGTCTGGTTTTAGGATACTCAAAGAAATAATTTTGCTTTTTAATTTCTTGTTTTGAGCCCTTTCTACCAGCATGATTAACCTTAGAAATTTCTTTGGTTTGTTCAGTTGGTTTCACACCACCTTCGGCACAAAGACAAGGACACTTACACCCATCATCGGTTTTAAACCCCAATCCACTTTTATCTGAAGTAGGAATTTGTGAATTTAGGATTTGTTCCACAGTGACACCAGACTTAGTCCATACATCGGCCACTTTTTAAAGGTCATCCCTTTGTACTGTAAGCTCATGGATTTAGATGAGAAGTTCCATGGCTCTATCCTTCAGATAGCGGTTTTCTTCCTCAATTAATGATATCCCAGCAATTTGGAACTTGAGTTTCTCAATTTCCTCCTTGTGGGACTTGCATTCTCTTTGGGAATCTTCAAGTTCCGCAGTCATTAGTTTATATGCCCTTTTAAGCACAGTATGTTGTTGACAAATGATATTAGCACGTTCTAATACCTGGTCATCATGGCTTTTGTCTGCTTGAACCTCTGGAATGCAGTTTGGTGTTGTAGGAGCTTTGCTTGATCTGGCCTCAGGAGTCCTTGGTGAAACTGACTTTATTTATTGATTTGTCAGTGGAAGACTTTCATCAATTTCAATTCTTTCTTCAAATCCCATGAGGCAAAGATTAGCCACTTCATCTTCATCACCACTGTCATCTGAATCAGATCCCATCCATGTCAGCGGTTGATCCCCTTGGTCAGCTACCATTCCTCTTCTTTTGACAAACTTCTTGTTGAATGGTTTCTTTGCTGGCACGGCTTCATATCGCAGTTTGGGACAACTTGAAGCAAAGTGACCTGGCTGTCTGCAGTTATAACAGACCAGGTCATCCCTTTTCTTAGGATCTGCGGTTTTGTTGAATCTGGTTGGAGGGACAAACTTTGCAGGTCCTTTGGGGGATGAAAATTGAGATCTATTGTTCTTCCTGAACTTGGTGTATTTTTTCACATACAACGCAAATTATTCATCATCCATGTCATCAAAGTCAACTTGACTAGAGCATGAAGATTGAGATGCTACACTCTAAGAATAAGAACTTTGAGGAGGAGTGTAGGATTGATGAGACTGCTGATAAGATTGATGAGATTCAGGATATGGTTGATGTGATTGAGAATAGGATTGATGAGACTGCTGGTAATAATCAGGAGGTGCAGTTTGAGGATTGTATCTAGGAACATTTTGGTCAGGAGGAGCGGTTTGCAAGTGGAGGTGAGGAGAGGCTTGATGATGGTCTGGATTGTAGACAGGAGATGAGGTATTGTTGAATGCAGCTAGAGAGAGGGTCTTAAATCTGCTTTCGGTTTCATGGACCTCTTCAAGCTTGAATTCAAAAACCTTCAGCATGGCATATAAGTATCGAAGATCAAGAGCTTCCAAGTCCTTGTTGTCTTCAATGTTAGTAGTTTTGATCAGCCATTTGCTACCAAGTGCTTGCATGAATCTCATGTTCAAATCTGTATTAGAATAGACATGTCCAAGAGAAAAACACATATTAACAATATCAATAAACCTCTCATAGCATTGTCTAAGAGATTCCTTAGGATATTTAACAAAATAGTCAAAGAGTCTTCTCTGTTGATAGAGGCGGTTCTTCTTGGTATCTGAATCTCCTTCCAAAAAGTCAACTATAGCATCCCAGGTAGCCTTTGCGGTTGTGCAGTGAAGCACCTTAGAATGAGTCCTCAAGTCAATAGCTGACACTAGCATGGACATAGCTCTTCCATCAAAATCCACATTGTTGCGGTCTTCTTCAGTCCACTCACTTTCCAACTTCCTGATTTCAGCTTCTTCTCCTGCGGTTCCTGCACGAGGATTAGCTTTCAAAGGAACGTATGGTCCATCCTCAACCGCAGTCCACAGTCTATGATCACATGAAATCATGTGTTTCATCATCCTATCTTTCCAAAAGATAAAACTATCTTCATCCAGAATCGGTAAGTGATTCGAATTGGATGTTTGCATCATATGGGTGTTTGTGTTTGCCATTGGATCAGCACCCAAGCGGTTAAGCTTGTAAAAAACAAGTTTTTGGTGGAGATGCTCTGATACCACTTGTTGGTCCCAGAGGGAAACAAGGGTATAGAACCGCTAGAGGGGGGGTGAATAGCGGTCCAAACTTTTTCGTAAAATACCCTTAAAAATCAAACGAGTACTTATCAGTTTGGTCAACTGCGGTTTAAAGCACTTAAACCGAACTGATAAAATGCATAGCGGAGTTTTGCGGTTTTGGCCAAACTAATAGTTAAAGAATTGGGCGGTTTGACTCGGGTTGAAAACACTATGATGCAACCGATAGATCAAATTGAAGATCAAAGAAAAACACAATTCACTTTTCAAGTCATTTCGTATATGGATTCAAGTTAAAGACCACAAACAGAAAAGTAAATGACAAGACAAAAAAGTAAAGATCAAACACACAATTTGACGAGGTTCGTTCTTGAATGAACTACGTCCTCTACCTAGATGGTTAATCTAGGATTTTCTAATAGCTACTAGACTTGTATTAATTAGAGGAGGTTTTACAAGATGATTCTAAACTCTAATCAAACAATCTAACCTATAAAGTTATGAAAAATCAACCGGTGTATTCAAAGTATATAATCTATGTGATTATATAAATCGGGTGTGTGTGTGTGGAAAGAAATCAAATGCTCTAAGTATCTAAATGATGGTTTGAGCAAATGAAGAACTTTCTATGTAAAGGCTGAGTATGGAATGGTTGATGGCTTGAAGCTTGATGAAGGAATTCTGGGTTTGCTAAGGAGATGATTTAAGGTTTGAATATCTGGGTTTCAATCTTCAAAGCAAACTTGAATACTTGGGAATAAATCTCTTGAAGCTCAGCAACCTTCATTGTTGAGAAATGAAGGCTATTTATAGGCAGTGCACCCTTGTGACCGTTGGGTAAAGATTTGAATCAATCTGAAGGGTACAGTGCTGTCGAATTCCCATTGGTTGAGCTATCATTGTCATCCTTGATTTTGTCTTGTAGTCCTAGGTAGTTGTAGTACCACTACCTGACATCCGTCCTTTGTTGCAGAAAGGACTAACAGTAAACAATTCAAATTGCTTGGACAAGACTGACATTCCTTGCAGTAACTCCAAGTTTAACTTAGAGTTATTATGACATGACATAAAATATTCCTTTACGGTTGAAAAGAGAATATTTGTATAAGGAATAAATTACTTCTCTTGAATTCTTCATTAACTGATCGGCGGTTTCACCAGGCATAGGAGCGGTTCCGAGGATGAACTTGATGTGCAGTTTCATAAGAAACTGAAGCATGCGGTTACATGATTGCGGTTCCATCAAGTGTCATGCAGTTCTAAGAGAGACTTGAAGAATATGAAAAATAAGCGACTCCATGCTGGCAGTTCTTACATAGCTCGAATGAGGTTTTAAGATCTAAACCGCTAATCTAACTGAACTCAATACTCAGCCTAGACAAATAAAAAATCTAGAAATGGACTTGTCTAAAAGTTGAAGTAAAACTTCATTACATGCGGTCCTAAAATCCATAAAAAGACATGTGGCATGGATCAATCAAATTAAGTGGGTGTACTAACAATGAATCCTAACACATGTATATTGCTTCTCTTACAACGAAATCACTCCAACCTATGAGGATTTCAAGGCTTTGGTGGGTGGCATAGACACGGAGGTCATTGCTCTCCCCTCGGTTGATGACACCACGTGTGTCGAAAAGTTGGTCTCTCTTCTCGACATTCCTTTAGAAGAGGCCCAATGCATGGTCCTTAATCACACTTTCATTGACATTTTGGATCTCCCTGAGAAGTTCATGGATCGCACGGATGAGGATTCTTGGAATGCCTTTGGTTTGTGCATTCTTGCCTTTTCCTACATGGTCGGCTCCAAAGGCACCTGTCATAGGGTTTTACTGAGTGTCCTTGAGGAGTGTCGTGCGGGGAAGGATATTGTCCCCTTGATCTTGGGTGAAACCCGTCATGGCATGGACCGCTTGGCTTTGGGAGACGGCTTCATACGTAGTGGTAGTCCCGCCTTACTCAGTTTGTGGTTGAGGGAGAGGTTGATGGCCATTCCCGAGGCTCCCATCTCTCACAGACCGTGGTCTTATTCTTTGAGAGGCATCCTCTTGGATTTCATTCAGAGTGACTGGGAGGCTTACATGGCTCGCCTCACGACTGTCGATATCCGTTGGTCAGTCCCACGTTGGCGTATCAGCTCGGTACAGCAGTATCAGGATAATTCCCCTTTCGTTCGAGTGCCAGGACTCTTGGGATCATCTTACTACATCCCTTCTTTGGTCCGTCGTCAGTTTGGATTACTGCTGACTCCATTATTGGAGTGGTCTAGTGTTAACCCGGATCACTTGAGGCTTCTGCCCTTGTCTATGTGGGACTCCTCCACTATTTCACTTCTTTCCCGATTATGGACATGTTCCCTCTTTCTGGCTCGGGTACTTCTTGGGCGTGCATCCAGCATGGTTCTAACCACGGTCTATTTGGACTGGTATGAATAGACTATAGGACAGACTCAGAGGCTCATTGAGGAGAGGCGTGAGGCTATTCTTGGTAGGACTCATGACCCTAGCAGGGTTTTGAGAGAGATCGAGGCCGTGGCGAGTGGCCATAACACTACTGGAGACATTGTCGAGGATTATCAAGCCTTGGCTGACAGGAGGATGACTGCGATGCCTAGGGTAGGGGCACGAATGGAAGATCTTCGGGCTCGGTGTCACGACCCGAAATATAGGCTCTATTTTATTAGTAATTAAATGATTTTTATTTAATTATTTGCTTATTTATTTATTTAAATTATTATTTATTTAAATAATTATGTGTGCAATTTATGTGTTATTATATTTATGCTCAGCATCTTATTTGAGTCTTAGTGGTTAGTAGGGAGTGTAGTATTTGTGTGTAGTGTGTGGGAGGGGGCCTAAGTGTAAATGTTTGAATTATTTCCCCTACTCCCCTCTCCTCCCTCACCTTCTCCCTCACTCTCCCCATTCTTCTCCTTCCCAGCATTCTCTCTCTCCTAGTAGAAAAGGGTAAGTTTTCTTCATCTTCCTTCTCTCTTCATTTACTCCTTCTTCCTCTCATTATTATTCATTTCTTAAAACGTAAACATTGTTTAGATCGTCGATAGGATCGCGTAGAATCAAAAAGATTTGAAATCCATCAACCTTGAGAAAATTCAAGTAAGTTACTTTTCCCCCATTTTAATGCTAAATTGTTCATATCATGTTTAGATAATGTTTGATGTGTTACATTTGAAGTTTGGATGAGTTTTGAATTTGTTTGGAATTTATTGAGTTTTTGGTTGAAAATGGTGAAGTGATGAATATCTTGATTCAATCTTGGTTTTGGTTGATAAAGGGTGTTGTTAAGGTCCCCTTTTTGTTTAAATAATGTTTGGGTACCTTATAAATCTTGTTGGGAGTGTTGGATTTTGAGTGTATGTGTTTTGGGTTTGAAAATGGAAGAACCCCTGTTGTTCTTCCCGATTTCTGGCAATTCCGGAGTATTGGGCGACCGCCCAAAATCGTATGGGCGACCGCGCATCTTTCTGAAAGCTTTTGTGCTTGGTTGAGGGCCTTGTTGGGCGGCCGCACAGTCCCTTTTGGGCGGCCGCACAGTCCTCTGAAAATTTCCATTTTGTTAAAATTGTGTGAATGAAGGATGCATTTTGACCCAAATCTTGGGTGTCCTTCTAGTTGACCTTAGTAAACATTGTAGTACACTTTAGTGATGGAATTGGGTCCTTTGTGATCAAGTCTGTGTTTGATATTCATAAATGGTTAATTGGGACTTTGAAGCACCTTTATTGTGCATTGTTTGTTCATTTCATCTTCTTGGTGATTAATTGGCATGATTCCCTACTTTGGAATCCTTTGTTGTTTATCGCGCTAGTATTTTATTACTTAGCCTTTACGTGAAAGTCCAGCTGGTATTTTGTGTGTGTTTGGGCGATGGGAAAGATTATAATGGCAAAGCCAAGTCCATTATAATGTTGACCATTGTTTTGCCCCCTTCTTTACCCTTTTCCAGATTGGCCTTGGAAGAGATGAGTCAGCGTTCTTTTGTGAATGTATCTGGCTAACGGGCATGACTTTTTGTCATGGTCCTTGTCCTTTGTGACACTGTTATGGTTATTGGTTCCGGTACCGGGGTTTTCTCTTCGGCTTTCATGCTATTATGAAGATGATGATTTGTTGATTATTGAAGCTGCGCAGCGACCCTTTATTTGGATGTTCCGGTTTGGAAAACCTTGGCTATATCCTTTGTTATGTGTTTATTTCCGCTGCTATCTGTTATATGATAATTGCTATGTGCTATGTGATAATAATTATTGTTTATTGCTTAGTGCATCATAGCATGTCATGTAGTTGCATTAGTAACTTATTGAGATTTATCTCACCCCCTTTTCTTTTATCTTTGTTTTTCCTTAACCCCCCCAGGTGCTAAGGATTAGTCTCGCTGATCACGAGAAAGAGGACGTCGAGTGTGGATCCGTTCTTTTGGGGAAGGTTGTTATAGGTTGGTTTACATTATGTAAATGTGTAACCATTTTGGGGATATTTGTACCAAATATTGACGTCATTAGGATTTGTATATTTATCTTTTGTTGGGCATAAACTTGTGGAAGTTTATGTTAGTAGTAATAGGTTATTTTCAAACTTGGAATTGTAAACTTTGGATCTCTACCTCTTGGTATCAAATGGAATTTTTAACTTCGTATTTCATAGTTTTGGTTTTAGAGTTGACGTCCAGCTCGCGGTCTCGGGCCCGCGGGGTCCGGGGTCGCGACACTCGGGCTGCTGCCAATGCGGCATTAAGGGCAACCGGGCTGGTTAAGGATGTCGGGAGGGTACCCGATTATGGAAGGGGGGGAGATTGACATCTTTGATAAGTAAAAGAAGACTCGAAGAAGTCAGAAGAAGAAGCGGAGGGACAAGGAACAGTGATAGTCCTACATTTCCATGTATCCACCCATTGCCATTGCAGACACATTAGTTCGTTTTAGGTGTCTTAGTTATGTCTTAAGCATGTTAGTTGAGTCGAGAGTAGACCGTGCTTGAACTCATCAAAGAAGTGTTTTAACTGTAATGAAAATGGTTACTTATGAAGCCAATTTGCATTCACATGGAGTTTTTGCTCAAAACCAAGTTTGATTTTTATTCATTTTTTAGACCGGACCAATTATTGGCTGCCTACATTCCCTTTTACAAATGAGACTAAGGGGCTCAGGTCATCATAGTTCACTTTTTACAAATTTTGGGTGCGACCCTGTTTTTTCTCTAGACCGCCCAAACGGGTTTTCAATCTAGGTGGGCATATTCTTTTGGCACCTACAATTTTTTTTCTTTTTTTTTTTAAAAAAAAAAAAACAAAGTAACGACGGAGCTTATCACTGTTGATCGGGTGCATGAAGGGGTTGCCATCTAAGTCCGCAAGCCTCATTGCACCTCCTGAGAAGATCTCTTGTACCACAAAGGGACCGATCCACACGGGTTCCCATTTTCCGTCAGGGTTAGACCTCCCCGGGGGTTTTTCCTTGAGGACCAAATCTCCTACCCGAATTTCTCGAGGCTTCACCTTCCTATCAAAATCTCACGCCATTCTCCCTTGGTAGGCGTGGATGTGCTCCATTGCCTTCAGACGACGTTCGTCCAACAAGGCCAATTCATCATGCCGTCTCTGAAGCCAATCAACCTCATGGATTTTGTTCTCCAACAAAATTCTCAATGACAGTACCTCCAACTCAGCCAGGAGCATGGCCTCCATTCCATAAGTCAAAGCAAAAGGGGTTTCCCTAGTGGCGGTTCTAACCGATGTCCAGTAGCTCCACAATGCTAGATGTAGCTTTTCGGGCCAATCTCTCCCTCGTGTTGCCATTTTCTTAATAATCCTTTCGAGTGCTTTGTTGGCGGCCTCCACTGCACCGTTGGTCTGAGGCCTATATGGGGAGGATTTGTGGCGAGTGACTCGGAACTCTCCCAATAATTGATCACATTCACCTTCGAAGTGCGAGCCATTGTCGGTGATGACCTCGTTCGGGATCCCGTACCGGCACATGATGTTTTCCTTTATAAACCCCGCAACCTTCTTGGAAGTGAGGATCCTGTAGGATTTAGCCTCTACCCACTTTGTGAAGTAATCCACGGCTACCAAAACAAACTCGTGGCCATTGCTCCTGGGCGGGGAAATTTTCCCAATGATGTCAATGCCCCATGTTGAGGTGGTAGGTGGTTGAGGTTGGAGAACCACTGACACTTATCACACCTCTTCACAAATTGTATGCAATCGGTTTCCATTGAGATCCAAAAGTAGCCCATCCGTAGGATGACTTGCATTAAGGCCCTTGCATTCATATGAGGGCCACACACTCCACCATGAACTTCTTGCATGAGTTCTTTTGCCTTTTCCATGCTTATACACCTAAGGAGAAGGCCCTGATGGCGCTTTTTGTACAAGATATCCCCCAAGATGACATAGTGAGACGCTAGCCGTTTGAGTGCTGCCATGCTCTTAGCTTTTATCCCATCCACATATTCTCCCTTTTCATTCATGAAGGAAGCTTCCCCTTCCTTGAGGAATTGGTAAATCTGGTTTTACCATAGCTCCTCCGCAAAAGATTTGACCTCAAAACTAGAGGTTGTATCTACAAGCATGTCGATGTTCGGGAGGGGGAAATCATATTTGGGACTCGCCTTGTTGAGATCCCTAAAGTCAACACAGCATCGGACCTTTTCGTTGGCCTTTGTGACTGTTACTATGTTGGAGAGCCACGAGGGGTACTCTATCACCCTTATGAAGCCGACCCGGAGCAACTTCTCAATCTCTTCTTTGACTTGCAAAGACCATTCTGTCTTGATTCGCCGAAGCTTTTGCTTGACAGGTTTCACCTCGGGATCCACGGGGATATTGTGTTCAACAATCGAAGAATCCAACCCCGGCATATCCTTATAAGACCAAGCAAACACGTCCACATACTCCCTAAGTAGCTCGACCAAGGCTTCTCTTTCGGCTCTTTTGAAGTAGTTACCAATCTGTGTTTCTTTCGGCTCATTTTCAGTCCCCAAATTCACCTTAGTTAAAACCTCTTCGGCAGCTTGGGCACGGTTTTCCTCTTGGTCAATAACCTGCTTTGATGATTGTTTAATATTTTGTTCGTTTAGTGTGTCTGCATTATTAGGTGATTCATCATTAACCGTTTTTATATTATTAGTTAATTTATCATCTAAAAAGTTGGCAAAGAGGAGATACTCGGAAAGGTCTATCATTTCATTCAATGCAAACGGGAATACAACGTTGGCTACAAGTTTATAATCCTCGGGCGTGAGGCCCTCGGAGGAGGAAGACTCAAATTCAAAGACAAGAGATTGAGGGGACTCAACTACATTGGACCCTATGACATTTGACTCTAGGGGGCGGGGAACCAGTCCAAGCTTCGTGGTCATTTCCTCCTTGCTCGCCACCGGTCCAGATAAGGTTACCCAATTCTTCAGAGGCATGTCCATCGGGCTTACCAAGGTGAGAGGGTCAAAGGTCCCAAGAGATCCATCTCCTATCACAGCAATCATTTCCTTTTCGAGGTCAATCCGATCAGGCACGACCAACTCCTCCCCAAACATTTCTTGTATTACCACACCATTCCATTCGTCTTCCATGACTTCCTTGGTGGAATGCTCGGGAATTACCTCCTTAAACTTGTATCTACCATTTTGACCACAAACGGGTTCCCTTTCTTGGCTAGCCTCCATCATAGACAAGGTTTCAGACTCCCTTACCATCTCGGGCACTCCCTTAAAGGTGTATTCGTGACTCATGGTGGTCTCGGTAGGACCGGTCATCTTGGGTGAATCCAGAAATGCCCTCCTTACGGGGTAAGCCACCATCCCTTGGAATCTTTTCAGATCCTCTTGCAACTTATCCCAATCGGTCATCATTGGCTCCTTCGGCTCTGGGGCCTCGGTTTGGGCCCCTCCTTTCACAAAGTAGCGGCTCATATCAAAAGTGTAAGGGCGGAGGTTGGAAGCCTTAAACGGAATCCCTTGAGCTCTGGCTTGGCTTCTTTTTCGAGCCATTTCCTTATCCATCCTAAGGTCCTCGGGGGTGGGTTTGTATCCCAAGCCATGGAGCGTATTTTGCTCTTTGATCTCAACAATCTTGTGGGTCCCTTGGAGTTTCTTTCCAAGACCAAGCCCTGGGAGGTAGCACATCAAACGCATCATTTTCATTGGAGGGGGAATTCTGTCCTTGGTGAGTGTAAGATCTACATAACAGATGTTGGTTTTGGATGGTATCTCGGTGAAGCCGGTCAAAACCATACCGCTCTCCTCATGTTTGATTTCTAACACGGGAATCCCATTGGTGTTGGTTCCTTCTGTAGTAACACTGTCCCCATAAATGGTTGTCAAATTACCCTCTTGCACATATTTCATGCACTGGTGGAGGGTGGAGGCTACCCCATTGACTTTATGGAGCCATGGGCGTCCCAATAGGGCGGTGAAGGATATGGGGATGTCAAGCACTTGGAAGTCGGTTGGCATCATTTGTTTTCCAAACCAAAGGTTTAAGGTGGCCACCCTTAGGACTGAGCGGGCCGTGGAATCATAAGCCTTAACGGTGATCATGGAAGGCTTTAGGTCGGTGGTCTTAAGACCAAGTAGATCCATCATATTAGCGGGGAGGACATTCATGGCGGAGCCATTATCAACCAAAACCCGAGAGAGGCGGCGCTCATCCAATTGCACCGTGATGTATAGAGCCTCATTGTGGTTAGCCCCAAATTTTGGCAAATCCAAGTCCGTAAATGTGATGACATTCCCATATTGAACACTCCCAATCATTTGCACGGCCTCTTCGGGGGTAGCCGTGGTAGGTACCATAGTTTGGGCTAAGCATTCCTCCAACTTGAGCTTATGAGGGTAGGAGGAAGTGAGGAGGGACCACAAAGATATGTTAGCTTGTGTCCTCTTGAGTTGGGTTAAGACGTGATCCTCTTCTCCGGAATCTAGGTCTTTTGCCTCACTAGCAAGAGGGGGAGGCATCCGGTGTTCCGGCGGCGGAGGTCTCTTAGGGTTCTCCGTGTGCACTTGCCCAGATCGAGTCAGTACACTCACTTCCAAAGGGTTGTCAACCTTTTCCGCCCCTTTCCCGAGTGACGGGGGGTTCTGGGTACCATATGGCCATGCTTCCTTTCTTAACTCATTTACCATGACCATTTTTTCGGGGCGTATGCCGGCTCACGAACCTTTTCTAGAGAGATAGGGTGGTGGCTTTGGCTCTTCCCAACTCCTACGGTTTCACGGAGTTTTTCCAAAGTAAGCATGCAGCAATAGTAATCCAGGAATATAGACCCATCAATCAGCGGTGGCAGTGGAGACAATGTTGGCAAAGCTAAGAAGTCACCCAAGGCCGGGAAGCCTTCTTCTTCCAATCTCGGGGAAGGAACACGGGGAGGCATATTTGAAGATACCTCATCATCATCACTTTCACACAGGATTCGGAGCTCCTCACGGGGCATGGAGCAAATGGCTCCTTTCATTTGGGCGATGTACCCTTCATAGTTGGTGATTTCCGAGGTCTTTGTAATTCCGGACTCATTCTTTCCATTAAGGTGATCCACCCACTTAATTGTCCTTTTGCCGGTGGATGAACTGCATGCTTCAATGATATGGAAGCAATCATCGGGCGGAGGAGAAACCCCATTTGAGCCTTGGCCCTCGCTGTCCAACGTGTTCTTAATGGACCTTTCCATTTCCTCCATGCACTCTTCGAATGTTAGCTCATGCTCGGTGAGTGTTACTACGATCAGATCGTCGGCATTTTGGTGGGGGATTCTTGCACTCATCACATTGGCAATCATGGAGTCAGATAGGTACTTTATGTTTCCCTCCTGCACACATGCCCATAGGGTTTCCTTCCATTCCTCCCCAATCTCAGTCATAGGGACATTGAACTCCAAAAGGTTCATCGGTGTCGGCCTCCCGAACTCAATCATATTCACATCGACTGGCCCAAATTTAATCATATTAATGCCATGGTTGTTGGGGAACGGGTTGTTGATCACATTTGGACTTCGGTGGCATTCAAGCTTCCCTTTGGCAATCAAGTCTAGGATGATGCGCTTTACAGCGGGGCAATCATCGGTATCGTGCCCATGGTAGCTGTGGAATGCACACCTCTTGCTCTCATTACGGTACCTCTTGGGGTTTCTGGGTTGGAAGTTAACCAGGGGTTTTGCAAGACCTTGTTTAACTAACCCCTCAAACACCTTACCCAAGGGCATCCCAAAGTCCTCAAATCTAACATACGGGCTCCCTTCCAAGTTCCCGGCCCTTTGCGGAGTTTGTCTCGGATTCTCCCCTTAGATATTGTTTACCGCTCCCACGGCTTCCTTCCCTTTACCGGCTGTCGGGGGACGATATCTGCAGGAGTTCCCACTGGCATGAGTAGAGGATTGTTCATTAAGGGCCTTCTCAAATTTGTACCCGGCAGTGACCATTGCCCGGAGGTTGGGGTAAAAGTGATGACTGATCAAGGCCCGTAGCTTAGGTTTCAAACATGATTGGAAAATGTCCAATTGTTCCTCTTCCGTGGGTGGGTTGGAAATCTCCCCAGGTTTATAATTCCACCTCTTGTAGAATTCTCCTATTGGTTCATCTCCCTTTTACAGGGTGCTTTGCAGATCAAACCGGTTAGTTTCCCATTCTAGGTTTGACCGATATTTGTTGAGGAATGCTTCCTTGATTGCATCCCACGTTTCTCGGGATTCATCCTTCAAGTGAAAGAACTACTTGAGGGTGTTTCCCCTTAAGGACAGTTGGAAGTGATCGGCCATTTACTGCATGGTACACCCTTTTGCTCTCATGGCTAAAGTATAAGCATTGAGATGAGTCTGGGGGGCAGGCAGTCCCGTCAAATTTGTCTATCTCTGGCATTTTGAACTTGTGAGGTAGAGGAACAATCTTGTAGGGCTCGGTGATCCCCAAGGAGGATTTCTTCTCGTTCATCCCCTCAAATCTTTCTTCCATTTGTTTCAACTTCTCTACCAACCACCCCATCTGGTGGTCCACATGTGGGCTTGAGTTGATTGATCCCATGGTTTGGCTCGTTATTGGCATTGTGGCGTGAGGTGAAGTGGTGGATGGGACCATCGGAGGAGGATTTTGAGGTGGCACATGGGTCTAGACGTACCCTGGTGCCGGTTACTTGTCAGGATGTATGGTGGGATAGCCTCAGAGGTTTGGGCCATTGGTTGGTAAAGTGGGTAAGGCACTTCTCGAGAGGTGGTTGGCAAAGCCGGAGGTGGCAGGCCAATGGTAGCTGGAGCCAAGGGTGCTCGGCTACTTGGGATTGCATACAAGTTAAATCCTGGCGGGTACATGGGAAAACCGCCCGGTGGGACAAAGGAAGCATGAGTGGTAGGCACATTTTGGGGAGTGGTGGCTTGGAATGTGGGACGTGAGGCCTCCACATTTGGGTAAGCTTGAGGGGGCGGGACCCGGTTATATCCTCGGGGCTGCACATTCTCAATTCCCTCTTCATCAGTGATCTCCACAAAACTCCCATCGTTTTCAAACACGACGGCTACCCCTCTCTGCTAACCCTATTTTGAATATCCTCATGACGTTTCCTGACATTCTCTTCTCGGGCCCTGGAAGCCTCTAGAGCTTGTACCAGCTCTTCCCTACTAAGACCATTCGGATCCGTTGCGTTGTCACCCCCACTACTACTTCCTGCCGGACTAGCCATTCGGAGAAGTCCGGATGAAGCTGCTGATGAACTATCAGACTCGACACTAATCAGACGATGACCCGGAACTCTGACCCACTTCTTACGAGCTGCGGAGGAGAGGGAGGTTCATTTCAGACTCAGGTATCAACTCAGGTTGGTGTTTGGGAGAATGGGTTTTAGGCTCATGCAACATGAAGGTTCATTATTATTAATTATGTTCATGTTTACTTAAAACGCATTTATTCCTAACTGGTTGGAAAAGATTTCTCTTCTTTTTTGCAGCTATTCTACATCCTGGATCAGTGGAGGCCATCACTACGCCTATAGACCCCTCGTTTTTCACCTACCTTGCACACTCCCAAGGATGGACTGTCCCGGGCGAGGGTCCTATAGGGTAAGCGGCTTCCACCGACCAAAAGAGACGAACCTAGGGTCTAGTGTATCGCAAGATTCCCAATGGGTGAGCCATTCCAAACATGATTAAGCCCCGGTTAAGATCGAGATCCGTCTTAGGAACTTAAGGGACTTCCGGTATAACCTCATCTTTGATGAGGGCCCTCGAATCTTATCCATGGGCTTAAGGATGATAAGTATGAACCATTCATTAGGGCTTGACAACACAGTGTCACCCTATCCTTAATACATGACTTAGGTTAATTACGGTCAACATTAACGCATAAGTCAAGGACCGGGTCAAAGTTGACCATGGTCACACTTGCTTTCACAAGGAGTCATGAGTCGGGCATTAACTTGGCCATAATTAATCTCAGACACATATTAGGGACGTGGTAACGTGAGCTAGACCAAAAACCAACCAAAGTCTCGGTATTTGTGTGTCACGGACAGATGTGGTTGACTCGGCTCGGAAGGGGAGGTGGAATGGACCCGTGCGCGCTAGAAGGGCACAAGAGCACCAATCAAGCTGCATCGTGGCATCCATCCCTGGTTTAAAGGGCATTTGGAGCGTGTAAGGTCAAGTGCGCGTAGTGTGAAGCCATTCTATGTTCTCTTTTGAGTTAAAATAGAAATTTTCGATTCGTTTTAACATCATGAGCAATGTATAATCAACATATGAACAAGCATGAGTAAGCATAATCGACAAAAATGAGCAAGCATGAATAAGCTATTTACACAAGTAATCAAGCAAGAATCATATGAACAAACAAAGCCAAAACTTGTACATACAACAAATTGTGCACAACCAAAGGTCCTTTGAAATCAAGACTTCACAAGAAACAATCCTTTTAAAACCATTTGTAAAACAAGTTGTGCACAACAAAGAATTCAAAATTTTTTACAAAATGGGTCATGCACAAGGAGGCTTTAAAAACCCAAATTTATGTCCAAAAAGACTTGTGCATAACCAAGCTTTAAAAACCAAGTTTTGGCTAGAAAATAAGAAGGTAATGTGCACAAACAAATCTGTAAATTTGGAACCTGGGTAAGCAGAAGCAAAAGAGACACAGAATGTTTCTGCCTTGCACAAAATTGTCAAATTTTGAAACAATCTGTTCCCTGCCCAACATAGCCGTACGGCTATAGCATCCTGGCTATTATTTTTTGCAGTTTTTCAACTTCTGATCATCAAGCCCCAGTTTATTGCACATCCAGAACAGTTTCCACTCCCGAAGATCCAAACAGAAACTCAGCACACACAAAAACAAACACAAAAGTTAACGAAAACGGGGGACGGGAGTTTGACCCACACAAAAGTGTCCTCAAAACTTCTAAAAAGAAGTTTGCAAACACTTTACTCCCCAGCGGAGTCGCCACTGTAAGGATCCCGCCCCGCACGGGAAACGCAACGAGTATGGGGGCGAAACGCCAAACACGGTTATCACGCAAAAAACATAACAGAGTCAATACATTTGTTAATTATTTAACCCAACAAATGGAAAGGTTAGAGATTCTATTAGTTCGGAGGTCAGGTTACGCCTTGGGAAGAGTTTTACGTCACCCAAGTCGCCTCGGATAGGACCGAGTCTCCCTAACGTTAGTTAACAAAGTGCATGTGTGTGTGTGTGTGTTTCAAAAATGGGAGAAACTGACTTTTAGCAAAACTGGTTAATTATTTAACAGAAAAGGGTTATTTTGCAAACATTCTGACCAAAAAAGGAAGAAACTGAATAATTCACTCCCCGGCCAAAGTAGCCGTATGGATGGGGAGGGCATTCCAGGGATTTTTGATAGTTTATCAGAAAACTGTCCAGTTTCAGGCAAAACAGAGTGTTCTTGCTGAAACTGGACTGAAATGATCATTTTCAGTTATTTTCTTTTAACAAAAACATGGATTTGATAATCTCTATGTCATTGATCACAAATTAGACACCAAAAACAAAGGTTTTGGGTGTGATCAAGACAATCATTGGGGAAGTTTTGAGAAAGGTGGTGAACATGCCCTTTGGGCCAAAATTGACATTTGATGAGTAAAGATTGAAACTTTACCATCAAAATGGACTTTTTATGAAAGATTAACCTTGAGGGACAACAAGAACAACATAAAGATCCAATCTTTATGACCCAATCTTAGGGATTTTTTGGCTAGATCAAGGTTGGGATGATAAAGATTGAGCCTTTATCCCCCAACATGATCATCATGGCCTAGTTTGTGGAATACTAACATAAAGACATGAGCTTTCACCTTGATAAAGAGATCTTTAAGCCATTTAGAACAAATAAATTAAAACATGATCATCCTTAGGTTTGAACCTCTTTCACACAAAAGTATGAAGGGCACCTTGAATCATGCTCATGGTTTAATTCATATTATATGTATATATATATATATATATATATATATATATATATATATAAGATATATATGCTTGAAATGGACAAGTCTTGTAGTAATATAATATATATATGCTTGAGAGGACAAGTCTTACAAGAATGTAAATAAGAGCAAGTAATATTATTAACAAAGCAAAATAGAGTTAAGATGAAGAGAAGATGGGGGAAGGGGACCTCACCTATAATGGTTCTAGTCTATCTTCCTTTCCGTCACTCAATTATAAGGGTGATCTCTCTCCGAGACACAATTTCTGCAGAGTTTCCCCTATCTAAACAATATTCTTCCCCCCCCCCTGAAATGATCAGTATATGGTTCAATTTATAGAGGCTGAGGGTGCCCAACATAGCCGTACGGCTAGGGACCTCATGTGCCCAAACCATCCGTACGACTCGACTTGGCAAGCTTCTGGATTTTTCTAAGTTTAATTCCAGTTCAGTCGTGGAATATTAGGTTTATCATAGTGAGCTCCTGGTCCATTGGTTTATCCCTAAATGGTACCAAAAATTCCTCTAAGGTAGGTCAATTTCAGATTGGGGTACTTACACCATGGCGTTCCTCCACCACCGTATCCTCCGAATGCAAACTAAAGAACATCGGCAACTCAGTTATGTCAACCGCAATGCCGTGCAACATCTTCCTCACATCTCCGACAGGGAGGTCCAACACATCGGACCAAGAATCGATCACACCTATATGGTTCTTGGGGACGGCAATTTGACCCGCCAATGGCATGCCAAGTATCACACCAAAGTCATTAACAGTCGGCACCATTTCATTCGCCAAAAAATTAAAGGTGTGACTGTCACAATCCCAGAAGGCTGCAGCATCCTTCAACAAATCCGAATCCGGTTTCAACGTCCGAAGGGTGAAGAGAATTCGGAACCTGATGTCTTTGACAAAAGCTTTCTTAGGATGGGTCTTGAAAGAATAAACAAAGGTGGACAAGTCATTCTCGTACTCACCGACAACCTTGGTACCAAGAGTGAAAGAATTGGAAGCCATGGAAAGCGTGGATTGCAAGCAAAATTAAGCAAAGAAAAGATGTTCAAGAATGGCAGAAAATAGCTGTTGGGGGAATATGTTCAAACAAAGACTGATATTATAGCTGTTGGGGATCTTTTGGCCAGCAAATGTCAAGCCCCGAAATTCACTCCCCAGAAGTGAGTGCCTCCCACCACCTACTTAGGAAGCACGCGCATCCCAGGATCACTAGCCGGGGTGCCCGCCTCCCGTCTCAGGAATGCCTCAACCGGCCCTTGTCAATATAAGAAATCATGCAGAAGCAAAGTCTGGGTACTCCCAAGAATCAGCAAGATCAACATCCTTCATAAAAAACCACAAAAGCTCCACCCTTGGTGACACAGTTGGGCACACATTAATTTGGTCTGCCCCTAAGGCATATCTAAATTGAAATAAGATAGAAACTCCCAATAAACCTTAAAGTAGGGAGTGTCTTTACTTTAAAGTCAAAGTCAATCTTGGCACTTTATTCTCTAAAGGGAAATCATTCTTTTGGTCCGTAGTCAACTGTGCCCGCACCCCACAAAAGTCATAAAGTCAACAGCAAGCGCGGCTCCGAACAGCATACATCAGGTATAGCTACAAACAGCAATTTGGTCCACGGCGAACCACCAAAATCGCCACTTCTCAAGCCATCAAACGGATTCACTAACGGATTCGTCAACAGGGTTCACTAACGGACTCATTCAATGGATTCACCAACGGATTCATCAAACGGATTCACTAATGGATTCGTCAACCAGAGTTTACTAATGGACTCATTCAATGGATTCACCAACAGATTCATCAAACGGATTCACTAACGGATTCGCGAACAAGAGTTTACTAACGGACTCATTCAATGGATTCACCAACGGATTCATCAAACGGATTCACTAACGGATTCGTCAACAGAGTTTACTAACGGACTCATTCAATGGATTCACCAACGGATTCATAAAACGGATTCACTAATAGACTCGTCAACAGAGTTTACTAACGGACTCATTCAATGGATTCACCAACGGATTCATCAAACGGATTCACTAATGGATTCGTCAACAGGGTTCACTAACGCACTCATTCAATGGATTCACCAATGGATTCATCAAACGGATTCACTAACGGATTTGTCAACAGAGTTTACTAACGGACTCATTCAATGGATTCACCAACGGATTCATCAAACGGATTCACTAACGGATTCATCAACAGGGTTCACTAACGTACTTATTCAATGGATTCACCAACGGATTCATCAAACGGATTCACTAAAAGATTCATCAATAGGGTTCACTAACAAACTCATTCAATGGATTCACCAACGGAATCATCAAGCGGATTCACTAACGGATTTGTCAACCAGGGTTCACTAACGGGCTCATCCAATGGATTCAGTAATGGATTCATCAAGTGGATTCACTAACGTATTCGTCAACAAGGGTTCACCAACGGACTCATTTAATGGATTCACTAACGGGTTCATCAAGTGGATTCAGCCGGCAGATTTACAAACGGATAATGCCACCCCCTCTATCAACAAAATCCACTCACACAGGGAGTGCACCCCTATCTCTCGCAATTTCAAATTCCTGCTTTCATTGAGTCTTTGCCTTTTTCTTGGTGATGTCCTCGACGGGTGTACTTTCTTTTGTCGACGCGAGTTGCTTCACAATCCACGTCGCCGAGGGGCTCTATAGACACCCCGCCTTGGACCACTCACCCCGATTGTACGGTTGATCTTGTGTTTCCCCCTATTTTAAGTGTTTCTCGTTAGTTTATATTACTTCCGTTAAGTTCCTGACTGACTTCGTTAAGTCCAGGGACTAAACTGAATAACAGGGCTAACTTTCTAGTACATTCTGTCAAAAAGACCATCTCTGAGTCGCGCGCCTCTGACCATAGGAGCCAGAAGCGCACGCCTTCCACCCCCGAGGTAGGAAGCGCGCGCCTCTGGGCATCAGTTACAGATTTCTGTCCAAGAATCCCTCCCTTGCTCATTTTACATGATTTTGCCCGAGAAATATTTCTTAGTGACTCTGTTTTGGCACCAAAAACATCACTTTTACACCTATATAAACCCCTCTAATTCACCATTAAAGGGGAGGATTTTGGATCATTAACAAAACTCTACACAAAATATACTTGCAAGGCATTTTCCAAGAAACTCTCTTTGAAGTCCTTTGAAGCATAGGTAAAAAGTCTACTCTTTTCTCTCTTCTCTACTTCATCTCTCTTCTTCTCTTTTTTATTTCATCAAATGTGCAATCACCCCCAAAACCATTTTGGACATGACACCAAAGACTACTTCACTTCATTGAAGTTAGTCAAGGAGTTATCTCCCTACATTCCAAAAAAAAAACCCTTTTAAAAACCCCTTTTATTAAAGTCAAGAATAGGAAGAACATTATTTTGCATATGTAGACTTTGAACACGCAAGACCAACATTAGTTGGGTGAAATGGGTGTTTAAGTACTTCCCATCTTGTAACCTAACCCCCGAACCTCATAACAAGAATCTCTGTTTTCGTAATCAAACTTAGGCTATACATTAGGTTTTTCTTATATTCCTCTAAAACATAGGTGGCGACTCTACAATTAAAACACGATTAGACATCCTAGGACTACGCACGCGCTCTAGCCAAGCCGCGCTCCCGGGGTATCTACACCAGCCATATGAAACTAGATTCAATCCCAGATTAATTTTGAAACTGACATTTAATTTCAGGAAACACGGTTTCTAAAACCATCCATCTAACAATTAAATCCAACTCAAAATATTTATCACAAAAGCGTAAATTTCCAAAATTTACCTTAAATTGCTTTCCTTGATTCAATTAGGATTTGGTGTTCATGGTGATCCAATCATCATGATCATCAAAACCAAGAATAAATAATTTATTCATGAATCTAAGATCATCAACATGTTAATCAAATTAAATTTTGATAATCCTACGGAACATATTAATCAAATTAATATTGCAATTTAGGTTACTTAGGATTATTAAGAATGTATAATTTCCGTTCTTGCTTTAGAACAATTCTTAAGCTCATGATCCAATCATAGAAATTAATTTCATTCTCTTTTAACTTTGTCCTTTTAAAGAATAGATCGCAGTAACAAGCATAATTAAAGTATAATATAACATTATACACAAATATGCAAATAAATATATACCTATATTTCATACCAATCATTTAAGAGATAATTATTGTATTTCATAAATACTCCCACTAAATTATATAACATTCATATACAACAATTGTATAATATAATTTATGTGGGCTAAGATCCAACTTTAATTTAATTTCAAGTCCGCTTTGGCGATACTGCTCAAAATTAAATTAATTAGGTAGATAACTCTTATCAATAACATCATATGTGACTCTTAGATCCTTTATGAGATTTTAAGTAGACATCTTATGTCAAACATGTTTTAATCTCATCTTGCACCTTAGGCCCAAAACTTTATCTTTTGATAACCTAATTAAGTCAAACCATGATAAACGTATAGGAACCACTCTTTCACTCATATTGTTCTTACAAGGATAGAATCAATGCACCTACGCTTTGGCGTAACCCACACAAAACTACCCGTGTAATCCCAAGTGTCTATCATGGATGGCACATGACTTAAATTTTCAAGAAGGTTCTTTCATATAGCAATGCGCATAACAAAGGTATAATTAATCCAATTAATTAATGATTGGATATTATGTGAATAAAATTATGAATTTTAGATTTTCATAGAGTCCTACTCTTGGTATAATACATATTGAATAATGAATTCTTTCATAGAGTCCAACTCTATTAAGAATACATTACTTCATAGAATCCAATTCCATGAACAATATGTATTCTACAATGCATCTCCAAGTCTGAAAATCACGAACACGAATTCAAAAATCTGCACTGCATGCGAACTGCACAAAAAATCTGCACGAATTCGTGCATTGCACGTGCATTGCACACGAACTGTACGAAAATTCTGCACAAAATTCTGGACTGCACGTAATCTGCACGAAAATTTTGGACGAAAATTCTGCACGAAAACGTGCATTGCACGCAAACCGCACGATCGCAATTTATCAAATCTTGATCTTTTAAGAATTCAACCATTTATGATAATCAAATTATCATAAACATCAAACCCTAAGAACAATTTGTTCTTAAAGATCAAGAATCATCAATTCAATAATCCAATTAAAGAGATTGATGATCCAATAAATAGATTAATCATATTAATCATGCAACTTGAAAACCTTGTTCATAATCATACTATATCAAATATATAATTGTTTCACCAAACAATTCACATAAACCCCTTATTCTAAATTCATATCATGCTAGATCATATAATCAAATCATATATTTAACATGATAATATTAAAATAACCATACATGAACGGGGATCTGATACCACTGTTGGGTTTTGAGGGTCCTTGCGCAGCGGAAGACGGTAATATAAATCAACAAAACCCTAAGCCCCAAGATCCATTCAAGATGATTAAATTAATAGCAAGATGAATTTAGAATACTAACCATGTTGTGCGTTTAAAATTTTTGGATCTTTAAATCTTCAAGTCTTCAAGCTTTAAGATTTGATCTCCTCATTCTTCGTGTTCTTTGAATCAGGATCACAGGAACACGAACTTGAGATGCTAAAGAAAGCATCCTCTATGTGTATCCACACGCGAACGAATGTCTAGAACAATTCTAGATCTAGATTGCTAGACCCATTAGAAAACACACTTTTCTAATCTTCAAAGGCTATATGAATTTTTGGTGTTCTTGAGCTTTTGATTCTCAATCTAAACTCAAGAATGTGTTTCTCAAACGCATGGAGGATACCAATAATGATACAATATCAATTCTTACTGATTAGGGTTTAGAGAGGGGTGTTTATACTCATTAATCCTAAACCCTTTAGGAGAAATAGGTCAAAACATGAAATCAAAAAACTGGGCCTGAACAGGGCCTACTCGGCCGAGTCCTTTAAGGTGCTCGGCCGAGCACCTCTGTGCCAGAACATTCTGTAACTCCTGCTCGGCCGAGTCATGTGATGTGCTTGGCCAAGCACCACCAAAAATTCGATTTTAGCCTTTTAAACAATTCATTCTTTTGTGTGTGACCCCATAGGATTATATTAAGTTGGCAATGAGTCAAACCAAGGTCAAACCCATAAGTCATGAGCGGACTCTAGAAACCCATCATGACTACCCAATTAATATAACTTAATGAAGTACATTTATCCTCATAGAACATATCACAATCCTTTTGTCACGCGATATCATATTGAACATAAGTCATGGTCCACGTCAACTTATCTCGTTCAATGCTTTCTCGATTCCGAGTAGATTGATTATGAGCAAATGATATTGATCACATCAATTCATTTGAGCGTGTCCATGCATTTCATCAATCTCACTCTACGAGTGGCCTTAGCGGATATCTCTCTTGAGGGAGGGACAAATTCCATCTTGACTTATCATTCTTCCCTACAAGAATCCGATTATGCCAATCATAGCATTTATGACTACCTGGTTAAGGGTGGCGGTTGACTAAGTCAAATATAATGTTCATCATGTGGAAGACCATGATAATCTCAGGTCTAAGGATATCAAATGATATAACTATATAAGATTTAATTATGACATTTGACCATGACATAAATCTCATAGGCGGGTTATGTCCAGTACTTGTTCACCAACAAGTACCCATAAGTTTAATTTGTATCACATATACATGATCATCATATGATCATCGATTAAACTTATACTAGTTCTTCATAAGTACTAGGGATGGGGATTATTATAATAAACATGTAAAAAATATAATAATCCAAAGTGTTATCTCTATAACAAATGAGGACATGATGTAACTGTTGGGTTTCTTAGTAACATGCACAGCGGAAAATAGCATTCAAAATTTTATGAAACCCAAAGCCCATAGATCCATTCATATGATTAAATCAAATACAACAATATGAATACTAGAAAAACTAACCCTTGATGACTTTGAAATTGGTCTTTGATCTTTGGTGGAGAACTTGAAGCTTTGATCACAAAAGTAAGAACACGAACTTTGAAGATGATAAGCTTCACCCTCTAGCGGTATCCACACCACGAACGAATATCAAGAACACTTGATCTTGGTTGCTAGACCAAAATTGTGAAACACGTTTTCACAATCAATATGAACTATATGGAATTTTGTTTGTGTATTATTTTGTTCCTCAATCTAGGATGTCTTAGAACAAAATAAAACACTCTAAAACTCTTTGGAGACTTGCATAAAAGATATATTATGTTCTGGCCCGAATTTGGATGTTTATATACAAGTTAGACATATTCCAAATAGGAAACTTGTGTCTAAACCCGTCCAAAATTCCCTTCCAAATCAAATTAGGAAACCTGTCCCGACATGGTGTGAGGCCGCCCAAAACACCTGTGCGGCCGCACATCCATCTGGAAGGTTTATGATACTATTTGACCCAAGCTGTGCGGCCGTCCAAGCCATCCTGTGCGGTCGCACACTTGTCCAGATTTCCCAAAGTTTCCTAAATTCCAATATAGTCTTTATTTAAGATTCGTTCTATTGTGTGTGACCCTCTAGGATTACACTAAGTTGGTAATGGGTTCAAACATAAAACCATAAGATATGATTAGGTTCTAGCAAACCGTCATACCTACCCAAATAGTATAACTAGATACAAGTTCGCATTCCTTTAGAACATGTCATAATCCCTTTGTCCACGATGTCATTGAACACAAGTCATGGTCAACAAGTCAACTTGGTTTTGTTCAATACTTTCTCGATTCCGAATATGTTGATAATCCAAATGACATTGATCTAATCAATTCATTTGAGTCCGGCTGAACATTTTCATCAACATCATTCCTACGAGAGGCCAAAGCTTGACATCTCTCCGAAGAGGGACAAATCCATTCAGCTTATTACTCTTCCCTACGTGAATCCGATTATGCCAATCATACCCTTTATAACTACCCGTTTAAAGGTAGCGTTTGAATATGTCAAACATAACGTTCATCAAGTGGAAGACTATAATAACTTCATGTCTAAGGATTCAGGTGACATAACTAATATGAGATATATGTACGACATAGACCATGACATAAATCTCATACAGCGGGTCATGTCCAGTACCTTGTTCCAAACAAGTACCCATAAATCTAAAATGATCATCCCATGATCATTTAGCCTTTATACTAGTGCTTAACAAGTACTAGGGACAGAGATTATTATAAGTAAACATGAACAACAATAATAATCAAAACATCTCTTTATTGATATGAAATAAATGATAACAATTACAACGTTTATTAAACGTGCCTAGGGCACCACTACCAACAATCTCCCACTTGCTCTAGGCCCAATCTCCCATGTATCTAATATCCATGGACCTAACATGACCTTCATGTTTAGCTTGTGGAAGTCCCTTTGTTAGCGGGTCCGCGACATTGTCATCAGTAGGTACTCTGCATATATTTACGTCTCCCCTATCAATGATTTCTCGAATGATATGAGAACGCCTAAGTATGTGTTTGGATTTCTGATGTGCTCTTGGTTCCTTTGCTTGAGCAATAGCACCATTATTATCACAATAAAGGTCTATTGGATTAGCAATACTACGAACCACTCCAAGTTCAGTAATGAACTTCTTAATCCAAACAGCTTCCTTTGCAGCATCTGATGCAGCAATATACTCAGCTTCTGTTGTAGAATCAGCGGTTGTACTCTGCTTGGAACTCTTCCAGCTTACAGCTCCACCATTTAACATAAACACAAAACCCGATTGCGATCGACTATCATCTTTGTCGGTTTGGAAGCTTGCATCTGTGTAAGCATTTATCACAAGATCATCTTCCATTCCTCCATAGACTAAAAACGAATCTTTAGTTCTTCTCAAGTACTTAAGAATCGCTTTTACAGCCATCCAGTGATTTTCACCGAGGTCGGATTGTGTAGACACCCCGCTTTGGACCTCTCACCCCGATTGCATACATAGTATTTTTATTTAACTTGTTTTTGTTAATTTCTGTTATTTCCGTTAAGTTCCTAACTGATTCCGTTAGTTTTGGACTAAACTGCATAAAAGAGTTAACTTTTAGAGTCATTCTGTCATTCTGTTATTCTCACCCGCGGGCGCCTCTCGTAATAGTCATGGGGCGCGCGCGCGTTTGGTCCAATAGGACGGACCCTCGCGCTTCCCACTTTGGCAGTAACGGATAGCACCATTTTTCCCTCCCTTTTTTTATTTAGAAAATCTCTTCTTGATCACAAACACCTCCTTTTTACATCCACATTCACTCCCCCTTATTTCATAACTCCCAAATCCTTTATTCTAGCCATTCTCCATAAAAACAAAATATTTCATTTTATTATTTGATTTTCTTTTATTTATTTCTTTCATTAATTATTTTATTTATCTTTTTCTTGATTGGTCAATTCCATTTCACATGAATTTACCAATTTCCCTCCAACCTTTCCCTCCTAATTTTACCTATAAAAACCATCATCTCCTACCTTGGACCTCAACATTTTCTCTCTAGCCAAAGGACCTCATTTTTAGACTTGAATTTTCTCTATACACAACCTATACACAATTCTCTACACAAATTCTCCTAACAAGAGTTCTTCGTAACAAGACTCTACATAAAATTGTTCTACAACAATTTCTCCACAACAAAACACCATTTTCAAGTCCACGTTTGAAGTCCTCTTCTTAAGGTACAACTTCATTTTTCTTCTATTTTCTTCTTCTTAAATGTATGCAATCTCCATAAAAAGGGATACAACCAAAAGGTCACTTCACTATTGAAGTTTGGTCAAGGTTACATCCCAACATTTTAATTTCACTTTAATTTACATTCTCATTTCTTAATGTAATTATCTAGCAATAATTCGACATGTAATCTATAGCATAAATCAATAAATAAACAATTCTTCTTTATTTTTCCCCTATAAATTTCCCCTTCCTTTTCATTATAATTGTTAGCACATTTCTCTTATCATTAAATTGAAGGACATTTAGCATTGGAACACCAAAAGTAGCAAGACCCGCGTAAACGGGGCGGAATGGGTGTTTAAGTACTTCCCACTCCGTCACCTAACCCCCGAACCCTTCTCTTCCCGAATCTCTGGTTTTCGTACATAAAAAATTGGCTTTTCTTAGGTTTTCTCGCGTTCCTCTAAAACGTGGGTGGCGACTCTTAAAATCAATTAGACATCCTAGGTAATTCACGCGCTCTAGACAAGCCGTGGTTCCCCGGGTTATCTACAGTGGCGACTCCGCTGGGGACATAGAGGGTTAAACATGCATTTTCTGCTTTTGGTGTTCTTATATCTGTTTTCTGGGCATTCTGGTAAAAAGGGTAGGAAGCGCGCGCCTCCGGACTTCTTGGCCTAAAGCGCGCACGTCCGACCCTTATTACCAGAATCGCCCGCCTCTCATCTTGTCCTTCAAATTTCATGTTATTGTGCTAACAGATTCTGCAGGGGAAAAGTGTTTTTATTTAGGGTCAAGGCAGTCTCTTAAACCCGCTGATTTGCAGGTACTGCCCAGAAGCGGGCGCCTCCACCTATCTCAGTCTAACGCGCGCGCCTCCCGAGTAGGCATCTGAATGCGCGCGCTTCTGGGCATTTCCCAGAAACAGAAACAGTGAACAGAATGGACAGTTTTGACAGTGTGTGGGCACAGGGCCTGCACAAAACCATTTTTATTTTCTGTTCATTTTTATCGGTCACACGGGTGATTCGAGAGTTGTAAATACGTGCCTATTTGTTTTTTTTTATTTCCTTTGAAAAAAAAATATTTTGTCACTTGTTAGACCTCACACTACATGCACATATTCTTATGAACTGCTCACTATCGAGTCGCACAAGTCCAACCCCAAACCCGTCGAGGCCCGTCCTAGGAAGTTTCAAGCTCCACTCGACCTTGACTCTTTCGAAGCGGTAAACCTCAGCCCGTGGCGTAGTTCATGACTACATGGTGGGGGTGACCTTTAAGCCTCTCTTTAGCCGAGCACAAACCACACAATTCTAGTTAGGGTCTAACACTCCGTGACTCAAGTCGGTTTTTCATGTACCGAGATTTCCCTAAACTAATGTCTTCAAATCATACATGCCACTCGTTGTTTTGGACGAAATAAAACTCCGTCCCCAAGTGGTTATTATGGACGAAAATAAAAATCCGTCCCCGCATGTATGCTTTAGTACATTAATTTAGTTTAATCCCGACACATGTAGGATTCACAAGCGTGGTGGAATCCGATGAGCATATGGGACCGCGAGATGGTCTATATACTAGTGTGACGATTCCACTATTTTTTCTAGAAACCCCAAAAAGGACCACGTCCTTCCGACTTTTGTAAATAAATAAATAAAAAGAGTCATTTTTCTTATGTGGTTGAGTCTTTTTCCTTTGTTTGTGGGTCAATTATTTTACTCAAAATATGTTTGTGGGGCCAACCTAAGATCGACCGTTTTCTCTCAATAGGTTCAATGGCTTCCCATGGCAACAACAACAAGGGTGAGAACATTTCCGTGTCCAACGAAAGGCTCTTCAACATAATAAGAGCCATGGGGGAACAAATGGATAGACTTGTTGAGGATGCCCGCCGCAAGGATGATTTGTGGCAAGACCGTCTTGATCTCGAGAGGAAAATTCACGAGGAAGAAGTGTCCGAACTTAAGGCTCGTTTGCAGGAGCTCGCCGACAACAAGGCAAAGGTCCATGGTAAAGCATTCTCAAGTGGCTCATCCCTCAAAAGTCACAAAGGTGCCCCCAACGACCGTGTCTATACCCCTCTCAATGGCATGACCATCACCGAGGCCTATGAAGATATCAAAGCAAAGGGACAAATTTCTCCTCTCCAAGGGTACAAGCAACCACAACCGTTACGTCGCAACCATGCCCACCACAAGTGGTGTGACTATCACCAATGCAGTGGTCATCTCACCGAGGATTGCTTCTCCCTCCGCGACATCATCCAAGATTCGATTGACAATGGTGAATTTACCGTAGGGTAAAGAACAACAGTCAGAGAGTGAGAACATGCAAGAACTCATCAAGGAAGGGGCTCAGATTTGAAATGGGGCCTCAACAAGAGATCATGGGGACTACAACAACAATCTCTGTTTCTCTTTCTCTACCTAGAAATAGGATATAAAAAAAAAAAAAAAAAAAAGAGTCAAAAGTCCTCTTAAATGTGCATTAAAGTTTTCTTTCGTCCCACTTGTGTGAATGTTCGAGTCAATTATCAAATTAAAGTCGTTCTTGTCCTCATACACACTTCCAAGTTGTTCAATTTAATTCTTGGCAAAATGATGAAAAAATGTCTAAACACGTTTTAGAACGAAGGCCATCGCTTGAACGCCTAGGGGATAAACATCGACGACGGCATCAACAACGAAGACATCAAAACATCAACGGCAAAATCAAGCCAAAGAAAGGTGAAGCAACAACCATGGAGAAAAATCAAGCAATGTTTCAAAGGGGGATTCAAACAAAAAAAAAAAAAAAAAAAAAAAGAGCTCGCTAGGTTGAAATCTCAAATCAACCTAGGAAAAAGTTAGAGCACAAAAAAAATAAAAAAAAAATCCCCATCAATCAAAGAAGTACAAGATCAACATCATTCCACCAAACGAAGGACGAAGCAACATCGATAACAATCACGACGAAGCAACAATTCATCACGGCGAATGGAGAATCCACAAGAACTACGGTGACCTGAGCCTCTACACTGGAGGAACGTAGGCAACCTTCGGGTCCGGTCTCATGCAAGAAAGAAGATATGTTTAGCCCTAGAGCGTTATGGTGATCGGCCTTCCTCTCGAACTTGTCAAGACATCTTTGTACGATTCATTTGCCAATGAATTAATCACCTCAAGATTGAACAACTTTCCTAGATTTGGAATAGCTTTACGTTCCTTGTCGAGTCTAGGGGTTTCTCTTCTTTTTGCGATACTCCCAGTTTCTTGCAATCAAATTGGGGCCTTCCTTCTCTTCTCTCTTAATGACTTACTTGCCTTTGTGAGTCATTCAACAAATATATACATGAAGTCAATACTAGGGACACTTCCCTAGTCGAGTCAATGTCACTCATATTTAGTGACAAGAGGTCTTCACCGCAAAATCACATGTCTTATCTCCTCAGCCAGAGTCAATGCATACTTCCTCATTAATTGAGTAAAAAAAAAAGACGCAAAAGAGATGCCCGCTAGATTGAAAACCCGAAAGGGCGGTCTAGGCAAAAAAACAGGGTGCGTCATAAAAAAAATGAGAGAGTGAGAAAGAGAAGGGAAAGAGAAATGGAGATCTCCGGCTTCTAAAGAAGACAACTGCACGAGTTCTACATCAAATCTCCTCAGCAAGTCAATTCCCCACCGAGTCAACTTTGGGATTGCAAAAAGCTCGAAAAGATATGGCACCATCAAAGGTTGTCTTGGGTTATTGGCATCATTCTCCAGCAGTGTGCATTTTTGGGTTCATGAAAAGAAGGCCCGTGGTAACCAAGACCCATCTGAGAACGAGCCCATCATAAAAGGGCACGAGGTTGCACAAATAAATCCCTAGCTAGTCAATTGGCTTGAGCAGCAAATAGCAACAACATGTGTCTCAGTTTTCAAAGCTTCTTCAAGTATGTGCTTCTAAAGTACGCCGAAAGGCTCTCAAGAAATGGAGTAGCTCTTTCCATGTCCTCTCATGTTTGTTCCCTCGCACGAGGATGAGTCACTCTTACTTTGCTCAACAAATGGTGACTCCTTAGGGGCTATGTGACTCAAGAACAAGGGCTTCTTTTGCTTCATTTGACAATCAATAAGCCCTAGGGGCTATGCTCGAGAAAGATGTGTGAGACTATCCTCAAAGTCTCTCAAAAGGGATGTCAAAGAGCCCTCTTGTCATGTGTGCCCATGCTCTTTCCCCCAATCAAGGATGGACCTTTCTCGCAATCAATGATGGCACTCTAGGGGCTACGGTCAAGTCTTAAAGGCTCCCTCGGCAAGAAGCAATTCACTTCAATGTCCCCAGCAACATTTGAAGCTTTATACCGAAAGGTCTCAAGGGGCTTTGCAATCTACAATCTTTTGGGCTACGACATTACAGTGATACAAGCAAAGGGCAATATTGGGGCTTCGCAATCGACAGTCTTTTGGGCAACAATACTCGGGCAACGCAATTTGGGAGTAGTCTCCATGAAATAGATCAAGCTTCAAGGGTCTCTCAACACTTCCAGTCAAAAGGCCTCTTGGTTTTAAATGAAGGCTCCGATGATATGAATGAATTTGATGATTCTTGTTAGAACTCACAGTGAGATTCTGAAGGAAGTCTTAGAGAAAAGGAAAAAGATTCAATATGCTAGACTCACCCGGCTGAGTTATAGTGGGCAATGCCAATATGTTAACTCTATAAGCAGAGTTATGGCCAATCCCAATGTTTCTGCAATACAACACCCCCTTCTCCAAGATCAAAAGCACAGGCTGCATCCGAAGATCCGCCTTAGGTTCAACTCAAGAAGACTCGAGCAAACATATCGTTCGAGACTTTATCACGCCAAGGCCTTATCATCTGCAACAACATCACCATCTCCCACGAGACGTCTCCCGAAGACCGTACTACATTTTCAATATGGACTTTCCGCCATTTGGGTATCAACCACAAAAGGGGCCATCCATCTCCAAGCAAGAGGAAGAAGGAGATCGCCTTCAAGAGTTCTTCCCAATAGCACCATCCGCTCCCAACATAATGCTAAGCCGATTCTAAGAAAATTTGAGGCTTCACACCGAAAAGGTCTCCACATCCCACCATCTACAAACTTGAAAAGCCCATAACATTTGGGGCTTAGCAATCTCTCAAAGCTTGGTATCAATGATCTTCTCTTGGGGCTTGCCCATGTCGACAACAAAAGACAGTTTATTTGAATGGGATAAGAGTTGATTCATCTTGGGGCTTCATAAGCCACTCAAAGTTCAGCATTCGAGGGGCTTTACAATCAACAACCCCTTGGCATCTCGGCATCAATAGTCCCTTTTGAAGCCCCATAATCGACAAATCTCTTGGGGCTAGACATCAATTTCGTTGGACACAACGGTAACAACGACATAATTCAAGCAAGGCAATCCGGACTTCGATTGAACATGACTTGATCTTGGGTTGGCTTTGCAAACACACAATGGTTAAAATGGTTCACCCACGAACTAAAAAAAAATCTTTTTCTCACGTTTGTGCATATTCTTTCCCTTCTAATCTAAAAAAAAAAAAAAAAAAGTTTTTTTTCTTTTTCTTTTTCTCCTTCAAAAGTATGTGCTTTACTTTGCTTTGCTCCTAGCTTCTCCTCCAGCACTCTCCATCATCCTTGAACTACGCTGGTTTGATTCCTTCCAAGGGATACGTAGGCAGCCTTTTGGCACGACCAACCCATCATCCAGAATACCATCTCGCCAACACTCCATCAAAGGCAAGAACAATTCATCATCACCAACGTCATCATTCTCCAAAGCGTGGACATCAAGGCATCCACCACCACAACACTAATCCATCCAACGGCAATGGTAAGTGAAGGTATGAATGCATCCTAGGCTTGCCTTCAAATCACATCACACCACAAGCACAATTTCTCTCATAACTGCCATTTCACATCTCATACATGTCACTGTTGGTAGTGGTTCCCTAGGCACGTTTAATAAACGTTGTAATTGTTATCATTTATTTCATATCAATAAAGAGATGTTTTGATTATTATTGTTGTTCATGTTTACTTATAATAATCCCCGTCCCTAGTGTTTGTTAAGCACTAGTATAAAGGCTAAATGATCATGGGATGATCATGTTAGATTTATGGGTACTTGTTTGGAACAAGGTACTGGACATAACCCGCTGTATGAGATTTATGTCATGGTCTATGTCGTACATATATCTCATATTAGTTATGTCATTTGAATCCTTAGACATGAAGTTATTATAGTCTTCCACTCGATGAACATTGTGTTTGACATATTCAAACGCTACCTTAACACGGTAGTTATAAAGGGTATGATTGGCATAATCGGATTCCCGTTGGGAAGAATAATAAGCTAAATGGATTTGTCCCTCCACGGAGAGATGTCAAGCTTGGGCCCCTCGAAGGAATGATGTTGATGAAATGTTCGGCCGGACTCAAATGGATTGATTGGATCAATAGCATTTGAATTATCAACATATTCGGAATCGAGAAAGTATTGAACAAAACAAGTTGACTGTTTGACCATGACTTGTGTTCAATGACATCGTGGACAAAGGGATTGTGACATATTCTAAAGGAATGCGAACTTGTATCTAGTTATACTATTTGGGTAGGTATGACGGTTTGCTAGAACCTAATCATATCTTATGGGATCATGTTTGAACCCATTGCCAACTTAGTATAATCCTAGAGGGTCACACACAATAGAACGAATTTAAAATAAGAGGACTATATTGGAATTTAGGGTCGAAGGACATCAAGGGAATTTCTGGAATTATTCTGGGCTTCCTGGTCAACCAAGCGGGCGCTTGGGTTGAACCAGGCGGGCGCCTGAATGATTTCTAAATGGCCCGGACCTTCTGGTCATTCAAGCGGGCGCCTGGTCCTTTGCAGGCGGGCGCCTGGTGCTGCCGACAGGAAAATTCCTAATTCGATTAGGAAAGGTTTTTGGCACAAGTTACCTATTTGGAATAGGTCTTAATTGTGTATAAAAACCCCAATTCGGCCAGACCATATTGACTAGTGCTTTTATGAGTCTCAAAGAGTTTGAGAGAGATTTTATTTTGATATCATTGATTGAGGAACAAAATAATTCACAAATAAATTCCATATAGTTCTTTATTATATTGTGAAAGTGTGTTTCATAATATTGGTCTAGCAACCAAGATCAAAGAAGCTCCTTTGATATTCGTTCGAAGTGTGGATACCGCTAGAGGGTGAAAATCATCATCTTCAAAGTTCGTGTTCAAGCTTTGTGATCGTGATCAAGTCTTCAAGTTTCTCCACCAAGACCAAAGAGAAAAGTTCATAGCCATCAAGGGTTAGTTATTCCTTTATTCATGTTGTTGTATTTGATTTAATCATATGAACGGATCCATGGCTTTGGGTTTCTTAAAATTTTAATTGCTATATTCCGCTGCGCATGTTACTTGGAAACCCAACAGTCACAACCACATATACCTGCAAAGCACACACTTAACAGGTACCACCACAAGGTCAACAGCATCCGCTACTCAAGGCACTTCATCCCCAGCAGAAAATGGTCCACAGTCAACCATGCCCACATCCCCACGAAAAAGTCAACAGCAACTGCAGCTCTAGACAGCAATTTGGTCCACGGTGATCCCGCATCAGCAAACAGATCCCGCATTCAGCAAACGGATCCCGCACTCAGCAAACGGATCCCGCATCCAGCAAACGGATCTCGCATCAGCAAACGGATCCCGCATTCAGCAAACGGATCCCGCATCAGCAAAGGGATCCCGCATTCAGCAAACGGATCCCGCCTCAGCAAACGGATCCCGCATTCAGCAAACGGATCCCGCATCAGCAAACGGATCCCGCCTCAGCAAACGGATCTCGCATTCAGTAAACGGATCCCGTATCAGCAAACGGATCTCGCATCAGCAAACGGATCCCGCTTCAGCAAAACGGATCTCGCATTCAGCAAATGGATCCCGCATCAGCAAACGGATCCCGCTTCAGCAAACGGATCCCGCATCAGCAAACGGATCCCGCTTCAGCAAGACGGATCCCGCCATATCCTTTCTATATCAATAAAGCCGCTCACACAGGGAGCGCACCCCCATCTTTCACAATTTCAAAATTCCCCTCTTTCTTTAAATTGCGGCCGTGGTGGGCCGCCTCAAGCCACCACACCTTTTTAAATTTTTTGTGGCCGTGGTGGGCCGCCTCAAGCCACCACACCTTTTTAAAATTTTATGGCCGTGGTGGGCCGCCTCAAGCCACCACACCTTTTTTAAATTTTTTGTGGCCGTGGTGGGCCGCCTTAAGCCACCACACCTTTTTAAATTTTTTGTGGCCGTGGTGGGCCGCCTCAATCCACCACACATTTTTAAAAAAAAATTGTGGCCGTGGTGGGCCGCCTCAAGCCACCACACCTTTTTAAATTTTTGTGGCCGTGGTGGGCCGCCTCAAGCCACCACACCTTTTGAAAAAAAATTGTGGCCGTGGTGGGCCGCCTCAAGCCACCACACCTTTTTCAATTTTTGTGGCCGTGGTGGGCCGCCTCAAGCCACCACACCTTTTTAAATTTTTGTGGCCGTGGTGGGCCGCCTCAAGCCACCACACCTTTTTTAAATTTTTTGTGGCCGTGGTGGGCCGCCTCAAGCCACCACACCTTTTTAAATTTTTTGTGGCCGTGGTGGGCCGCCTCAATCCACCACCTTTTTAAATTTTTTTTGTGGCCGTGGTGGGCCGCCTCAAGCCACCACACCTTTTTAAATTTTTGTGGCCGTGGTGGGCCGCCTCAAGCCACCACACCTTTTTAAAAAAAAATTGTGGCCGTGGTGGGCCGCCTCAAGCCACCACACCTTTTTAAATTTTTGTGGCCGTGGTGGGCCGCCTCAAGCCACCACACCTTTTTAAAAATTTTGTGGCCGTGGTGGGCCGCCTCAAGCCACCACACCCTTTCCATCCGCGAAAGCCGCTCACACAGGGAGCGCACTCCTATCCTTTGTAATTTCAAATTCCTGCTTTATCGAGTCTTTGTTTTCTCTTGTCGATGTCCTCAGCGGTTGTCTTTCTTTCGTCGACGCGTTTTGCTTCGCAATCCACGTCGCCGAGGGGATCTATAGACACCCCGCTTTGGACCTCTCACCCCGATTACATACATAGTATTTTTATTTAACTTGTTTTTGTTAATTTCTGTTACTTCCGTTAAGTTCCTAACTGATTCCGTTAGTTTTGGACTAAACTGCATAAAAGAGTTAACTTTTAGAGTCATTCTGTCATTCTGTTATTCTCACCCGCGGGCGCCTCCCGTAATAGTCATGGGGTGCGCGCGCATTTGGTCCAATAGGACGGACCCGCGCGCTTCCCACTTTGGCAGTAACGGATAGCACCATTTTTCCCTCCCTTTTCTTATTTAGAAAATCTCTTCTTGATCACAAACAGCTCCTTTTTACATCCACATTCACTCCCCCTTATTTCATAACTCCCAAATCCTTTATTCTAGCCATTCTCCATAAAAACAAAATATTTCATTTTATTATTTGATTTTCTTTTATTTCTTTCATTAATTCTTTTATTTATCTTTTTCTTGATTGGTCAATTCCATTTCACATGAATTTACCAATTTCCCTCCAACCTTTCCCTCCTAATTTTACCTATAAAAACCATCATCTCCTACCTTGGACCTCAACATTTTCTCTCTAGCCAAAGGACCTCATTTTTAGACTTGAATTTTCTCTATACACACACTATACACAATTCTCTACACAAATTCTCCCAACAAGAGTTCTTCGTAACAAGACTCTACATAAAATTGTTCTACAACAATTTCTCCATTACAAAACACCATTTTCAAGTCCACGTTTGAAGTCCTCTTCTTAAGGTACAACTTCATTTTTCTTCTATTTTCTTCTTCTTAAATGTATGCAATCTCCATAAAAAGGGATACAACCAAAAGGTCACTTCACTATTGAAGTTTGGTCAAGGTTACATCCCAACATTTTAATTTCACTTTAATTTACATTTTCATTTCTTAATGTAATTATCTAGCAATAATTCGACATGTAATCTTTAGCATAAATCAATAAATAAACAATTCTTCTTTATTTTTCCCCTATAAATTTCCCCTTTCTTTTCATTATAATTGTTAGCACATTTCTCTTATCATTAAATTGAAGGACATTTAGCATTGGAACACCAAAAGTAGCAAGACCCGCGTAAGCGGGGCGGAGTGGGTGTTTAAGTACTTCCCACTCCGTCACCTATCCCCCGAACCCTTCTCTTCCCGAATCTCTGGTTTTCGTACATAAAAAATTGGTTTTTCTTAGGTTTTCTCGCGTTCCTCTAAAACGTGGGTGGCGACTCTTAAAATCAATTAGACATCCTAGGTAATTCACGCGCTCTAGCCAAGCCGTGGTTCCCCGGGGTATCTACAGATTGGTATCTACTTGTCATGCTTAAAGCATAAGATACATCCGGCCTAGTACAAATCATGGCATACATGATGGACCCATTTGCCGAAGCATATGGAACATCATTCATTTTCTCACGCTCATCTTTTGTCTTGGGACATTGAGTCTTGCTCAGAGAAATTCCATGTAACACTGGTAAGGTTCCTCTTTTAGAATTTTCCATACGGAATCTTCTAATGACCTTGTCAATGTATGTACTTTGGCTTAAACCAAGCAGCCTCCTTGATCTATCTCTATAGATCTTAATGCCAAGTATATATGCAGCTTCACCCATATCTTTCATTGTAAAGCATTTTCCTAACCAAGTCTTCACGGACTGAAGTGTAGGAATATCGTTTCCAATGAGTAATATGTCATCCACGTATAAAATCAGGAATAGCACTATGCTCCCACTAATCTTCTTGTATACACAAGGTTCATCTTCGTTCTTGATGAAACCAAACTCTTTGACGGATTCATCAAAACGGAGATTCCAACTCCTTGAAGCTTGCTTCAATCCATAGATAGATCTCTGCAATTTGCATACCTTAGAATTCTGTTCAAAACCTTCTGGTTGTGTCATATACACATCCTCTGTTAGTTTTCCATTTAGGAAAGCGGTTTTGACGTCCATTTGCCATATTTCATAGTCATGATATGCGGCAATGGCAAGCAAAATTCTTATAGACTTGATCATTGCTACGGGTGAAAAGGTTTCATCATAGTCAATACCATGAACTTTCCTATAACCCTTCGCTACAAGTCTAGCTTTGTAAGTATGCACCTTCCCATCCATGTCAGTCTTCTTCTTGAAGACCCATTTGCATCCTATGGTTTTTACACCTTCGGGTGCATCAATCAAATTTCAAACTTGATTGTCTTGCGTGGATTGCAATTCAGATTCCATGGCTCCAAGACACTTGTCCGAATCAGTAGAAGACATCGCCTCTTGGTAGGTTATCGGTTCATCATTCTCAATGATTTCCACCTCATTACTATCCGTTACGAGAAATCCATATCTCTCGAGCTCGGATCGTAACCTACTAGATCTGCGAGTTGCTTGTGTATTTTGAACAGGTTCCACAATTCCTTGTGGTTCTTGTTCTTGTTCCACTATTGGTTCAATGTCATTTTCTGGGTCTCGAATCTCTTCAAGATTTATTTTACTCCTATTGATTTCTTTGGAGAGAAACCCTTTCTCTAGAAAGACACCAGTTCGGGCAACAAACACTTTGTTGTCCTCTCGGTTGTAAAAGTAATATCCTTTAGTTTCCTTAGTATATCCCACGAAAATACATTTATCAGATTTGTGTGCTAGTTTGTCGGAGACAAGTCTTTTGACAAAAGCTTCGCAACCCCAAATCCTCATGAAAGACAAACTAGGTTTCTTTCCGCTCCACATCTCATATGGAGTCTTTGGAACCGATTTAGTTGGAACTTGATTTAGTGTGAAAGCAGCGGTTTCTAGGGCGTAACCCCAAAAGGATATTGGAAGATCAACTTGACTCATCATTGATCGAACCATGTCTAACAAAGTCCGATTTCTCCTCTCCGACACACCATTCCATTGTGGTGTTCCGGGTGGAGTCAATTGTGAAACTATTCCACAATTCTTTAGATGATCATCAAATTCATGACTCAAGTATTCTCCACCTCGATCTGATCGAAGTGCCTTAATACTTTTGCCAAGTTGTTTTTCTACCTCATTTTGAAATATTCTAAATATCTCAAATGCTTCACTTTTATATTTCATTAGGTAAACATACCCAAATCTACTATAATCATCAGTGAAGGTTATGAAGTATTGAAATCCTCCCCTAGCATTGCTACTTAATGGTCCGCATACATCGGAATGTATCAACCCCAATAAGTCGCTTGCCCTTTCACTTAGCTTGGTAAAAGGTGTCTTAGTCATTTTTCCAAGAAGACACGACTCACAATTATCGTATGACCCAAGGTCACATGAACCCAAGAGACCGTCCCCATGGAGTTTTGAGATACGCTTCTCATTAATATGACCAAGACGGCAATGCCACAAATAAGAATGATTTACATCATTATGTTTAGATTTCTTATTTATGTGATAGACATTTTCATTATTTTCATTCTTGACATCCAAGACATAAAGGCCATTAAATGAATTAGCAATACCATAAAGCACATCATTTAAATAAATAGAAAATTTCTTATTCTCAATAAGAAACTTAAAACCTTCATTATCCAAACAAGAAATTGAAATAATATTTCTACTTAAATCCGGTACATAATAGAAATTGTTCAAAACAAGTATTAAACCGGAAGGTAAAGTGACTTCATAAGTCCCTACGGCTAATGCAGCAACTCTTGCTCCATTCCTCACGCGTAGGTCTACTTTACCCTCTTTAAGTAGTCTCCTATTCTTTAGACCCTGCACATTTAAACAAATGTGAGAACCACATCCGGTATCCAATACCCAAGAATCAATGGTAGAAAGGAGAATATCTATCATATAGATACCTGAAGTCGACACAGTCTTGCTGCTCTTCTTCTTCTTTTGCTCTTCCAAGAAAGCCTTGCAATTACGTTTCCAATGACCAATTTCTTGACAATGGAAACAGATTGCATCCTTTTGTGAATCGGGTTTTGACTCAGAAGCCTTGGCAACCTTTGCCTTGCTTATCTTGGGTTTGACAACTTTCTTACCCTTTCCTTTGGCACTAGCCTTCTTCCCATCATGAACCAAGAGCACGGGAGAACTTTTCTCCGCAATCTTCATCTCCGTAGTTTTAAGCATCCCATGCAACTCAGAGAGATTCTTATCCATTCCATGCATGTTATAATTCATCACAAACTGATTATAACTCTTAGGCAATGAATTAAGAATGAGATCCGTGGCTAGCTCCAATAGAATTGGATAGCCAAGTTTCTCAAGATGCTCTACATAACCTTTCATTTTTAGCATGTGAGGACTCACTTGTTGCCCTACATTCATTTTGTAAGTAGTGAATGTAACAATGGTCTTGTACCTCTCTTGCCTAGCTTGCTCTTGAAACATAGTGTAGATACCCCAGGGAAACTTGGCTAGAGCGGTGGATTATCCTAGGATGTCTAATTGTGTTTTAGAGTCGCCACCCACGTTTTTGAGGAACGTAAGAAAACCTAATGTTTATGAGCCTAAGTTTGATTTACGAAAACAGAGATTCTTTGGGATGAGGGGTTCGGGGGTTAGGTTACGAAATGGGAAGTACTTAAACACCCATTTCGCCCGAGCAAAGTCGGTCTTGTTTGTTCATAATTCACTTTTTAAGATAAATGTGTTCTTCCTATTAAAATGATGATAAAAAGGGGGTTTTAGAGTTTGAAATGTAGGGAGATGACTCATAGGCCAAATCAATGTAATGAAAGGACCGTTGGTGTCATGTCCCAAATGGTTTTGGGTGATTGCACATTTGATTGAAGAAGAAGAAGAAGAAGGAGAGGAGAAATGTTTAAGACCTTTACCTATAGTATCCTTCAAAAAGAACCTCTTGTAAAGCCTTGAAGAAGAGGTTGAGTACTTTGTTGAAGAAGTCCCAAGAAAATTCTATGAAAGAAGTGAGTAAAAGGTTTGAAAGTAATGATTTTTCCAGGTCCCCCTCCAATGATGGATTGGAGGGGTTTTTATAGTTGAAAAAGGACTGTTTTTGGAGCCAAACGGAGTCTTCAAGAAATCTTTCCCGGGCAAAATCATGTATAATGAGCAAGGGAGAGATTCTTGGGCAGAATCTGTAACTGACATGCCCCAGAAGCGCGCGCATCCCACCTAGGCGGAGGAAGGCGCGCGCGTCTGGCCTCAAGGGGCGGAGGCGCGCGACTCTGAGAAGCAATTTTTGACAGAATGGACTAGAAAGTTAGAACTGTTATTCAGTTTAGTCCCGGGACTTAATGAAGTCCGTCTGGAACTTAACCAAAGTAACAGAAACTAACAGGAAATACTTAAAAGAGGGAGAAATACAAAATCAAGTCTGCAATCGGGGTGAGCGGTCCAAGGTGGGGTGTCTACAGAGCCCCTCGGCGGCGTGAATTGCGAAGCAAACGCGCTGACGAAAGACAAACATCAGCCTAGGACATCACCAAGAAAAGGAAAAGACTCGATAAAAGCAGGAATTTGAAATTGCGGAAGATAAAGGTGCGCTCCCTGTGTGAGTGGCTTTGCCAATAGCGGGATCCGTTTGCTGGAAGCGGGATCTGTTTGCTGAGGTGCGGGACCCGGAGGACCGTTTGCTGAGGTGCGGGACCCGGAGGACCGTTTGCTGAGGTGCGGGACCCAGAAGACCGTTTGCTGAAGTGTGGGGCCCGGAGGACCGTTTCCTGAAGTGCGGGGCCCGGAGGACCGTTTGCTGAGGTGCGGGACTCGGAGGACCGTTTGCTAAGGTGCGGGACCCGGAGGACCGTTTTGCTGAGGTGCCGGACCCGGAGGACTGTTTGCTGAGGTGCGGGTCCCGGAGTACCGTTTCCTGACGTGCACGGCCCTGCTGAGGTGCAGGGCCCGGAGGACCGTTTGCTGAGGTGTGGGGCCCGGAGGACCGTTTGCTAAGGTGCGGGACCCGGAGGAACGTTTGCTGAGGTGCGGGACCCAGAGGACCGTTTGCTGAGGTGCGAGGCCCGGAGGACCGTTTGCTGAGGTGCGGGGCCCGGAGGACCGTTTGCTGAGGTACGGTACCTGAAGGACCGTTTGCTGAGGTGCGGTACCCGGAGGACCGTTTGCTGAGGTGCGGGTACCCGGAGGACCGTTTGCTGAAGTGCGGGTACCCGGAGGACCATTTGCTGAGGTGCGGGACTTGGAGGACCGTTTGCTGAGGTGCGGGACCCGAAGGACCGTTTGCTTTGAACGGATGTAGATCTTGTTTTGATGAAGAAGCATTGATTCCGTGGATCATCCCGAACCGAATTGTTGTCGTGAGACGTACTTTGACTGTTTGAATTTGACTTTTGATGGGGTGCGGGCACAGTTGACTGCGGAATGCTTTGTGCTGGGGATGAATTGTAAAAACTGATCTTTTGAGAAAAATGAAAGACACCCTACTTTGAGTGTGAATTTCTATCCTATTTCAGTTTTTAGACCTGCCTTAAGGGCGGACCAAATTAATGTGTGCCCTTCCGAGTGTTTGCTGCTGTCGTTTTGAGCTTCTCTCGTTGGTGGGATTGATCTTTTCTGTAGATAGAAGGCGCTTGAATGTGCCTGGGCTTCCTTCTTGAACCGACAAAGGCTGTTTCTGGAGCATCTTCCATATGGGACGTGGGCGCTTCCTCTCTTAGATACGGGACGCGCGCACCTTATATACCGGTGTCGGGAGGCGCGCGCGCCTCTGGGAGGCAAAATTCAGGGCCTGATATTTGCTGACCAAAAGATCCCCCAACAGCCATAATATCAGCTTCTGATCGACAATTCGATTCCAACAGCCATTTTCTGTCATTTTTGAATACCATTCTATTACCCAATTTTGCTTGTAACCTTCTTTCCCATGGCCTCCAAACTTTTTAGTCTTGATGTCGAGGTTGTCAAGAGTTACGAGAAGGATTTGTCGACCTTCGTGTATTCTTTTAAGACTCATCCCAAAAATGCCTTCATCAAAGATTTCGGGCTCCGAATTCTCTTCACTTTGCGTACATTGAAGCCGGATTGGGACTTGTTGAAGGCTGCTGCAGCCTTTTAGGATTGTGATAGCCATACATTAAACTTTTCGGCTAATGAAATGGTGCCGACCGTTGACGATTTTGGGGCTATTTTGGGTATGCCTTTGGCCGGTCGGATTGTCGTCCCCAAGTATCACCGCGGTGTTGTTGATTCTTGGGTTGACATTCTGAATCTCTCTGTCGGAGAAGTGAAGAAGATGATGCACGGGACTGTTGTTGACATAACTGAGCTTCCGATGTTCTTCATTTTGCATTCGAAAAATGTCGCAGTTCAGTCCTTTAAGAGAAATGCCATGGTTGTCTGCCTTTTCAGCGAGGTTTTGTTTGTCACTCCCCTGGGTACTGCGGATGCGCAGTTGGCTGAGATAGTGTTGCAGGCGAAAGGACAGCGATTTAGCATAGTTCCACTTATTTTAGGAGAGACCTTGCATGGTTTGGACGAGTTGCACCGTACAGGCGAGATGCGACGAGGAAGCCCCTTGCTTTTGACCATATGGCTTCGGGAGCATTTCAGGCTTTATGCGGCGGATGGCGACCTTTCTCCTTTTGCTGTTCATAGGCGACGGTTGTTGATAAGGGATTTGACCGAAGAGGGTTGGAGGATATTTTTTGCTTCTCGTCTCACAGCTGATGTTGAGTGGTGTCCTTGGGGTCTTCGCCCTTTTGTGGAGTGGACCTTCGGTTTCCAGCATGTGGTTTTACCCGGATTGAGGGACTCTTCGTTTTATCAGCCAGAACGGGTTTTGAGACAGTTCGGTCGTCAGCAAATACTTCCTTTTCCGAGGAATGGGGTACTTCGTCCAGTTTCTTATATGGGTCCGGACTTCTCGAATGAGCTTCAGTTGGCTTGGGGAGATGATCGTGACCGTTGGGTTTCTGATCCATTGCACCGGGGCAGCATTTTTCTTCCCAAGAGTTACTTGGATCATTTGCTTGGTACCGTCTACCGTGGCATTACTTGGGTAGATGCTCTTCGGGCGGAGTTGCTAGGAAGGGATTTTGAGCCCAGCAGTGCTTTGAGGTACAAGGAAGCTGCTGCTGATGTGAACAACATCCTGACCGATCCTTTTGGTACTCCCTTGGATGACTTTTATGCTCGGAGGCGTTCGGTTGCGCAGAAGATATCGGTCCGCATCAGTGTCCCTAGGCCTCCCAAGAAGAGTAGGATTGATGGTCGTTCGGGTGGTCCTTCAAAGGTCAAGAGAAAATTAGATTTTTCCTAGTACCCCCAAGAGATTGCAATTAAAATAGACCACTTGTTTTAAGATTTTAATGTTTTAAGCCTTTTAGTAGCTCAACATTTCCATTGTAATGATAAGAATGATTTAGTGAATGAATAAAAATTGCATCTCGTTAATTTGAAAATGATTTGGGTATTTGTTTATGTTTTAGACCGCACCCGAAGGTTGCCTACGTTCCTCCAGTGTAGAGGCTCAGGTCTCCGTAGTTTAAACAAACGAAGACCGTTTTTTTTTTTTTTTGTGCACCCTGTTTTTTGCCTAGACCACCCTTGCGGGTTTTCAATCTAGCGGGCTTCTTTTTTGCACGTGCTCTAATTTTTGCCTAGGCCGCCCTTGAGGGTTTTCAACCTAGCGAGCTTCTTTTTTTTTTTTTTATGGTCTTCGTTTATTAGACGTAAAACCTCTTCAATTTGTTGAGGTTGACTTCCTTTGGCAGTTGATCTCCGTCTAAGTCCACGAGTCGGACTGCACCGCCGCTTAGTATCTTCTTGACTACGTACGGACCAATCCATCGGGGTCCCCATTTTCCAAGGGGGTTCATGGCATTAGGAGGGTGTTGTCTTAGGACCAAATCTCCCACACTGATGTTTCAGGGCTTCACCTTTTTGTTGAAATCCCTAGACATTCTTTGTTGATAGGCCCTCGTACGTTCGATTGCCCTTAGCCTTTTCTCGTCGAGTAGGGCTAGCTGTTCATATCGACTTTGCATCCAATCGACTTCATTGACTTGGTTCTCGAGGAGGACCCGCAGGGACGGAACTCCGAGCTCTATTGGTAGCACAGCTTCGGAACCATATACCAGTGCATAAGGAGTTTCTCTAGTCGCTGTCCGTATTGACGTGCGGTAGCCCCATAATGCTAGAGGTAACTTTTCGGGCCAATCCCTTCCAGTGGAGGCCATTTTCTTCACAATGGTCTCGATTGTCTTATTAGATGCCTCGACCGCGCCGTTTGCTTGAGGGGGTATGGAGATGACTTGTGTTTAGTAATCTTGTATTCTACCAGGAGTGCGTCCATCTCTTTCTCAAAGTGAGACCCGTTGTCTGAGATGATCTCATGAGGAACGCCGTATCGGCACATGATGTAGGTTTTCACGAATTCGGCCACTTTCTTGGCGTTGAGAACTCGGTAAGCCTGTGCTTCGACCCATTTTGTAAAATAGTCCATGGCTACTAGGACGAAAGATTGTCTGTTGCTGCCAGTAGGGTGAACCTTGCCGATGATGTCTATGCCCCAACAAGAGAAAGGCCAAGGCGTGGTCATATTGTAAAGCTGTGAGGGTGGAGCGTGCTGTAGATTGGCATGGAATTGGCATTTGGCGCACCTCTTGACTTTCTCGATGCAGTCCCTTTCCATGGTACTCCAATAATAACCCATGCGGAGTATCTTCTTGGCCAACATAAACCCGTTCATGTGAGGCCCATATTCACCTTCGTGGATCTCATGCATTATTTCTTGAGCTTCGGTCTCATTTGCACATAGGAGATTGATCCCCTCATGATGCCTTTTGTAGACTCTGTCCCCAATCAGTACATATCGGGAGGCTAGTCTTTGCAACGCCATTTGAGACTTCTTATTGTTGTTCTCGGGATAAGTACCATCCTTGAGGAAATTCATGATATCTGCGTACCACGGGGAGTTTGTTTGGACCTCGTTGATCTCAATACTCATGCAGTATGCCGAACTGTTTCGTCGGGAAATTTTGAAGGGCTTCACCATTTTACCCTCAGGCATTTCGACCAGTGAAGCGATGGTGGCTAGTGCATCAGCAAAACGGTTCTTGTCCCTTGGCAGGTAATTGAAGGTGATTTCTTGAAATTGTTCAACCAACTCCTCGAGATGTTGACCATACCGTTACAGGGTCGAGTCTTGAATCTTCCATTTTCCAGATGTCTGATTGGTGATGAGCAAGGAATCACCGAATACTTCTAAACTTGTGACATTTCTTTCGAGGGCTGCTTCGAGCCCCGCTATGTAAGCTTCGTACTCAGCGGTGTTGTTAGTGGCTTCAAATTCAAGGCGGATGGCAATTGGAGTATACATGTCCTTTGGATCAACAAGTAACATCCCTATGCCATATCCATGCTTATTGGCTGCCCATCGAAAAAAAGTTGCCACTTATTTTCCTCTGTTGTAGCGCAAATTAAATGCTCGTCGGGGAATTGTACATCTTCCCCCTTCACTTCGTCACACGGAAATTCAGCAAGCTGATCACTGAACACCTTCCCCCTGATGGATTTGAGTGTGACGTAAGTGATATCGTAGCCGGCGAGCAGGAAATACCATTTGGCTATTCTTGTTAACATGAAAGGCTTCTCAAAGATGTAGCGGTGCGGGTCCACTTTTGCTAGCAACTTGATTGGGAAGGCCTCCATATAATGCTTGAGCTTTTGAGTAACCCAAACCAATACAGCACAAGACTTCTCTAAGACAGAGTAGTTCTTTTCAGCTCCTTGAAACCGTCGGCTGACAAAGTAGATGGCGTTCTCCTTTGTGGAGTCTCGCTGTTCTTGTGCTAACATAGCCCCTAGGGTTTCATCATTGACAGTGAGATAGAGCAAGAGAGGCTTCTCTTCGTGCGGTGGAACCAAAACTTGAGGGCATGTCAAGTAATGCTTCACTTGGTCGAAAGCTTCTTGGCACGCATCGGTCCATTCTAGAGCCACGTTCTTTTTGAGTAGCTTGAAGATTGGCTCACACATGGATTGAGCCTCATCTTGTGTTGTCGAAGCCTTTCAAAGAATTTGCGAAGATCGATCAGATGTTGACCATTGGTTCCCTTTGAATGGATGATCATGTCGTCCACATAGACCTCAATATCTTTATGAATCATGTCATGGAATAGATCCGTAACAGCCCTCTGGTAGGTAGCCCCAGCGTTCCTTAGTCCGAACGGCATGACTGTGTAGCAGAAGGTCCCCCACGGAGTTGTGAAAGCTGTCTTGTGTTGATCCTCTTCGGACATGAGAATCTGATTGTAACCGGCAAAACCGTCCACAAATGAGAGGACTTCATAGTTGGCAGTTGAATCGACGAGCATGTCGATGTTTGGTAGTGGAAAATCATCTTTCGGGGAAGCTTTGTTCAAATCCCGGAAGTCCACACAAACTCAAACTTTGCTGTTTGCCTTTCTGACTGTCACAATGTTGGCTAGCCAAGTTAGATACTCAATGACTTTGATGAAAACCCACACTGAGGAGCTTTTCAATCTCTTCTTTGACTTGTAGAGACCATTCTGGCTTGATCTTTCTGAGCTTCTGCTTTACTGGCTTGGCGTCCTCTTTGATCGGAATTATGTGCTCCGCGACCTTTCTGTCCAAACCCGGCATGTCTTTGTATGACCATGCGAATACATCCACAAATTCTCTGAGCAGTGCAGTCAATCTGTCTTTGTCTTCCCCCTTGAAGAAGCTGCCAATCTTCGTTTCTTTCGGCTCTTCGTCGGTACCCAGATTAACAGTATGCAATTCTTCATCAGCCCCTGGACCATTTTCACCACGACAACGAACCTATTGAGCTAGTTCATTTAGGTATGTTATGTTTTCGTGGTCTATTTCATCATAATTTGAATCGTTATTAACTTGTTCATTAAGTTCGTTATTAGTTAATTCATCATTTATGATGTTTGCAATCTCGGGGTACTCAGAAATATCAAATTTTTCATTAGCAAAGAAAGGAAACACACGCTCGGCTATTGCTTCCATATCCTCTTGGGTGAGGGCATTAGAAACACTCTCGGACTCGAAAGTAAGTGTGAGCCGCTCTTCCTTTGTTGCTGTACGGGGTATGCAGCCCATTTCTCGGACCAAGAAATCTTCGGACACTAAGGGCCCTTTCGTTGAGTACCAGTTGTTGATTGGCTTGGAGCTTGGCTGAATCTCGCTAACAGGTGGGCTCTCCACTTCTATGTTGTCGGAGATGGCGTTGACTTGACAATCGTCCATGATGGCAAATTCTTCGAACATGGAGGCTAGATCGGATAGTTCTTCCCCCACGGTAACCTCTACCTCGGACTCTATAGTCACTTTCTTGCCCCACCACTCTCGGGGTGACATCGGAGTAGGTTCCCTTTCTTGTGTCGGTATTTGACAATCAGTGAAGATCTCGAGACCGGGCTTTCTGACGCCCTTGTCGTTAACCCACGGTTCGGGAAAGATCATGTACGGGACATCTTCCCCTTGGCGAACAAAATAACCGTTTAGTGTGTTGTGGTAAGGTCTCAAGTCAGGGATTTCATACTGTCGACCTTCTTTGCGAGCTTGGGTCCTTTGATTCTTGACTGCTTGCTCGTATTTCAAGTCATCCTTGGTAGGCTCGTATCCCAGACCAAACTTGTTCTTGACAAAAGGAACTACCACGGGGTGCAATATCCCTTGTTGATGCTTCCCTAGGCCTAAACCGGGAAAGTGATTCATGTTCCTCATCATGCGGAGGACTTTAGGATTGCCGGGGGCCCACTGTCTGTTTCCCCCTTCTTTGTCAATGGTGTTGACGCCGGAGAGAGTGGCATCTTCTATCCCGTATTGGACTTGGTGAACTGGTTGCCCCCCACTTCTGTGGATGGTGACATTCTCGGCCATGATGGTGACTATCTCGTCCCCATTTCTGATCTTGACACACTGATGGAGAGTGGAAGGCACCGTATTGGAACTGTGGATCCAAGGTCAGCCCAGAAGTAAGTTGAATGAAGCAGGGACATCAAGTACTTGGAATGGGACGGACATGATCATGCTTCCAAATTCGATATCAACTTCTAACATTCCCATGACTGTACGGGCAGTGCTATCGTACCCTCTAATGACTTGTGCGGAGGGTTGTAAATCAGAGCTTTTGAGCCCCAGTATGCCCATGACTCGGCTAGGCATTAAGTTGAGTGCAGAGCCACCGTCTACTAGAGCCCTTGAGATGGGTCTCCCCCTTGCCCTTACTTTGAGGTAGATGGCTTCATTGTGTTCGTACCCAAATGGCAGGAGGTCCATGTCGGCAAAAGTGATGACATTGCCGAAGTGAATGTGACCTATCATTGCCATGAGGTCCTCGGGAGTCGTGTCGGGAGAGACTGATGTGTCATCCAAGTTCTTGATGACGAGGTCTTTGATGATGCAATAAGGTCCCAGATGGATATGCTGGCTTGCGTCTTCTTGAGCTGTGTTAACAAAGGATCTTCGGGTATGTCGCCTGCTTGCGATTATTGAGAAGAGGTGCTGGTTGCTGCAGTATTGGGAGGGATTGTGCTCGTTGTTACTCGGCCACTGCGAGTGAGCACGTTCACGGTCCCTTGTAGCTTGTTCTTCCTATTCTCTAATACTTCCCTCATAATCTCATCATAAGTCACAACATAACAAGAATTATCAAGTTTATTCATATCATCGGAGCCCTCATTCACAATTGGGATCGAATGAGTGGTTCCTTCAAACTCTCCTACCTCTATTACATTGACACCACCCTCATTAGGGATTATGAATTCCTTCTTGTCTATGAGGTCTTGGATGGTGTTGCGGATGGAGAAGCAATCCTCGGTGAGGTGGCCGGTGCATTGATGGTAGTCACACCATTTGTGGTGAGCATGATTGGCACGGAGCGGTTGTGGTTGCTTGTACCCTTGAAGAGGGGTGATTTGTCCCTTGGCCTTTAGAGCTTCATAGGCCTCGGTGATGGTCATGCCGTTGAGAGGAGTGTAGACGCGGTCATTTTGGAACCGCTTGCCTTGTGGTGGGGGAACCTTCTTGTAATTCCCCTTGTCGATAGTAACGGCATTGACAGAGGCCTCTTTGTTTGAACTAGAGGCGGCCTTGTATCGGTAAGTAGGAGTGGCCTTTTTAATCTCCTTGAGCAAGTCATCCATGCGTACCCCCGCCTCATACATTTGGGAGAAGTCAGAGTAGCAAGCCCCACTTAGGTGGGTGCGGAGATCAATCTTGAGACACTTGAGAAAGATGTCCATTTGCTCTTTTGTGTTTGGCCTTTCAACAATTTCAGAGAGCTTGTCATTCCATCTCCTTGTGAAGTCAATGAAGGACTCGTTGTCTCTTTGAGTGGTGTTCTCGAGCTCTTTCCTTGTGGGCTGGTGAGTGGTGTTGCCTTGATATTGATTCTTGAAGGCAAGCATAGCGGCATCCCAATCAAGACAGACAGTGAGCGGGAGAGTTGCATACCAATCCTTGGCCGCCCCCTCGAGGGTGAGAGGAAAGCATTGAGCCATAACTTTTGGGGAGACCTTCTTCGGAACCATAGCCCAAATGTAAGTCTCGATGTGGGCCATCGGGCATGAGTTGCCCTTAAACTTGCTAATGTCGGGCATCTTGAATTTGTCGGGAAGAGCGGCCATCGTGCTCATGAGGATGGATGACTGATAAAGGCTTGTGTTGGAGCCTTTTCCCATGTTGAGGCCGTCAAATTTCTGATCAATGTAGGCCATGATGGAATCGACCATTTTGGGGTCGTTGTTGTCGGTGCTTGGTCCCCCCACTTTTTTGGTACGGGCACTGACATATGGGCTTTCAAACAAACCCTTGGTCCACTCGGATTCCTCGTTGTCATTAACCCCCTTGTTCTTGGAGAGTTTGAGGAGCTTGGCTTTCAATTGGTCAACTTCGGCCTCGTGGGCCTCCCTTTGACTATCGACATGAGCTTGCCACAAGGCTTCTTTGGTTTGAGCCTCATTGTTGAGAGTGGTGATTTGTTGTTGGAGTGTTTGAACCATGGCAGAAAGCTGTTCGAGAGTCATGGCGTTGTTGGTGTTGGAGTCGCCGGCCATTGATGATGTAGAAGCTGTTGGAGTGATCGGTTCACGGACAAGCCTGTTGGATGAATCTCTGTAGATGCGGAGAGTACCAATCGGACCTATAATTGGAGAAGTAGCCCTTGTCAGTCTCGGTTCACACTTTCGGTCCATGAAGAGGTTGAGAACACACAGTTGGGCACACGACTCGAACCACATAAGAAAAAGACTCTTTTTTTTTTATTTTATAAGTCGGAGGGAATGGATCCCTTTTGGGGTTTCTAAGAAAATAATGGAATCGTCACACTAGTATATAGACCATCTCGAGGTCCCATATACTCATCGGATTCCATCACGCTTGTGAATCCTACATGTATCGGGATTAAACTAAATTAATGTAGTAAAGCATACATGCGGGGAGGGATTTTTATTTTCGTCCAAAATAACCACTTTTGGGGACGGATTTTTATTGCGTCCATTTCAACAAGTTGGCATGTATGATTTGAAAACATTAGTTTAGGGAAATCTCGGTACATGGAAACCGACTTGAGTCACGGAGTGTTAGACCCTAACTAGAAATGTGTGGTTTGTGCTCCGCTTGAATATGAGGCTTAAAGGTCACCCCCGTCATGTAGTCATGAACTACGCCACGGGCTGAGGTTTACCGCTTCGAAAGAGCCAAGGTCGAGTGGAGCTTGAAACTTTCTAGGACGGGCCTCGACGGGTTTGGGGTTGTACTTGTGCGACTCGATAGTGAGCAGTTTATAGGAGTAATGTGCATGTAGTGTGAGGTCTATCACGTGACAAAAAAAAATTATTTTTTTTTTTTTTTTGAAAAGAAAAGATAAAAAAAAAAAAAAAAAAAACACATAAGCACGTAAATTACAACTCCCGAATCACCCGTGTGACCGGTAAATAAAACATAAAATTAAACAGTCCAAGGGTTCAATTCTGTTCTGATACAAGCAACTGTGCCCACACCCCACTGTTCTGTTCAGTCACTGAAACCTGTTCTTGCCCTGGAAATTGGCCCAATAGTGCGCGCCTCGAGCTAGTGTTGTGGGAAGCGCGCGCCTGGCGCATAGAAACTGGGAGGCGCCCGTTTCTGGGCTCACCTGTCAGATTATCAGAAACTTATGGACTCAGGGGATTGCCCTGTTTATGAGGAACGTAAGAAAACCTAATGTTTATGAGCCTAAGTTTGATTTACGAAAACAGAGATTCTTTGGGATGAGGGGTTCGGGGGTTAGGTTACGAAATGGGAAGTACTTAAACACCCATTTCGCTCGAGCAAAGTCGGTCTTGTTTGTTCATAATTCACTTTTTAAGATAAATGTGTTCTTCCTATTAAAATGATGATAAAAAAGGGGTTTTAGAGTTTGAAATGTAGGGAGATGACTCATAGGCCAATTCAATGTAATGAAAGGACCGTTGGTGTCATGTCCCAAATGGTTTTGGGTGATTGCACATTTGATTGAAGAAGAAGAAGAAGAAGAAGAAGAAGAAGAAGAAGAAGAAGAAGAAGAAGAAGAAGAAGAAGGAGAGGAGAAATGTTTAAGACCTTTACCTATAGTATCCTGCAAAAAGAACCTCTTGTAAAGCCTTGAAGAAGAGGTTGAGTACTTTGTTGAAGAAGTCCCAAGAAAAGTCTATGAAAGAAGTGAGTAAAAGGTTTGAAAGTAATGATTTTTCCAGGTCCCCCTCCAATGATGGATTGGAGGGGTTTTTATAGTTGAAAAAGGACTGTTTTTGGAGCCAAACGGAGTCTCCAAGAAATCTTTCCCGGGCAAAATCATGTATAATGAGCAAGGGAGAGATTCTTGGGCAGAATCTGTAACTGACACGCCCCAGAAGCGCGCGCATCCCACCTAGGCGGCGGAAGGCGCGCGCGTCTGGCCTCAAGGGATGGAGGCGCGCGACTCTGAGAAGCAATTTTTGACAGAATGGACTAGAAAGTTAGAACTGTTATTCAGTTTAGTCTCGGGACTTAACGAAGTCCGTCTGGAACTTAACCAAAGTAACAGAAACTAACAGGAAACACTTAAAAGAGGGAGAAACACAAAATCAAGTGTGCAATCGGGGTGAGCGGTCCAAGGCGGGGTGTCTACACATAGCTCTTAACTCCACGCCTATCTCATAGGCTTTCAAATGTTCCAAACTTTTTGGAGTTTTGAGCACATGGTAGCAAGCATGAGACAGCTTACATCTCTAGAATCATTACGATGTTTCTTGTAACTGTCTCTTTCTGCCCTAGGGGCAGTAGGTTCTGGTTCAGCAGGAAGTGGCCCATCGAGAATGTACAACTTATCTTCTTGCCTTAGAACAATTCTTAGGCTACGGATCCAATCCATAAAGTTAGTACCATTCTCTTGGAGCTTATCCTTCTCAAGGATCGATCGCAATGAAATTGATTGAGTGTTAGTAGTCATTATCTACAATTATGCAAAATTTCCAAAATTTAATAAGTACCGATTTTCATTAAAGAAATAAACAATGTATTTTTCAAACAAAAATACTCCCACTAAATCATATAACCTTCTTATACATCCAATGTATAATATAATTTAAATGGGTTAAGATCTCGCTTTAATTTAATTTTAAGTCCGCTAAGGCGGATTACACAAAATCAAATTAATTAGGTAGTCAACTCTTGTCAATCATATCTCATATGACTCTTAGTTCCTTTTTATGAGATTCTTTAAGAAATCCTATTTCAAAAAGCATGTTAAATCTCATCTTTGCCTAGGCTCAAAACTGTTTTGACGCCCAATTAATTCCAACCATTTTGAACGTATAGTTAATGTGCCTCGCTAGGGCGTGCCCACATTATCTATCTTGCTCATACATAAATAAAGTCAATGCATCTCGCTAGGGTGGGTCTACATTAAATTCACCCATGTATTAACAAGTGCTTTAATCATGGCATGGCAATAAAGGACTTAAAAACTTTCTTTGAAGGTTCATTACATATAGCATATAACACATTTATGAGCACATAATATAAACATGTTACGCATCAAGTTTAGCCACTAAATTAAACTCCATTAATTTAAGCATAATATTTATGTGTCATTAGTTTCTCTATAATTATGAGGATAAGACTATTTCAACTTTGGTTATTATCTCCAAATCAAGACAACAAGAAGTGCGGCCGAAACTAAGCCATAAGGCATTCACAATTCCGCACTAATTCAAGAAACCAAGAAAGTAGTCCATGTGGCCGAAACTAAGCAATAGATGGTCTCGTTGAACGTAGGCCAATTGCATCCACAATTCCACATGGATCTCCAATCATTGAATCAAGAACTTTGTTTCTTAATTTTAGCAATTATGAACTCTTCATAATTCTAACTTCGTTTTATCTTTGAAACTTTGATTTCGATCAAGTTTGGGAAACACAATCTCGATGAACGTAGATTAACCATCCAAACCTTGAACCAATCTTAGAATCACAAGACCAAAACAAATAGGAAAATCAAACCCCAAGATCCACACCCAAACCAACTACCCAAAACCCATTCCAGATCAGCAGGTCTGTGTTGGTTCTGTTACTGGTTTGGTTGGACCTTTCGAAAATTCCAAATCTGATCAAAAGGCAAAAAGAATCAGCATTCTGATTGCTTTGTACGGCCGCCCAAAAATAACTGTGCAGTCGCCCAAACATGTGCGGCCGCCCACGTTATTCTGTGCGGTCGCACAGGAGGATCAGAAGGCAATTTTAAAATTCGAAAATTTGTCTCAAAATTGTTTTTCCCCGATTATTAAAACCATGATCCAATCAGAATTAATAATCAAACAATTCAGAATCCATCATAATATTAATTGCGATTGAATCGTGCGATTAAAGTTGCAAAAACAATAAACCACATAAAATCACATAACACATAAACATCATATAATCCAATATTCATATCATGCCAGGCACATAAACAATTTATATACACACAACATGATCTAGGTATTGAAATAATCAACATGAACGGAGCTCTGATACCACTGTTGGGTTTCGTAGTAACATGCGCAGCGGAAAATAGCATTCAAAATTTTATGAAACCCAAAGCCCATAGATCCATTCATATGATTAAATCAAATACAACAATATGAATACTAGAAAAACTAACCCTTGATGACTTTGAAATTGGTCTTTGATCTTTGGTGGAGAACTTGAAGCTTTGATCACAAAAGTAAGAACACGAACTTTGAAGATGATAAGCTTCACCCTCTAGCGGTATCCACACCACGAACGAATATCAAGAACACTTGATCTTGGTTGCTAGACCAAAATTGTGAAACACGTTTTCACAATCAATATGAACTATATGGAATTTTGTTTGTGTATTATTTTGTTCCTCAATCTAGGATGTCTTAGAACAAAATAAAACTCTCTCAAACTCTTTGGATACTTGCATAAAAGATATATTATGTTCTGGCCCGAATTTGGCTGTTTATATACAAGTTAGACCTATTCCAAATAGGAAACTTGTGCTAAACCCGTCCAAAATTCCTTTCCAAATCAAATTAGGAAACCTGTCCCGACATGGTGTGCGGCCGCCCAAAACACCTGTGCGGCCGCACATCTATCTGGAAGGTTTCTGGTACTATTTGACCCAAGCTGTGCGGCCGCCCAAGCCATCTTGTGCAGTCGTACACTTGTCCAGATTTCCCAAAGTTTCCTAAATTCCAATATAGTCTTTATTTAAGATTCGTTCTATTGTGTGTGACCCTCTAGGATTACACTAAGTTGGCAATGGGTTCAAACATGAAACCATAAGATATGATTAGGTTCTAGCAAACCGTCATACCTACCCAAATAGTATAACTAGATACAAGTTCGCATTCCTTTAGAACATGTCATAATCCCTTTGTCCACGATGTCATTGAACACAAGTCATGGTCAACAAGTCAACTTGGTTTTGTTCAATACTTTCTCGATTCCGAATATGTTGATAATCCAAATGACATTGATCTAATCAATTCATTTGAGTCCGGCCGAACATTTTCATCAACATCATTCCTACGAGAGGCCAAAGCTTGACATCTCTCCGAAGAGGGACAAATCCATTCAGCTTATTACTCTTCCCTACGTGAATCCGATTATGCCAATCATACCCTTTATAACTACCCGTTTAAAGGTAGCGTTTGAATATGTCAAACATAACGTTCAACAAGTGGAAGACTATAATAACTTCATGTCTAAGGATTCAGGTGACATAACTAATATGAGATATATGTACGACATAGACCATGACATAAATCTCATACAGCGGGTCATGTCCAGTACCTTGTTCCAAACAAGTACCCATAAATCTAACATGATCATCCCATGATCATTTAGCCTTTATACTAGTGCTTAACAAGTACTAGGGACGGAGATTATTATAAGTAAACATGAACAACAATAATAATCAAAACATCTCTTTATTGATATGAAATAAATGATAACAATTACAACGTTTATTAAACGTGCCTACGCACCACTACCAACAGTAACGCTAGGCCTTTCTCAAGGGTCTAGGGCATAATCTCCAACAGGGGACATTGATGAGATTCGTCGTCTTTTGTTGGGGGACCGATTCGAGACTAGCTTGAGTTTGAGGAAGAAGGAGCTAAGGAGGATCCTTCTAATGTCAGCGTAGATGCTACCTAAGACTTTCTTGATAGTGACTTTTACCAAAAGAGCGCGAATGGACTTTCTGGTAAATTGTAAGATCTTGATAGGCCTCACGTCTTCACGAGATTGACTCCCTTAGTGTTTAGAAGACTTGATGTACCTCCTCATTTCGAGATACCTTGGTACAAGAGAAAGAGAGATGACAAGACAGACCGTGGTCAAGCCCCTACTAAGTCAAGGAAGAAGTAGATTTTTAGGAGTATCGAGGGATTTCTTAGATAGACCAATGTTTTGATTTTTAGCTGTAGATACCTCGGGAGGGCACGGCTTGGGCTAGAGCACGTGTGATGTTCCTAGGATGTCTATTTGTGTTATATTTGTTTAGAGTCGCCACCTATGTTTTAGAGGAACATAAGAAAAACCTAATATTTAGCCTAAGTTTGATACGAAAACAGAGATTCTTGTTATGAGGTTCGGAGGTTAGGTTACGAGATGGGAAGTACTTAAACACCCATCTCGCCCAACAAATGTTGGTCTTGCTTGTTCAAAGTCTACATAAAATAAATATTCTTCCTATTCTTAATAATGATAAAGGGGGTTTAAAAGGGGGTGTTTGGAATGTAGGGAGATGACTCCTTGACCAACTTTAATGAAATGAAGCGATCATTGGTGTCATGTCCCAAAATGATTTGGGTGATTGCACGTTTGATTAAAGAAAAGAAAGAGATGAAGTTGAGAAGAAGGAGGAAGATGGACTTTTACCTATGTTTCGAAGGACTTCAAACACTTCTTGGTGAATTACTTGGAAAAACTTTAGAAATGATTTTGGTATAGTTTTTGTAGAGAGAATTTTTGGTCTTTTGAAATGGTGGAGAAGGGATGCTTTTATAGTTGTAAAGCATATGCTTTTGGTGCCAAAACTCAGTCACCAAGAAATCTTTCCGGGCAATCATGTAAAATGAGCAAGGGAAGGATTCTTGGGCAGAAATCTGTAACTGACGCCCAGAGGCGCGTGCTTCCTACCTCGGGGGCGGAAGGCGCGCGCTTCTGGCTCCTATGGGTGGAGGCGCGCGACTCGGAGATGGCCTTTTTGACAGAATGGACTAGAAGGTTAGTCCTATTATTCAGTTTAGTCCCTGGACTTAACGGAGTCAGTTAGGAACTTAACAAAAGTAACAGAAACTAACGAGAAACACTTAGAATAAGTAGAAACACAAGATCAACCATGCAATCGGGGTGAGCGGTCCAAGGCGGGGTATCTACAGAGCCCCTCGGTGACGTGGATTGCAAAGCAAAACGCGTCGACGAAAGAAACTACACCCGCCGAGAACATCACTAAGAAAAAAGCAAAGACTCGATGAAAGCAGGAATTTGAAATTGCGAGAGATAGGGGTGCGCTCCCTGTGTGAGCGGCTTTTATTGATAGAGGAGGTGGCATGATCCGTTTGTAAATCCGCTGGCTGAATCCATTTGTTGAATTTGTTTGCCAAATCCGTTAGTGAATCCTGCTCGATGAATCCGTTAGTGAATCCTTGTTGACGAATCCGTTAGTGAATCCTTGTTGACGAATCCGTTTGTAGATACCCCAGGGAACCACGGCTTGGCTAGAGCGGTGAATTATCCTAGGATGTCTAACTTGTTTTAGATTTGTTTAGAGTCGCCACCTATGTTTTTAAAGGAACATAAGAAAAACCTAGAAATAGCCTAATTTATGTACAAAACCAGAGATTCGGGAGCGAAGGGTTCGGGGGTTAGGTGACGGAGTGGGAAGTACTTAAACACCCACTCCGCCCCGCTTATGCGGGTCTTGCTACTATTGGTGTTCTAATGCTAAATGTCCTTCAATTTATTAACAATGCTAACAATTATAATGTAAAGAAAAAGGGGAAAAGAATGATTTTATTAATTTAATGCTAAATAGTTACATGTTGGATTAGTGCTAAATGATAACATTAAGAAATGAAATATAAATTAAATGAAGTTTGGAATGTTGGGATGTAACCTTGGCCAAACTTCAATAGTGAAGTGGCCTTTTGGTTGTATCCCTTTTTATGGAGATTGCATACTAGTAAGACTAGACAAATAAAATAAGAGAAGAAAAGAGATATTGTACCTTAGGAAAGAGGACTTCAAACTTGGACTTGAAAATGGTGTTGTTGTAGAGAAAATGTTGTGCAAACACTTTGTGTAGTGTTTTGTAGAGAAAGATTGTTGAGATGATTTGTGTAGAGTTTTTGTTCAAGTCTCAAAAATTGGGTCCTTTTCCAAGGTAGGAGATGATGGTTTTTATAGGTAAAAAAGAGAGGGAAATGATGGAGGGAAAAGATGATCATCCATGTGAAATGGAATTGACCAATCAAAAATAAGATAAATAAAATAATGAATAAAAGAAATAAAAGAAAATCAAATAAAATAAAAAGGAAATATTTTGTTTTAATGAAAGGGCTAGAAGTGGGGGATTGGGAGTTAATGAGAAAAGGGGGGATGAATGTGGATGTAAAAAGATGATTTTTTGTGATCAAGAAAAGATGTTTGTAAATAAGAAAAGGGAGGGAAATAAGGTGCAATCCGTTACTGCCAAAGTGGGAAGCGCGCGGGTCCGGCTTTTGGGGCGGGACGCGCGCGCGGCTCACTGGCAGTGCCGGAAGCGCCCGCGGGTGAAAAAACGACAGAATGACAGAATGACCCTAAAATTAATTCTGTTATGCAGTTTAGTCCAAAACTAACGGAATCAGTTAAGAACTTAACCGAAGTAACAGAAATTAATAAAAAATAAGTTAAATAAAAATACTATGTATGCAATCGGGGTGAGAGGTCCAAGGCGGGGTGTCTACAGAGCCCCTCGGCGACGTGGATTGCGAAGCAAAACGCGTCGACGAAAGAAAGACAACCGCCGAGGACATCGACAAGAGAAAACAAAGACTCGATAAAGCAGGAATTTGAAATTACAAAGGATAGAAATTCGCTCCCTGTGTGAGCGACTTTTGCTGATGGAAGAGGTATGGTGATTTGAGCGGTCCACCATAGACCAAAAATTGGTGCGCGGTGCGGCATATTCTGATGCGCTGTGCGGCGGCATGGTGATTTGAGCGGTCCACCATAGACCAAAATTGGTGCGCGGTGCGGCATATTCTGATGCGCTGTGCGGCGGTATGGTGATTTGAGCGGTCCACCATAGACCAAAAATTGGTGCGCGGTGCGGCATATTCTGATGCGCTGTGCGGCGGTATGGTGATTTGAGCGGTCCACCATAGACCAAAAATTGGTGCGCGGTGCGGCATATTCTGATGCGCTGTGCGGCGGTATGGTGATTTGAGCGGTCCACCATAGACCAAAAATTGGTGCGCGGTGCGGCATATTCTGATGCGCTGTGCGGCACTTGTTGAATCTGGTGCTTTGTGCGGCACCTGGTGCTCTGTCCGGCACCTGTTATGTGTATGCTTTGCAGATATACGTGCTTGTGCAGGGACATGCATGAAATATGATGATTGAGAGAAATTGTGCCCGTGGTGTGATGTGATCTTGAAAGCACCTTTGTAATGAGAGAGAAGTAAGAATGTAGAAAGTGATCTTGTGTGCGGTGTGATTTTGAGGAAAGCATTGGATGTATTCATACCTTCACTTACCATTGCCGCTTGAGTGGAGATGGATTCTTGATGTCCGCGGAGGATGCTTTGATGGAGAATGTCCATTCTTTAGATGTTGATGAGAGAATGCCCTTGATGTTGGGTTGGCGAGATGGTACTCTGGATGATGGGTTGGTCGTGCCAAAGGCTGCCTACGTATCCCTTGAAGGGAATCAGACCAGCGTAGTTCAAGGATGATGGAGAATGCTGGGGGAGAAGCTAGGAGCAAAGCAAAGTAAAGCACATAGAAGGAAAAAAAAGAAAAATCTTTTTTTTTTTTTTTTTTTTTTTTTTAGATTAGAAAGGAAAGAATATGCACACATGTGAGGAAAAAGATTTTTTTTTTTTTTTTAGTTCGTGGGTGAACCATTTTAACCATTGTGTGCTTGTGAAGCCAACCCAAGATCAAGTCATGTTCAGTCGAAGTCCGGATTGCCTCGCTTGAATTCTGTTGTCGCCGGTGTGCCCAACGAAGATTGGTGTCTAGCCCCAAGAGATTTGTCGATTATGGGGCTTCAAAAGGCTTTTGATGCTGAGATGAGGGGTTGCTGATTGTAAAGCCCCTAGAATGCCTTTGATGCCAAATTTTGAGGGACTTGCATAGGTTCAAGATAAATCAGCTCTTGGCCCATTCGAGTAAATCGCCCTTTGTTGTTGTAGTGAGCAAGCCCCAAGAGGAGATCGTTGATGCCAAGCTTCGAGAGATTGCAAACCCCAAGTGTCGTGGGCTTGTAGATGGTGAGATGTGAAGACCTTTCATTGTAAAGCCCCAAATTACCTCGCGATTGGCTCGGCATTGAGAGCGGGTGTACCGTTTGGTAGAATTCTTGATAGAGATCTCCTTCTTGCTCTTACTGGGGAGATGAATGGCCTCATTGTGGTCGATACCCAAATGGCTGAGGGATGCAGTAATGTCTTGCGGTGCCGTCGAGGTCGCAGAGGATAAGGTCTTGGTGTGATAAAGTCCCAAATAAGTATGCTTGCTTGACTCTTCTTGAGTTGAACTAATGACGGATCTTCGGATGCAACTAGTGCTGTGGCCCAACTTTATCTGAGCTGCACCTTGTGCTTTTGATCTTGGAGAAGGGGGTGCTGAATTGCAGAAACATTGGGATTGGCCGTGGCATTTCCCGCTATAACCCTGTTTTGATTAGAGTTTAGCATATTGAATCTTTTTCCTTTTCTCTAAGACTTTCTTCATGATCTCGTTGAAAGTTCTAACAAAAATCATCAACTTCATTCATAACATCGGAGTCTTCATTTAAAACCAAGAGGCCTTTGAAGTGTTGAGAGACCCTTGAATCTTGATTGTTCTCATGGAGCCATAAGACTACTCCACATTGCACTTGCTTGAGCATTGTTGTCCCCAAAAGACTGTCGGTTGCGAAGCCCCAATATTGCCCTTTGCTTGAATTATTGTAATGCCGTAGCCCAAAAGATTGTAGATTGCGAAGCCCGTTGAGACCCTCGGTGCCGAATTGAGGAAGCTTCCAATGTTGCACATGACTTGGTTGGGGATACTGCTGGGGAGTTAATTACTCTTTGCCGAGGGAGCCTTTAAGACTTGACCGTAGCCCCTAGAGTGCCATCATTGATTTCGAGAAAGGTCCATCCTTGATTGGGGGAACGAGCATGGGCATACGTGACAAGAGGGCTTTTTGACATCCCTTTTGAGAGACTTTGAGGATAGTCTCACACATCTTTTTTTTTTAGAATAGCCCCTAGGGCTTGTTGATTGTCAAAAGAAGCCCTTGTTCTCGGGTCATATAGCCCCTAGGGCGACACCATTTGTTGAGCAAAGAAAAAGTGACTCATCCTCGTGTGAGGGAATAAACATGAGAGGATATGGCAAGAGCTACTCCATTTCTCGGGAGCCTTTTGGTGTACTTTAGAAGCACATACTTGAAGAAGCTTTGAAAACTGGGACACATGTTGTTGCTATTTGTTGCCCAAGCCAATTGACTAGCTAGGGATTATTTGTGCAACCTCGTGCCCTTTTATGATGGGCTTGTTCTCGGATGGATCTTGGTTACCACGGGCCTTCTTTTCAGGAACCCAAAAATGCACACTGCTGGAGAATGATGCCAATAACCCAAAACAACCTTTGATGGTGCCATATCTTGTCGAGCTTTTTGCAATCCCAAAGTTGACTCGGTGGGGAATTTACTTGCTGAGGAGATTCAATGTAGAACTTGTCTTCTTTAGAGGCCGGGGATTTCCATTTCTCTTTCCCTTCTCTCTCTCACTCTCTCATTTTTTTTTTATGACGCACCCTGTTTTTTGCCTAGACCGCCCTTTCGGGTTTTCAATCTAGCGGGCATCTCTTTTGCGTCTTCATTTTTGACTCGATTAATGAGGAAGTGTGCATTGACTCTAGCTGAGGAGATAAGACATGTGATTTTGCGGTGGAGACTTCTTGTCACTAAAGATGAGTGACATTGACTCGACTAGGGAAGTGTCCCTAGTATTGACATGTATATTTTTTTTATTTTTATTTTTTTATTGAATTGAATGACTCACGAAGGAAAGTGAGTCATTAAGAGAGAAGAGAAGGAAAGCCCCAATTTGATTGCAAGGAATTGGGAGTATGCAGAAAGAATAGAAGTCCCTAGACTCGACAAGGAGCGCGAAATGATTTCAAATCTAAGAAAGTTGTTCAATCTTTTTGGTGATTAATTCGTGGGCAAATGAATCGTACAAAGATGTCTTGACAAGTTCGAGATGAAGGCCGATCACCATAACGCGCTAGGGCTAAACATATCTTCTTTCTTGCATGAGACCGGACCCGCAGGTTGCCTACGTTCCTCCAATGTAGAGGCTCGGGTCACCGTAGTTCTTGTGAATTATCCATTCTTTGTGATGGAATTTTTGCTTCGTAGCTTCGTCCTTTTGTTGGTGGATGATGATGTTGATCTTCTTTGATTGAGGGGGATTTTTTTTTTTTTTTTTTTTGTGCTCTAACTTTTGCCTAGGTTGATTTGATGGTTTCAACCTAGCGAGCTCTCTTTTTTTTTTTTCTTTTTTTTTTTTTTTAATCCCCCTTTGAAAACTTTGCTTGACTTCTTTATGATTGTTGCTCCACCTTGTTTGTCTTGGCTTCGTCGTTGATGTTGGCGTCGATGTTTAGCCCCTAGGCGTTCAAGTGATGGCCTTGTTCTAAAACTTGTTTAGACATCTTTTCATCATTTTGTCAAGAATTAGATCGAACAACTTGGAAGAGTGTATAAGGACAAGAACGACTTTCATTTGATAAGAAGACTCGACACTTAACATGGGACGAGAGAAAACATTAATGCACACAAAAGAGGACTTTTGACTCTCTTTTTTTTTTCTTTTTTTTTTTATTCCTACTACTAGGTAGAGAAAGAGAAACGGAGATTGTTGTCGTCCTCCTCTTTGTTGAAGCCCCATTTCAAAACCAAGCCACTTCTTTGATGAGTTGCTCTTCACCCACGGTAAATTCGCCGTTGTCGATCAAATCTTGGATGATGTTTCGGAGAAGGAAGCACCCTTCGGTAGTATGGCCACTATGCTTGCGGTAGCCGCACCATTCACCATGTGCATGATTCTTCGGTATCGTCTTCGGCTTGTACCTCTCCAAAGGCTTGACCTTTCCACTTGCCACCAAATTTTCAAATGCTTCGGCTTGGGTTACTCCTTGGAGAGGAGTGAAAACTCGGTTGTTGGTGGTACCTTTGTAGCTTTTGAGGGTCGGGCCACTTGAGCATGCTTTATCATTGAACTTTGCTTTGCTGTCGGTGAGCTCTTGCAAATGGGCTTTGAGTTCGGAAACCTCTTCCTTGTGAATTCTTCTTTCATAATCAAGACGGGCCTTGAGTTCGGAAACCTCTTCTTTGTGAATCCTCTTGTCGATATCGAAACGGGCTTGCCACAAATTGTCTTTACGGCGGGCATCCTCGACAATCCTATCCATTTGTTCCCCCATTGATTTCATTACGTTGAGTAACCCTTCGTTGGACACGAAATCATTTCCACCTTTGTTGTTGTCGTCGTTGGAAGCCATTGGACCTATTGGAAGAGCACGGTTGATCTTAGATTGGCCCCACAAACACCTTTTGGATAAAATGAATTAACCCACAAACAAAGAAAAAGACTCAACCACATAAGGAAAAACGACTCTTTTTTTTTTTATTTACAAAGTCGGAAGGACGTGGTCCTTTTTGGGGTTTCTAGAAAAATAGAGGAATCGTCACACTAGTATATAGACCTTCTCGCGGTCCCATATACTCATCGGATTCCACCACGCTTGTGATACCTACATGTGACGGGATTAAACTAAATTAATGTAGTAAATCATACATGCGGGGACGGATTTTTATTTTCGTCCAAAATGCCCACTTTTGGGGACGGAGTTTTATTTCGTCCATTGCAACAAGTTGGCATGTATGATTTGAAGACATTAGTTTAGGGAAATCTCGATACATGAAAAACCGACTTGAGTCACGGAGTGTTAGACCCTAGACTAGAATTGTGTGGCTTGTGCTCGGCTTGAATATGAGGCTCAAAGGTCACCCCCGGCATGTAGTCATGAACTACGCCACGGGCTGAGGTTTACCGCTTCGAAAGAGCCAAGGTCGAGTGGAGCTTGAAACTTTCTAGGACGGGCCTCGACGGGTTTGGGGTTGGACTTGTGCGACTCGATAGTGAGCAGTTGATAAGAATATGTGCATGTAGTGTGAGGTCTAACATGTGACAAAACATTTTTTTTTTCAAAAGAAATAAAAAAAAACAAATAAGCACATATTTACAACTCCCGAATCACCCGTGTGACCGGTAAAAATAAACAGAAAGTAAAAGAAATTGTATGTAGGCCCGGTGCCCACACACTGCCATTCTGTTCTGTTTCTGTGCACTGTTCTGTTTCTGGAAAATTTCCCAGAAGCGCGCGCCTCAGGGAAGTGATGTGGGAAGCGCGCGCATTGCGCAATGAATATGGGAGGCGCGCGCATCTGGGGTACCTGTCAGAATGTTAGAAGAAACTGCGGACTCAGGGGATTGCCCTGGTCCCAAATTATGTAACTTTCCCCTGCAGAAACTTGTTAGCACAGAAATATGAAATTGAAGGACAAGAAGGAAGGCGGGCGATTCTGGTAATAAGGGTCGGACGCGCGCGCTTTAGGCCTAGAAGGCCGGACGCGCGCGCTTCCTACCCTTTTTACCAGAATGCCCAGAAAATAGAAATTAGAACACCAAAAGTTAAGAACGCAAGTTTAACCCTCTAATACTTCCCCAGCGGAGTCGCCACTGTAGATACCCCGGAGAACCACGGCTTGGCTAGAGCGGTGAATTATCCTAGGATGTCTAACTTGTTTTAGATTTGTTTAGAGTCGCCACCTATGTTTTTAAAGGAACATAAGAAAAACCTAGAAATAGCCTAATTTATGTACAAAACCAGAGATTCGGGAGCGAAGGGTTCGGGGGTTAGGTGACGGAGTGGGAAGTACTTAAACACCCACTCCGCCCCGCTTATGCGGGTCTTGCTACTATTGGTGTTCTAATGCTAAATGTCCTTCAATTTATTAACAATGCTAACAATTATAATGTAAAGAAAAAGGGGAAAAGAATGATTTTATTAATTTAATGCTAAATAGTTACATGTTGGATTAGTGCTAAATGATTACATTAAGAAATGAAATATAAATTAAATGAAGTTTGGAATGTTGGGATGTAACCTTGGCCAAACTTCAATAGTGAAGTGGCCTTTTGGTTGTATCCCTTTTTATGGAGATTGCATACTAGTAAGACTAGACAAATAAAATAAGAGAAGAAAAGAGATATTGTACCTTAGGAAAGAGGACTTCAAACTTGGACTTGAAAATGGTGTTGTTGTAGAGAAAATGTTGTGCAAACACTTTGTGTAGTGTTTTGTAGAGAAAGATTGTTGAGATGATTTGTGTAGAGTTTTTGTTCAAGTCTCAAAAATTGGGTCCTTTTCCAAGGTAGGAGATGATGGTTTTTATAGGTAAAAAAGAGAGGGAAATGATGGATGGAAAAGATGATCATCCATGTGAAATGGAATTGACCAATCAAAAATAAGATAAATAAAATAATGAATAAAAGAAATAAAAGAAAATCAAATAAAATAAAAAGGAAATATTTTGTTTTAATGAAAAGGCTAGAAGTGGGGGATTGGGAGTTAATGAGAAAAGGGGGGGATGAATGTGGATGTAAAAAGATGATTTTTTGTGATCAAGAAAAGATGTTTGTAAATAAGAAAAGGGAGGGAAATAAGGTGCAATCCGTTACTGCCAAAGTGGGAAGCGCGCGGGTCCGGCTTTTGGGACGGGACGCGCGCGCGGCTCACTGGCAGTGCCGGAAGCGCCCGCGGGTGAAAAAACGACAGAATGACAGAATGACCCTAAAATTAATTATGTTATGCAGTTTAGTCCAAAACTAACGGAATCAGTTAAGAACTTAACCGAAGTAACAGAAATTAATAAAAAATAAGTTAAATAAAAATACTATGTATGCAATCGGGGTGAGAGGTCCAAGGCGGGGTGTCTACACCGTTAGTGAATCCTCTTGATGAATCCATTGGTGAATCCATTTAATGAGTCCGTTAGTGAACTCTTGTTGACGAATCCGTTAGTGAATTCGTTTGATGAATCCGTTGGAGAATCCATTGAACGAGTCCATTAGTGAACCCTTGTTGACGAATCCGTTAGTGAATCCATTTGATGAACCCGTTGGAGAATCCATTGAATGAGTCTGTTGGTGAACCCTTGTTGACGAATCCGTTAGTGAATCCGTTTGATGAATCCGTTGGTGAATCCATTGAATGAGTCCGTTAGATGAATCCGTTAGTGAATCCCTTAAATGAGTCTGTTAGTGAACCCTTGTTGACGAATCCATTAGTGAATCCGTTTGATGAATCCGTTAGTGAATCCCTTGAATGATTCCGTTGGTGACCCTTGTTGACGAATCCGTTGGTGAATCCGTTAGATGAATCCGTAGTAAATCCCTTGAATGAGTCCGTTGGTGAACCTTGTTGACGAATCTGTTGGTGAAACCGTTAGTGAATCCCTTGAATGAGTCCGTTGGTGAACCTTATTGACGAATCTGTTGGTGAATCTGTTGGATGAATCTGTTAGTGAATCCTTTGAATGAGTCTGTTGGTGAACCCTTGTTGACGAATCCGTTGGTGAATCCGTTATGTTGCTTAGGAAGTGGTGATTTCAGCGGTTCCTCATGGACTGAATTGCTGTTTGTAGCTGTCTCTGATGTGTGCTGTTCGGATCTGTACTTGCTGTTGACTTTATGACTTTTGTGGGGGTGCGGGCACAGTTGACTGCGGACCGAAAAGATGAGGTTTTCCCTTTAGAGAGGAAAATGTCGAGATTAACCTTGACTTAAAAAAAGGACACAACCTACCTTTAGTGAAAGCTTCTATCTAATTTCAATTTAGACATGTCTTAGGGGAGGACCAAATTAATGTGTGCCCAACTGTGTATTCAAAGGAGGAGTTGTGGTCTCGATCCCGCCGTCTTTGGGAATGTCTGAGCTTTGCTTCCCTGTGATTTCTTTCTTTGACAAGGGCCAATTGAGGCGTTTCTAGAATGGGAGGCATACGCCTCGGCTAGTGACTGTGGGACGCGCGTGTTGCTTATGTGTGTGGCGGGAGGCGCGCGCCTCTGGGGAGCGAATTCCGGGGCTAGACATTTGCTGGCCAAAAGATCCCCAACAGTTATAATATCATCTTCTGTTTGAACACATTCTCCCAACAGCTATTTTCTGCCATTTTTGAATATCATTTCTTTGCTCAATTTTGCTTGCAATCCACCTTTTCCATGGCTTCCAATTCTTTCATTCCTGATACCAAGGTTGTTGGTGAGTATGAGATGGATTTATCGACTTTTGTATACTCTTTCAAGACCCATCCCAAGAAGGCTTTTGTCAAGGATTTTGGGTTCCGAATTCTCTTCACACTTCGGACCTTGAAGCTGGATTGGGATTTGTTGAAGGCTGCTGCAGCCTTTTAGGATTGTGACAGTCACACTTTTAACTTCTCGGCGAATGAAATGGTGCCGACTGTTGATGACTTTGGTGCCATTCTTGGCATGCCACTGGTGGGTCAAATTTCCGTCCCCAAATATTATCGTGGAGTGATTGATTCTTGGTCCGATTTGTTGAACCTCCCTGTTAAGGATGTGAGGAAGATGTTGCATGGTACCGTGGTAGATATAACCGAGTTGCCGATGTTTTTCAGCTTGCATTCGGAGGACGTGTCGGTTCATTCCTTCAAGAGGAATGACATGGCAGCTTGTCTTTTCAGTTAAGTTCTTTTCGTTACACCCTTCGGGACAGCGGACGCGCAGTTGGCTGAGATTATCTTGGAGGCCAAGGAGCAACAATTTAGTATAATCCCTCTCGTAGCGGGGGAAACCTTGCACGGCTTGGATGAGTTACACCAGATGGGTGAAATGAGACGGGGAAGCCCCTTGCTTCTAACCATATGTGTCACGCCCCAGACCCGTGGTCCTACTTGGCCCCACGCTCGGGACACGAGTGGAAGACGTTATAAAACACTTTTGAAAAAAATTTGAAATGTACCTTTATAAAGTTTAACAAAATCACACTTGAAGTTCAAAGACTTCATTTAACTTTAAACAAACTTTACAACCAACTTTCACAATGAAAGTACTTAGCCCGAAGGCTTACAAACTTATATACAAATGTACATACACCAACATGGTCCAAAATAGGTGTGACAATAGGAAGTACGGGTACTCTACCCAAAAGGTTTTACATTTACATAATGTAACCTTAACAAAACAAGTCCCAACTCTTACCACTCCAACGTCCTCCCGTACCAAGTGTCCTATCCCCTGGACACGCTTTTATCTAAAACAGTAAACAAATAAAGGGTGAGAATAAATCTCAGTAAGCCACTAAAATGCAACTACGTTTCATGCTAAAATGATAATCATAAAGAATAGTATCATAGCAATCACATAGCACATAGTATGAGAGGTAAAATCAACTCATATACCACAATTACCACATAGGCCACACCCCGGTGGATACCAAGCCAAGGTTTACCCAATAACATAACTGTCTGAGAATACCATCTGAGAAAACCATCTGAGCAGCATAAATAGCTGAAGCCGGGATCCCGAAAACCAAACCATATCCATAAGAACCCAAGTAACAATAGGGAAATATGACACAAAGTCATAATCCAAATGCTCACCAAAGGGAGTGATTCATCCCATCCAAGGCCAATCTGGACTGGGGAAACAGAGAAGGCACAGTGGAAAACCTTATAGTGAACTTGGCTTGTGTGCCACTATAATTCTCCCACCGCCTGACACGAGGTACCAATGGAAAACCTTATAGTGAACATACTTGTACCACTATAATTCTCCCATTGCCTGACTCCACAACAAGACCAGCTGGACTTTCACAAGAAGCACAGTAATGAATACTTGCTAAACAACAACAACTGGGGCAATGATTCTAAAATAATGAACCAAGCCAAACACATCAAAGATGCTCATAAAGAATCACTCACAACGAGTTTACAAAAACATGATTCAAGGTCACAATACATTCTTTCACACACTTGAACACCCTTCTCATTAACCATGACAATATCCCAGGACACTCATATATTGGTCCTAGACAATATCCCAAGGATTAAACCAAAGATAACCTTCTATATCTTACCTTAACCAAACTATAAGATTCAGGGGAAAGTGTGCGGCCGCCCAAAACAGGGTGTGCAGTCGCACACATTCTGTTTTCTCAAGAACAAAATCTTCCAGATAAGTGTGCGGCAGCACGCCCCTTTTGGGCGGCCGCCCAACACACTCGACAGACCAAAACTAAAATGATTTATACTCCTTTCGTTTCACCGTCCCCAAAAGTACAACACTAACGTTTATAACTTTATTAAGACTACAAAATTAGTCTCAAAACAACTTTAATACTACTTTGAACCCAACCGAACCAACATACTAAAAACTCCCTTTGTCTCAAAATTACAAGTATAACAAATATTACCCAAATCACAAAATAACAATTACAAGTATCAGGTATAACATATATGACCATTTTAACATTTAAAGGGGAATTAGTAACTTACCTATTTCCGGAAAAAGTATCGCTGAAATAAGTTTTGTTCGGATAGAAATGACCTATTCAACGCCCTGGTCATTTTTATATAATTAGTTTTTAAAACGGATAAGTAAATAAAAAGAATTAAATCGAAATGGGTTGAACTTACCTTTTTCTCTTTAACCCTAGGAAACGTAAAGAAAGTTGCTGAGCATATCATACACAGAGAAGGGAGAGAAAGAAGATAATTATAAAGGGTTTTTACCCCATTTTCCTAACTTTGGTCACTCCAGTTTCGTTTTTAACACTTAAGCCCCTTAACTTATATTTTCAACAAGGACCCTAAAGTTTCAACTTAATCATTTAACTCCTTTAATCATGATTATTACTAACTAGGTAAATAACACAAATAATCAAGTAAGATGTGCAAATCATAAAATATGATGCAACACATAAAATGCACACATAAGTCAAATAAAAATCCCCAAAAATATAAAATAAATAGGGACGGGTTTTGGGGTCGGTACAATATGGCTTCGAGAGCACTTCAGGATTTATTCTCCGAATGGAGATTTGTCTCCTTTTGCTGTTCACAGGAGAAAACTGTTGATCCGGGACTTGACTGAAGATGGTTGGAAGAAGTTCTTTGTATCTCGATTGTCGGTTGACATTGAATGGTGTCATCCCTATTGGGGTCTCCGTCCCTTTGTGTAATGGACCTTGGGTTTCGAGCATGTGATCCTACCCTGCCTGAGAGATTCTTCATTTTACCAGCCAGAGCAGGTTTTAAGGCAGTTTGGTCGCCAACAGATTATTCCTTTCCCAAGTAGCGGGGTGCTTCGTCCAGTTTCATATATGGGTCCAGACTTTTCAGGGGAGATTCATTCAGCTTGGGGAGATGACCGTCATCGGTGGGCTTCTGCCCCCATTAATCGGGGTAGCATTTTCCTCCCTGAGAGTTATCTGGATTATCTGTTCGGCACCCTTTATCGCGGCATCGCTTGGGTTGACGTGCTTCGCGCTGAGTTGCTAGGAAAGCACTTTGAGCCCAGCAGTGCTTTGAGATATAGGGAGGCTGCTGCTGATTCCCACAACATTCTGGTTGACCCTTTCGGCAGTCATCTGGATAAATTTTTTGCTCGGAGGCGTGTCGCTGCTCAGAAGGTTTCAGTCTGCCTTAGTGTTCCTAGACCTCCCAAGAAGAGTAGCATTGAGAGCCGTTTGGGTGGCCCTTCGAAAGCTAAGAGAAAATTAGATTTTTCCTAGTACCCCAAGATTGCAATTAAGATAGACCACTTATTAGGATTTTAATGTTTTAATGTCTTTTATTGCTCAACATATCCGTTGTAATGGCAAGAATGATTTGAGAGATGAATAAAAATTGCATTTTGTTATGACATGATTGGGTAAAAATTATTGTTTTAGATCGCACCTGAAGGTTGCCTACGTTCCTCTCGTAGAGAGGCTCAGGTCTCCGTAGTTCAAACAAATGAAGACCATTTTTTTTTGTGCACCCTGTTTTTTTCCTAGACCGCCCTTTCAGGTTTTCAATCTAGCGGGCTTCTTTTTTGCACTTGCTCCAATTTTTGCCTAGGTCGCCCTTGCGGGTTTTCAACCTAGCGAGCATTTTTTTTCATATGGTCTCCATTTGTTAAGCGTAGAACTTCTTGAGCTTGTCGAGGTTGACCTCCTTTGGCAATTGATCACCATCCAAGTCTACAAGTCAGACTGCACCGCCGCTTAATATCTTCTTGACCACGTAAGGATCGATCCATCGAGGTCCCCACTTCCCAAGGGAATTCATGGCGTTGGGAGGATGTTGTCTTAGGACCAAATCTCCCACTTTGATGTTTCGAGGATTCACCTTCTTGTTGAAAGCCCTTGCCATTCTTTGTTCATAAGCTCTTGTACGTTCGAACGCTCTTAACCGCTTTTCATCGAGTAGGGCTAGTTGCTCGTATCTACTTTGTATCCAATCAACCTCGTTGACTTGGTTATCGAGTAAGACCCTCAGAGAAGGAACCTCGAGTTCGACTGGGAGTACGGCTTCAGAACCATAAACTAATGAGTACGGAGTTTCTCCCGTTGCTGACCGTATTGACGTGCGGTAGCCCCACAATGCTAGTGGTAATTTCTTGGGCCAATCCCTTTCTGTTTGAAGCCATTTTTCGTATGATGACCTCGATTGTCTAGTTTTCTGCTTCGACCGCTCCATTGGCTTGGGGACGGTACGGGGATGACTTGTGCTTGGTAATTTTATAGTTAACCAAAAGTGCATCCATTTCTTTCTCAAAGTGAGAACCATTATCGAAGATAATCTCATGAGGAATACCGTATCGGCACATGATGTTGTTCTTCACGAATTCGGCCACTTTATTGGCGTTGAGAACTCGGTAAGCTTATGCCTCGACCCACTTTGTGAAGTAATCTACGGCCACTAGAATAAATGACTGTCTGTTGCTTCCCGTAGGGTGGACTTTGCCGATGATATCTATGCCCCAACAAGAGAACGGCCATGGTGTGGTCATGTTGTACAGTTGTGAAGGTGGAGCATGTTGCAGATTAGCATTGAACTGGCACTTGGCGCATTTCTTGACTTTCTCGATGCAGTCTCTTTCCATTGTTGTCCAATAGTAACCAATACGGAGTATCTTCTTAGCTAACATAATCCCATTCATGTGGGGTCCACACTCGCCTTCGTGGACTTAGTGCATGATTTCTTGAGCTTCAGATTCATTTGCACACAAAATATTGATCCATTGATGATGCCTCTTGTAGACTCGGTTCCCAATCAATACATATCTGGCGGCTAGCTTTTGTAGTGCTATTCGAGTTTTCCCATTGCTGTTCTCGGGAAAGGTGCCGCTGTTGAAAAAATTCAGGATGTCCGTGTACCATGAGGGTTTATCTTGGACTTCATTGATTTTAATACTCATGCAGTATGCCAGACTAGTCCTTCTTGAAATTTTGAAGGTTTTCACCATTTTTCCTTTGGGCGTTTCAACCAATGAGGCTATGGTGGCTAAAGCATCGGAAAAGCGGTTCTTGTCCCTCGGAAAATAATTGAACGTGATGTCTTGGAACTGTTCAACTAGTTCTTCGAGGTGTTGACCATACTGTTGGAGGGTCGGGTCTTGGATTTGCCATTTACCCGATGTCTGATTGATTTTTAGGGCCGCTTCTAGCCCCGCTATGCATGCCTCATATTCAGCAGTGTTGTTGGTAGCTTCGAATTCAAGATGGATTGCAATTGGAGTATAGATGTCCTTTGGATCAACAAGCAACATTCATATCCCATAACCATATTTATTGGCGGCACCATCGAAAAAGAGTTGCCACTTATTTTCCTCAGTTGTAGTGCAAACCTAGTGCTCGTCGGGAAACTGTAAGTCCTCCCCCTTCAATTCGTCACACGGAAATTCAGCAAGCTGATCACTGAACACTTTCCCCCTGATGGATTTGAGTGTGAGGTAAGTGATGTCATAGCCGGCGAGCATGAAGTACCACTTGGCTATCCTTGTCGACATCAAAGGTTTCTCAAAGATGTAGCGGAGCGGGTCCACTTTTGCTACTAGCTTAATTGGAAAGGCTTCCATGTAATGTTTGAGCTTTTGAGTAACCCAAACCAGTGCTGCACATGACTTCTCCTAGACAGAGTAGTTATTTTCGCCTCCTTGAAATCGGCGACTGACAAAATAAATGGCATTCTCCTTTGTGGAGTCTCGTTGCTCTTGTGCTAGAATAGCCCCTAGGGCTTTATCATTCACTGTGAGGTAGAGCAAGAGAGGCTTCTCCTTGTGAGGTAGAACCAAGACTGGAGGGCATGTCAAGTAATCCTTCACTTGGTCAAAAGCTTCTTGGCAAGCGTTGGTCCATTCTAGAGCCACATTCTTCTTGAGTAGCTTGAAGATTGGCTCACACATGGAAGTAAGCTGGTGCACAAACCGACTGATGTACTGAAGTCTGCCCATGAAACCTTTGATTTCTTTTTGTGTCTTGGGAGGAGGCATGTCAATGATTGCCTTTATTTTGGAGGGATCCGCTTCAATTCCTCTTTCTGTGACCATGTAGCCAAGAACTTTGCCTCGGATAACCCCAAAAGTGCACTTTGCGTGATTGAGCCTCATCTTGTATTGTCGAAGCCTTTCAAAGAACTTGCAGAGGTCAATCAAATATTGACCATCGGTCCCCTTCGAGTGGGTGATCATGTCGTCCACGTAGACCTCGATCTCTTTATGAATCATGTCATGGAACAAGTCTATCACGGACCTTTGATAAGTACCCCAGCGTTCCTTAGCCCAAACGGCATAACTGTGTAGCAAAAGGTGCACCACGGTGTTGTGAAAGCAGTCTTGTATTGATCCTCCTCGGCCATGAGAATCTGATTGTACCCAGCGAAACCATCCACAAACGAACGGACCTCATAGGTGTAGACACCCCGCCTTGGACCGCTCACCCCGATTGCACATTTGATCTTGTGTTTCTCCCCATTTTAAGTGTTTCTCGTTAGTTTATGTCACTTCCGTTAAGTTCTTGACTGACTTCGTTAAGTCTAGGGACTAAACTGAATAACAGGGCTGACTTTCCAGTCCATTCTGTCAAAATTGCCTTCTCTGAGTCGCGCGCCTCCGACAGGAGGAGCCAGACGCGCGCGCCTCCCACCCCCAAAGCAGGAAGCGCGCGCCTCTGGGCGTCAGTTACAGATTTTTGGCCAGGATTCTCTCCCTTGCTCAATTTACAGGATTTTGCCCGGGAAGGATTTCTTGGTGACTGAGTTTTGGCACCAAAAACACCTCTCTTTCACCTATAAAAACCTCCCTTTACCTCCATTTTCAAAGGACGAAAACTTAAGACAAAAACTTGGACCTTGGATCTTTTACTCTAAAATCTTACACTTTCAACAAAGAAGCCAAATTTCTTACCTTCAAGGCATTTCCAAAGGCATTCATCAAGAAGTGTTTGAAGTCTCTCGAAGACTAGGTAAAAACCATTTCCTTCCTCTTCTCGACTTCATCTCTTTTCTCTTTCTTTTTGTTTTATCAAAGTGCAATCACCCAAATCATTTTGGGACATGACTCTAATGATCACCTCATCTCATTGAGGTTGGTTAAGGAGTTATCTCCTACATTCCAAACTCCATTTTAAACCCCTTTTTATGATTTAAAGAAGAAGAAGAAGAACGTTTATCATTCATGTAGATTTTGATCAAGCAAGACCAACTTTAGTTGGGCGAGATGGGTGTTTCGGTACTTCCCATCTCGTAATCTAACCCCCGAACCTCAAAACAAAGAATCTCTGTTTTCGTAATCAAACTTAGGCTATTATCAATAGGTTTTTCTTATGTTCCTCAAAACATAGGTGGCGACTCTAAAACAAGTTAGACATCCTAGGACAACTCACGCGCTCTAGCCTAAAGCCGTGGCTCCCCGGGGTATCTACAGTGGAGACTCCGCTGGGGACATTTGAGGGTTAAACTTGCATTCTGATCAAAATCTACATCTTTTCTGGGCATTCTGATTCCTGATGGGGAGGCGCGCGCGTCTGGCCTCTTCAGCCTAAGGCGCGCGCATCCCGCATCAAGGACCAGAATCGCCCGCTTCTTCATGTTCTTCATCTTCTTCTTATGCTATTCTCCACTAATCATTTCTGCAGGGGTTACAATATGCACATAGGACCAGGGCAATCCCCTGAGTCCAAAATCTGACAATCTGACAGGTGTGACCAGAAGCGCGCGCCTCCTAATAGCATTGCGCCAGGCGCGCGCGTCCCGTATCAACACTCAGAGGCGAACGCTTCTGGGTTGGTTCCCAGAACAGAAACAGGTTTCAGTGACTGAGCAGAACAGTGGGGTGTGGGCACAGTTGCCTGCATCAGTGGTTATTCTGAACTTCGGACTGTTTTAATTTTTGTGTTTTATTTTTATCGGTCACACGGGTGATTCGAAAGTTGTAATTATGTGCTTATTTGTTTTTTTTTTTTATTTCTTTCTTGAAAAATAAAAATAAAAAATTGTCACTTGTTAGACCTCACACTACATGCACATATTCCTATGAACTACTCACTATCGAGTCGCACAAAGTCCAACCCCAAACCCGTCGAGGCCCGTCCTAGAAAGTTTCAAGCTCCACTCGACCTTGGCTCTTTCGAAGCGGTAAACCTCAGCCCGTGGCGTAGTTCAAGACTACATGCCGGGGGTGACCTTTGAGCCTCATATTCAAGCCGAGCACAAGCCACACAATTCTAGTTAGGGTCTAACACTCCGTGACTCAAGTCGGTTTCCATGTACCGAGATTTCCCTAAACTAATGTCTTCAAATCATACATGCCAATTTGTTGAAACGGACGCAATAAAAATCCGTCCCCAAAAGAGGTTATTTTGGACGAAAATAAAAATCCGTCCCCGCATGTATGCTTTACTACATTAATTTAGTTTAATCCCGATACATGTAGGATTCACAAACGCGATGGAATCCGATGAGTATATGGGACCGCGAGATGGTCTACATACTAGTGTGACGATTCAATTATTTTCTTAGAAACCCCAAAAGGGATCCATTCCCTCCGACTTATAAAAAAAAAAGAGTCTTTTCTTATGTGGTTCGAGTCGTGTGCCCAACTGTGTGTTCTAAGCCTCTTCGTGGACCGCAAGTGATACTCAAGACTGACAAGGGCCTCTTCTGCAATATAGGTTCAATTGGTACTTACCGAGTCTACCGGGATTCGGCAAATCGGTTAGTCCGTGAAGAGATCACTCCAACAGCTCCTACATCAACCATGACCGGCAGCAGCAACACCATGTCTCTCGAACAGCTTTCAACCATGGTCTAACTCCTCCAAGAGCAAGTCTCCACCCTTAATAAGGAGGCACAAAGCAAATACGACATTTGGCAATCCCACCTCGACAGCCAAAGGGAGGCCCACGAGGCCGAGATGGAGCTAATGAAAGAAAAGCTCACTAATCTTGCCAAGGGAAAGAACAAGAATAACGATGACGAGTCCGAGTGGACCGAGGGTTTGTTCAAAAGTCCTTATGTCAACACCCGCACCAAGAAAATGGGAGAGCCGAGTTCCGAGAACAATGAGCCCAAAATGGTGGATTCTATCATGGCCTACATCGACCAAAAATTCAATGGGCTCAACATGGGGAAAGGCTCCGACACAAGCCTTTATCAATCATCCATCCTCATGAGTACTATGGCCGCTCTTCCCGATAAGTTCAAGATACCCGACATAAGCAAATTCAAGGGCAACTCTTGTCCTATGGCTCACATTGAGACTTATATTTGGGCAATGGTTCCGAAGAAGGTCTCCCCCAAGGTGATGGCTCAATGCTTTCCTCTCACTCTCGAGGGGGCGGCAAAAGATTGGTATGCTACTCTCCCGCTCACTGTCCGTCTTGATTGGGACTCCGCCATGCTTGCCTTCAAGAACCAATACCAAGGCAACACCACTCACCGGCCCACAAGGAAAGAGCTAGAGAACACTACTAAACGAGACCACGAGTCCTTCATCGACTTCACAAGGAGATGGAATGATAAACTCTCCGAGATTGTGGAAAGGCCAAATACCAAGGAGCAAATGGACATCTTTCTCAAATGTCTCAAAATTAATCTCCGCACCCACCTAAGTGGGGCTTGCTATGCGGATTTCTCCCAAATGTATGAGGCGGGGGTCCGAATGGACGAGTTGCTCAAAGAAGTGAAGAAAAGTGCTCCTAGCTACCGCTACAAGGCCGCTTCCAACTCCACAAAAGAGGCCTCGGTCAACGCCGTCACTATCGATAAGGGGAATTACAAAAAGGTTCCTCCACCCCAAGGGAAGAAGTCTCGAAATGACCGTGTCTACACGCCTCTCCAAGGCATGACTCAAACCGAAGTGTTCGAAGTCCTCAAGGCAAAGGGTCAAGTCATACCCGTACAAGGGTACCAACCCAAGACGGTCCATCCCAATCATGCTCACCACAAATATTGTGGCTACCACCAATATAGTGGCCACACCACCGAGGATTGCTTCGTTCTCCGCAATGTCATTCAAGATCTCATAGACAAGAAAGAATTTGTAGTGACTAATGGCGAACATGTCAATGTAATAGTGATAGGAGAACTCGAGGGGACCACCCATTCAATCCCAATTGTGAATGGGGGCCCCAATGTTATGAATAAACTTGACAATTCTTGTTATGTTGTAACTTACGATGAGGTAATGAGGGAAGTACTAGAGAATAGGAAAAAGAAGCAAGATGGGAACGTCAACATGCTAACTCGATCCAGTCGAGTCATAGCAAGCAACCCTTCTACTTCCGCACCAAGCTCCTCTTCTCAAAGGCCGCAAGCTCGCGACACTCCCGAAGACCCTCTACTTGTCCAACTCAAGAAAACTCAAGCCAACATCTCTATTTGGGACCTCATTGCATCCTCAAAGAAACACCGGGATCTTGTCATCCGCAATCTTGATGATACATCGGTTTCTCCCGATACTACTCCCGAGGACCTCACGGCAATGATCGGTCACATTCATTTTGGCAACGTCATCACCTTTGCCGATATGGACCTTCCACCATTTGGCTCCAACCACAACGAGGCTATTTACCTCAAGGTACGAGCAAGGGGGAGGCCCATCTCAAGAGTCTTAGTGGACGGTGGTTCCGCACTCAACCTCATGCCTAGCCGAATCATGGGCATACTGGGGCTTAAGGATTCCGATTTGAAGCCTTCTACTCAAGTAATCCGAGGTTATGACAGCACCGCCCGTACAGTCATGGGCATGATTGAAATAGACATGGAGTTTGGGAGCATGGTTATGTCTGTTCCATTCCAAGTGCTTGACATCCCGGCCTCGTTCAACTTACTTTTGGGTCGACCATGGATTCACAGTTCTAATGCCGTCCCGTCAACTCTCCATCAATGTGTCAAGATCCGAAATGGTGATGAAATAGTGACCGTCATGGCTGAAAACGTCACTATCCACAGAAAAGGTGAGCCCGTCCACCAAGTTCAGCATGGTTTACCAGACTCCACTCTCTCCGGCGTCTCAATCAACGCCATTGACAAAGAAGGGGGAAACGGATCATGGACCCCCAGCAATCACAAAGTCCTCCGCATGATGAGGAATATGGACTACTTCCTTGGTTTAGGCCTAGGGAAATATCAATAAGGAATCCTACATCCTGTGCAAGTCCCATTTGTCAAGAACACATTCGGTTTGGGATATGAGCCTTCCAGAGAAGACTTGAAACAAGAGCAAGCGATCAAGAATGAAAAGGCCCGAGCTCGTAAAGAAGGTCATCGTTATGAGGTCCCTAATCTAAGGCCTTACCGCAAGACGTTGAATGGCTATTTTGTCCGCCAAGGGGAAGACGTTCCATACATGATCTTTCCCGAGCCATGGGTTAACAATAAGGGTGTCAAAAAGCTCGGGCTCGAAATCTTCTCCGATTATGAGATCCAGAAATCCGAAAGGGAACCAACTCCCATGTCGCCCCATGAATGGTAGGGAAGGAAGGTGACTATAGAGTCCGAGACAGAAATCATCGTGGGGGAAGAACTGACAGATTTAGCCTCCATGTTCGAAGAGCTTGCCATAATGAATGAATGCCAAGTCAATGCCATCCATGACACCGTCATCATGAATGAGACTATCAGTGAGATCCCGCCAAGCTCCGAGCTGATCAACAATTGGTATTCTACGAAAGGGCCCGTGGTATCCGAAGAATTCTTAGTCCAAGAAATGGGTTGCATACCCCGCACGGCGACAAAGGAAGAGCGGCTCACACTTACTTTCGAGTCTGAGAGTGTCTCTAATACCCTCACCCAAGAGGATTTGGAGGCCATAGCCGAGCGTGTGTTTCCTTTCTTTGCTAATGAAAAATTTGATATTTCTGAGTACCCTGATATTGCAAACATCATAAATGATGAATTAACTAATAATGAACTTAATGAACAAGTTAATAACGATTCAAATTATGATGAAATAGACCACGAAAACACAACATACTTAAATGAACTTGCTCAACAAGTCCGTAGTCGTGGTGAAAATGGTCCAGAGGCTGACGAAGAATTGCATGTTGTTAATCTGGGTACCGAAGAGGAGCCAAAAGAAACTAAGATCGGAAGCTTCTTCAAGGGGGACGACAGAGACAGATTGACTGCACTACTACGGGAGTTCGTGGATGTATTCGCATGGTCATACAAAGACATGCCGGGTTTGGACAGAAAGGTAGCGGAGCACAGAATTCCAATCAGAGAAGATGCCAAGCCAGTAAAGCAGAAGCTCAGAAAGATCAAGCCAGAATGGTCTCTGCAAGTCAAAGAAGAGATTGAGAAGCTCCTCAGTGTAGGTTTCATCAAGGTTATCGAGTACCCGACATGGTTAGCCAACATCGTGACAGTCAGAAAGACAAATGGCAAGGTTCGAGTTTGTGTAGACTTCCGGGATTTGAACAAAGCTTCCCCAAAGGATGATTTTCCACTCCCTAACATCAACATGATGGTCGACTCCACTGCTGCCTACGAGGTTCGTTCATTCGTGATGGGTTCGCTGGGTACAATCATATTCTCATGGCCGAGGAAGATCAACATAAGACAGCCTTCACAACACCATGGGGCACCTTTTGCTACACAGTCATGCCATTTGGGTTAAGAAACGCTGGGGCTTCCTACCAAAGAGCCGTGACAGACTTGTTCCACGATATGATTCACAAAGAAATCGAGGTCTATGTGGACGACATGATCATTCACTCCAAAGGGACCGATGGTCAACATTTACTCGATCTCCGCAAGTTCTTCGAAAGGCTTCGTCAACACAAGATGAGGCTCAACCCTGCAAAGTGTACGTTCGGGGTTATCCGAGGAAAAGTCCTTGGTTATATGGTCACTGAAAGGGGAATTGAAGTAGACCCCTCCAAAATCAAGGCAATCATTGACATGCCTCCTCCAAAGACGCAGAAAGAGATCAAAGGTTTCATGGGCAGACTGCAATATATCAGTCGGTTTGTGCACCAACTCACTTCCATGTGCGAGCCAATCTTCAAGCTACTCAAAAAGAATGTGGCTCTAGAATGGACCGACGCGTGCCAAGAAGCCTTCGACCAAGTGAAGCATTACTTGACGTGCCCTCCTGTTCTAGTTCCACCGCACAAAGAGAAGCCTCTTTTGCTCTATCTCACTGTCAATGATGAAGCCCTAGGGGCTATGTTAGCACAAGAGCAACGAGAGTCCACAAAGGAGAATGCCATTTATTTTGTCAGTCGCCGATTCCAAGGAGGCGAAAAGAACTACTCTGTCTTAGAGAAGTCATGTGCAGCATTGGTTTGGGTCACTCAAAAGCTCAAACACTATATGGAAGCTTTTCCGATAAAGCTAGTAGCAAAGGTGGACCCGCTCCGCTACATCTTCGAGAAGCCTTTCATGTCAACAAGAATAGCCAAATGGTACTTCATGCTCGCCGGCTATGATATCACTTACGTCACACTAAAATCCGTCAGGGGGAAAGTGTTCAGTGACCAGCTTGCCGAATTCCCGTGTGACGAAGTGAAGGGGGAAGACGTACAGTTCCCCGACGAGCATTTAATTTATACTGCAACCGAGGAAAATAAGTGGCAACTTTTTTTCGATGGCGCCGCCAATAAACACGGTTTTGGTATAGAAGTATTCCTTGTCGATCCAAAAGACATCTACACTCCCATTGCCATCCGCCTGGAATTCGAAGCTACCAACAACATTGCCGAGTACGAAGCATGTATAGCAGGGCTCGAAGAAGCTCTCGACAGAAACGTCACAGAACTAGAAGTATTCGGCGACTCTTTGCTCCTTATCAATCAGCAATTGGGTAAATGGCGAATCCAAGACCCGACCCTCCAAGAGTATGGTCAGCACCTTGAAGAATTGGTTGAACAATTCCAAGAGATCACTTTCAACTACCTGCCAAGGGATAAGAATCGCTTCGCCGAGGCACTGGCCACTATAGCTTCATTAGTCGAAATGCCCAAAGGGAAAATGGTGAAGCCTTTCAAAATTGCCCGAAGGAACAGTCCGGTGTACTGCATGAGTATCGAGATCAACGAGGTTCAAACAAATTCTCCGTGGTATTCGGATATCATGAATTTCCTCAAAGATGGCATTTATCCTGAGAATAGCAATAAGAAGTGTCAAGCGGCTCTGCAAAGGCTAGCCTCTCGGTACGTACTGATTGGGGACCGAGTCTATAAAAGGCACCACGACGGGATCAATCTCTTATGCGCCAATGAGGCCGAAGCTCAAGAGATAATGTGTGAAGTGCACGAAGGAGAGTGTGGACCCCACATGAATGGTTTTATGCTAGTCAAAAAGATACTCCGCATTGGTTACTATTGGAGCACTATGGAACGAGACTGTATCGAGAAAGTCAAAAGGTGTGCCAAGTGCCAATTCCATGCTAATCTGCAACACGCTCCACCCTCGCAACTTTACAACATGGTCACACCTTGGCCTTTCTCTTGTTGGGGGATAGACATCATCGATAAAGTCCATCCGGCCGGGAGCAATGGGCAGTCATTCGTCCTAGTGGCCGTCGATTACTTCACAAAGTGGGTCGAAGCACAAGCCTATCGGACCCTCAACGCCAAGAAAGTGGCCGAATTTGTAAAGATTAATATCATGTGCCGATACGGCGTGCCTCATGAAATCATTTCCGACAACGGCTCTCACTTTGAGAAGGAAATGGATGCACTCTTGGTAGAATACAAGATCACCAAACACAAGTCATCTCCTTACCGTCCCCAAGCAAACGGCACGGTGGAAGCAGCAAATAAAACCATCGAGACCATCGTCAAGAAAATGGCCTCAACAGGAAGGGATTGGCCCGAGAAGCTACCATTGGCATTATGGGGCTACCGCACATCAATACGGTCAGCAACAGGAGAAACTCCTTATGCATTAGTCTATGGTTCTGAAGCCGTACTCCCAATCGAACTTGAAGTCCCATCTCTACGGGTCCTCCTCGAGAATCAAGTCAACGAGGTCGACTGGATGCAAAGTCGATATGAACAGCTAGCCTTACTCGATGAGAAAAGGCTAAGAGCACTCGAACGCACAAGGGCGTATCAGCAGAGGATGGCGAGAGCTTTCAACAAAAAGGTGAAGCCTCGAAACATCAATGTGGGAGATTTGGTCTTAAAACAACATCCTCCTAATGCCATGAATCCCCTGGGGAAATGGGGACCCCGATGGATCGGTCCGTACGTGGTCAAAAAGATACTAAGCGGCGGTGCAGTCCGGCTCGTGGATTTAGATGGTGACCAGCTGCCAAAGGAGGTCAACCTCGATAAGCTCAAGAGGTTCTACGCTTAATAAACAAAGACCATAAAAAAAAAAAATCGCTCGCTAGGTTGAAAACCCGCAAGGGCGGCCTAGGCAAAAATTAGAGCATGTGCAAAAAAGAAGCCCGCTAGATTGAAAACCCGAAAGGGCGGTCTAGGCAAAAAACAGGGTGCACAAAAAAAAAATGGTCTTTGTTTGTTTGAACTACGGAGACCTGAGCCTCCCAACTGGAGGAACGTAGGCAACCTTCGGGTGCGGTCTAAAACATATCAAAAATACCCAATTCACTTCCAATAACAAAATGCAATTTTTTATTCATCCAATGAATTATTCAAGCCATTACAACGGATTTATTGAGCAACAAAAGACATCAAAATATTAAATCCTAAAACAAAGTGGTCTAATTTAATTGCAATCTCTTAGGGTACTAAGGAAAATCCAATTTTCTCTTAGCCTTCAAAGGACCACCCGATCGTCTCTCAATCCTTTTCCTCTTGGATAACAGAGGAGCACTAATACGCACCGAAACCTTCTGTGTTGCGGCACGTCTCTTGGCATAAAAGTCATCCAAAGGAGTACCGAAAGGATCAGCAAGAATGTTACTCGAATCAGCAGCAGCCTCCCTATATCTCAAAGCGCTGCTAGGCTCAAAACCCTTTCCCAACAACTCGGCACGAAGCACATCGACCCAAGTGATGCCACGGTAAAGGGTGCCAAACAAATAATCCAAGTAGCTCTCAGGAAGGAAGACACTCCCCCGATGCAGAGGAGCAAAGGCCCAACGGTTGCGGTCATCTCCCCAAGCCGACTGAAGTCGAGAAATCCGGACCCATGTAAGCAACTGGACGAAGCATTCCGTCCCTAGGAAAAGGAATTGTCTGTTGGCGACCGAACTGCCGTAGAACCCGCTCTGGCTGGTAAAATGAAGAATCTCTCAAGCCGGGTACAACCACGTGCTGAAAACCAAGAGTCCATTCCACAAAAGGACGAAGACCCCAAGAAGGAGGGCACCACTCAATGTCGGCGGTTATCCGAGAGGCAAAGAATTTCTTCCAACCATCTTCAGATAAATCCCGGATCAATAATTTCCTCCTATGAACAGCAAAAGGAGACAAATCACCATCCGGGGAATAAATCTTGAAGTGTTCTCGGAGCCATATGGTCAAGAGCAAAGGGCTTCCCCGACACATCTTGCCCGTCCTATGTAACTCATCAAGGCCGTGCAACGTCTCCCCTACAATAAGAGGGATTATACTAAATTGTTGCTCCTTGGCTTGCAAAATAATCTCAGCCAACTGCACATCCGCAGTCCCGAAAGGTGTAACAAACAGTACTTCACTAAAGAGACAAACGGCCATGGCATTCCTTTTGAAAGATTGAACCACCGGATCCTCCGAGTGTAAACTGAAGAACATCGGCAGCTCAGTTATGTCAATCACAGTACCGTGCAACATCTTCCTCACATCCTCAACAGGGAGATTCAGTGACTCAACCTAAGAGTCAATAACACCACGGTGATATTTAGGGACAGCAATCCGACCGGCCAAAGGCATGCCAAGGATGGCCCCGAAATCATCGACAGTCGGCACCATTTCATTAGCTGCAAAGTTGAAGGTATGGCTATCGCAATCCCAGAAAGCCGCAGCAGCTCTCAAAAAATCCCAATCCGGCTTCAACGTCCGCAAAGTGAAAAGAATTCGGAACCCGAAGTCTTTAATAAAGGCCTTCTTGGGATGGGTCTTGAAAGAATACACAAAAGTGCCCAAGTCCTTTTCATACCCACTAACAACCTCGGCATCAAGGGCAAAAGAATTAGAAGCCATGGAAAATGTTGATCACAAGCAAAGTTGAGCAATAATATGATGTTTAAAAATGGCAGAAAGGAGCTGTGAGAATCAAGTGGTCGAACAGAAGATGATATTATAGCTGTTAGGGATTCTTTTGGCCAGCAAATGTCAAGCCCGGAATTCCGCCTCCCAGACGCGCGCGCCACCCGCCAGCGGTCTGATATGCGCGCGCGTCCCAAGCCTAAAGAGGAAAGCGCGCGCCTCCCAGGTCTAGATCACTTCGAGAAAAGGCCTTGTCAGATATCTCCAGCTTAAATCAAGACGCAGCCCCTGCCCTCGGACACCCAGTTGGGCACACCTTCTTCTGGTCCGCCCTTAAGGCATGTCAAAGATTGAAAGTAGGATAGAAACTCCCACTCAAAAGTAGGCTGTCCTTCTCCGGATTACAAACTCCCTAAGTTCTGTCACGGGCACCATACCCCCCTCAAGGGTCAATCTCAACATTTCATCCCCAACAGGAATATTTTTTCTGGTCGCGGTCAACTGTGCCCGCACCCCACAATTTAAAAGTCAAGTGTGACTCCAAGTGGCACGCGACTTCAAAGCAATGTTTCATCAACGAATTTCACTAACGGATTCGTCTCCAAAGGTTCACTAACGGCCTCTTTCAAGGTTCACTAACGGCCTCATCAACGGATTTCACTAACGGATTCGTCCTCAAAGGTTCACTAACGGCCTCCTCAAAGGTTCACTAACGGCCTCTCCAAAGGTTCACCAACGGCCTCCTCAAAGGTTCACTAACGGCCTCTCTCAAAGGTTCACTAACGGCCTCTCCAAAGGTTCACTAACGGCCTCTTTCAAGGTTCACTAACGGCCTCATCAACGGATTTCACTAACGGATTCGTCCTCAAAGGTTCACTAACGGCCTCCTCAAAGGTTCACTAACGGCCTCTCCAAAGGTTCACCAACGGCCTCCTCAAAGGTTCACTAACGGCCTCCTCAAAGGTTCACTAACGGCCTCTACAAAGGTTCACTAACGGCCTCTCCAAAGGTTCACTAACGGCCTTTTCAAAGGTTCACTAACGGCCTCTCCAAAGGTTCACCAACGGCCTCTTCAAAGGTTCACTAACGGCCTCGTTCAAAAGGTTCACTAACGGCCTCATTCAACATATTCAGCCGGCAGGTTCACCTAACGGATCATGCCACCCCCTCTATCAACAAAAGCCGCTCACACAGAGAGCGCACCATTATCTCTCGCAATTTCAAATTCCTGCTTTCATCGAGTCTTTGCTTTTTCTTGGTGATGTCCTCGGCGGGTGTTTTTAACTTTCGTCGACGCGTTTTGCTTTGCAATCCACGTCGCCGAGGGGCTCTGTAGACACCCCGCCTTAGACCGCTCACCCCGATTGCACATTTGATCTTGTGTTTCTCCCCATTTTAAGTGTTTCTCATTAGTTTCTGTCACTTCCATTAAGTTCCTGACTGACTTCGTTAAGTCCAGGGACTAAACTGAATAATAGGGCTGACTTTCCAGTCCATTCTATCAAAATTGCCTTCTCTGAGTCGCGCGCCTCCGACAAGAGGAGCCAGACGCGCGCGCCTCCCGCCCCCAAAGCACGAAGCGCGCGCCTCTGGGCGTCAGTTACAGATTTCTGGCCAGGATTCTCTCCCTTGCTCAATTTACAGGATTTTGCCCGGGAAGGATTTCTTGGTGACTGAGTTTTGGCACCAAAAACACCTCTCTTTCACCTATAAAAACCTCCCTTTACCTCCATTTTCAAAGGACGAAAACTTAAGACAAAAACTTGGACCTTGGATCTTTTACTCTAAAATCTTACACTTTCAACAAAGAAGCCAAATTTCTTACCTTCAAGGCATTTCCAAAGGCATTCATCAAGAAGTGTTTGAAGTCTCTCGAAGACTAGGTAAAAACCATTTCCTTCCTCTTCTCGACTTCATCTCTTTTCTCTTTCTTTTTGTTTTATCAAAGTGCAATCACCCAAATCATTTTGGGACATGACTCTAATGATCACCTCATCTCATTGAGGTTGGTTAAGGAGTTATCTCCTACATTCCAAACTCCATTTTAAACCCCTTTTTATGATTTAAAGAAGAAGAAGAAGAACGTTTATCATTCATGTAGATTTTGATCAAGCAAGACCAACTTTAGTTGGGCGAGATGGGTGTTTCGGTACTTCCCATCTCGTAATCTAACCCCCGAACCTCAAAACAAAGAATCTCTGTTTTCGTAATCAAACTTAGGCTATTATCAATAGGTTTTTCTTATATTCCTCAAAACATAGGTGGCGACTCTAAAACAAGTTAGACATCCTAGGACAACTCACGCGCTCTAGCCTAAAGCTGTGGCTCCCCGGGGTATCTACAATAGGCAGCAGTGAAGTCGACTAGCATGTCGATGTTGGGTAGTGGAAAGTCATCATTTGGAGAACCTTTATTCAAATTCCGGAAGTCCACACATATACAGACCTTACCATTAGCCTTTCGGACTGTGACCACATTGGCTAACCATGTCGGATATTCAATAACTTTGATGAAGCCCACACTGAGAAGCTTCTCTATCTCTTCTTTGACTTATAAAGACCATTCTGGCTTGATCTTTATAAGTTTTTGCTTTGTCGGCTTAGCGTCGTCTCTGATCGGAATTATGTACTCAGCGACTTTTCTATCTAAACCCGGCATGTCTTTGTATGACCATGCAAATACATCTACGAACTCTTTGAGCAGTATAGTCAGTCTGTCTTTCTCTTCCCCCTTGAAGAAGCTTCCGATCTTGGTCTCTTTCGGCTCTTTGTAGGTACCCAGATTAACAACTTGCAATTCTTCGTCAACCCCTGGACCATTTTCACCACGACTACGGACCTGTTGAGCAAGTTCATTTAAGTATGTTGTGTTTTCGTGGTCTATTTCATCATTATTTGAATCGTTATTAACTAGTTCATTAAATTCGTTATTAGTTAATTCATCATTCATGATGTTTGCAATCTCGGGGTACTCAGAAAGATCAAATTTTTCATTAAAAAAGAAAGGGAACACACGCTCGGCTATGGCTTCCATATCCTCTCAGGTGAGGGTATCGGAAGCACTCTCGGACTCGAAATTGAATGTGAACAAGTCTTCCTTTGTGACCTTGCGCGGAATGCCACCCATCTTCTCGACAAAGAATTCCTCGGATACCATGGGCCCCTTTGTAGAATACCAGTTGTTGATTGGTATAGAGCTTGGCTGGATCTCGTTGATAGTTTCCCTTCTCGTGTCGGTGTCATAGATGGCATTTACTTGGTACTCATCCATGATGGCGAGTTCTTCGAACATGGAGGCTAAATCCGTCAATTCTTCCCCCATGGTAATCTCTGTCTCGGACTCTATCGTCACCTTTTTTCCTCACCATTCTCGGGGTGACATGGGAGTTGGTTCCCCTTCGGATTTCTGGATCTCACAGTCAGAAAAGATTTCGAGACCGGTCTTTCTGATGCCCTTTCTGTTAACCCATGGCTCGGGAAAGATTACGTAAGGGACATCTTCCCCTTGGCGGATAAAGTAGCCATTCAGTGTTTTGTGGTAAGGCCTCAAATTGGGAATCTCATAATGACGGCCTTCCTTTCGAGCTCGGGCCTTCTCATTCTTGATGGCTTGCTCATATTTCATGTCATCTTTGGAAGTCTCATATCCCAAACTGAATTTGTTCTTGACGAATAGGACCTCCACGGGTTGCATTCTACCCTGTTGGTGTTTCCCTAGGCCTAGACCGGGAAAGTAATTCATATTCCTCATCATGCGGAGGACTTTGTGATTGCCGAGGGTCCATGATCCGTTTCCCCCTTGTTCATCAATTGCGTTGATTGAGACGCCTGAGAGGGTGGAGTCTTCTAAACCGTGTTGAACTTGGCGGATGGGTTCCCCCTTTCTGTGGATAGTGACGTTTTCTGCCATGACGGTCACTATTTCATCCCTATTTCTGAACTTCACACACTGATGGAGAGTCGAAGGGACGGCATTAGAACTGTGTATCCACGGTCAGCCCAAGAGCAAATTTAATGAGGAAGGTATATCGAGCACTTGGAACGGGACGGACATGACCATGCTTCCAAACTCAATGTCTATTTCCACCATACCCATGACTGTGCGGGCAGTGCTGTCGTAACCTCGGATTACTTGAGTAGAAGGCCTTAAATCTAAATTCTTAAGCCCCAGTATACCCATGATTCTGCCGGGCATTAGGTTGAGTGCGGAACCACCGTAAACCAAAACTCTTGAAATAGGTCTCCCCCTTGCTCTCACTTTGAGATAAATGGCCTCATTGTGATCGGACCCAAATGGTGGAAGGTCCATGTCGGCAAAAGTGATGACATTGCCAAAATTAATGTGGCCTATCATTGCAGTAAGGTCCTCGGGAGTTGTTTCGGGAGATATCGATGTATCGTCGAGATCACTGATGACAAGATCTTGGTGCTTCTTTGAGGATGCAATGAGGTCCCAAATGGAGATGTTGGCTTGAGTTTTCTTGAGTTGTATCAACAAAGGATCTTCGGGAGTGTCGCGGGCTTGAGATCTTTGAGAAGAGGTGCTTGGTGCAGTAGTGGGGTTGCTTGCTATGACTCGTCCGGATCGAGTTAGCATGTTGACGTTCCCATCTCGCCTCTTTTTCCAATTCTCTAATACTTCCCTCATTACCTCATCGTAAGTCACAATGTAACAAGAATTTTCAAATTTATTCATCACATTGGAGCCCTCATTCACAATTAGGATTGAATGAGTGGTCTCCTCAAACTCTCCTATCTCTATTACATTGACATCATCACCACTAGGCACTATGAACTCTTTCTTATCTATGAGATCTTGGATGACATTGCGGAGGACAAAGCATTCCTCGGTGGTGTGGCCACTATGTTGGTGGTAGCCACAATATTTGTGATGAGCATGATTGGCATTGATCGACTTGGGTTGATACCCTTATATAGGTATGATTTGGCCCTTTGCTTTGAGAACTTCGAAGGCCTCGGTTTGAGTCATGCTTTGGAGAGGAGTGTAGACACGGTCATTTTGAGATCTCTTGCCTTGAGGTGGAGGAACCTTTTTGTAATTCCCCTTGTCGGTAGTGACGGCATTGACCGAAGCCTCTTTGGTGGAGTTAGAGGCGGCCTTGTAACGGAAGCTAGGAGAACTTTTCTTAATCTCCTTGAGAAATTCATCCATTCAGATCCCCGCCTCATATATTTGAAAGAAATCTGCATAGCAAGCCCCACTTAAGTGGGTGCAGAGATCAATCTTTAGACACTTAAGAAAGATGTCCATTTGTTCCTTGGTATTAGGCCTCTCGACAATTTCAGCAAGCTTGTCATTCCACCTTCTCGTGGAGTCAATAAAGGACTCATTGTCCCTTTGAGTAGTGTTCTTGAGCTCTTTCTTAGTCGGGCGGTAAGTGGTATTGCCTTGGTATTGACTTTTGAAGGCAAGCATGGCGGCGTCCCAATCAAGACGGACTGTGAGCGGGAGAGTTGCGTACCAATCCTTTGCCTCCCCCTCGAGAGTAAGAGGGAAGCATTGTGCCATAACTTTAGGAGAAACCTTTTTTGGAACCATAGCCCATATGTAGGTCTTGATGTGTGCCATAGGGCAAGAGTTGCCCTTAAATTTACTTATGTCGGGCATCTTGAACTTGTCGGGAAGAGAAGTCATTGTGTTCATGAGAATGGATGATTGATAAAGGCTTGTGTCGGAGCCTTTCCCCATGTTGAGACCGTTGAAGCGTTGGTCTATGTAGGCCATGATTGAATCAACCATCTTGTGCTCATTGTTCTCGGTGCTCGGTTCCCCCACTTTCTTGGCACGGGCACTAACATAAGGGCTTTGAAACAAACCCTTAGTCCACTCGGATTCTTCATTGTTCTCTTTGTCTTTACCACTCAAAATCTTGGTGAGCTTAGCTTTCATTTGGTCCATCTCGGCCTCGTGAGCCTCCCTTTGATTGTCAAGATGGGATTGCCAGAGGTCGTCTTTGTTTTGGGCCTCCTTATTGAGGGTGGAGACTTGCTCTTGGAGAAGTTGGACCATAGCTGAGAGTTGCTCAAGAGACATGGTGTTGTCGGTGTTGGAACCGCCGGCCATTGATGTTGTCGGAGCTGTTGGAGTAACCACTTCACGAATTAACCGATTCGCTAAATCCCGGTAGGCTTTTTAAGTACCAATTGAACCTATATTGCAGAAGAGGCCCTTGTCAGTCTTGAGTAACACTTTCGGTCCATGAAGAGGTTTAGAACACACATTGGGCCCACGACTCAAACCATATAAGAAAAAGACTCTTTTTTTTTATGAGTCGGAGGGACGGAGTCCCTTTTGAGTTTCTAAGAAAATAATGGAATCGTCACACTAGTATATAGACCTTCTCGCGGTCACATATACTCATCAGATTCCATCACGTTTGTGAATCCTACATGTGTCAGGATTAAACTATATTAATGTAGTAAAGCATACATGCGGGGACGGATTTTTATTTTCATTCATAATAACCACTTGGGGACGGCTTTTTATTTCGTCCATGATAACCACTTGGCATATATGTTTTGAATACATTAGTTTAGGGAAATCTCGGCACATGAAAACCGACTTGGTCATGGAGTGTTAGACCCTAACTAGAATTATTTTGGCTTGTGCTCGGCTAATGAGAGGCTTAAGGTCACCCCTGGCATGTAGTCATGAACTACGCCACGGGCTGAGGTTTACCGCTTCGAAAGAGTCAAGGTCGGGTGGAGCTTGAAACTCTCTAGGACAAGCCTCGACGGGTTTGGGGTTATGAACTTGTGCGACTCGATTGTGAGCAATTTATAGGAATTTGTGCACGTAGTGTGAGGTCCAACATGTGACAAAACATTTTTTTTTACTTTTTTTTTATGAAAGAAAAGCAAATAAGCACATAATTACAACTCTCGAATCACCCGTGTGACCGATAAAAAACACAAAACAAATCAGATTAAGAGGTCCAAATCAGTCCTTGATGCAGGCAACTGTGCCCACACCCCAATCATTCTGCTCTGTTCTGAAGCTGTTCATGTTCTGGAAAACCACCCAGAAGCGCGCGCCTCTGGCCTGTGTTGTGGGATGCGCGTGCATGGCGCAGAGTCTGTGGGAGGCGCCCGCTTCTGGGTAAACCTGTCAGATTATCAGAATTTGGACTCAGGGGATTGCTCTGGTCCTGAATATACATTGTAACCTCTGCAGAAATGATTAGTGTAGAAAAAAGAAGAAGAATAGGAAGAACATATGGGAGGCGGGCGATTCTGGTCTTTGATGTGGGACGCGCGCGCCTTAGGCCAAGAAGGTCAGAGGCGTACGCTTCCCCCATCAGGAACCAGAATGCCCAGAAAAATGTAGACTTTGAACAGAGATGCAAGTTTAACCCTCAAACGTCCCCAGCAGAGTCACCATTGTAGATACCCCGGGATGGCACGGCTTAGGCTAGAGCGCGTGTGTTGTTCCTAGGATGTCTATTTGTGTTGTATTTGTTTAGAGTCGCCACCTATGTTTTAGAGGAACATAGGAAAAACCTAATATTTAGCCTATGTTTGATACGAAAATAGAGATTCTTGTTATAAGGTTCGGAGGTTAGGTTACGAGATAGGAAGTACTTAAACACCCATCTCGCCCAACTAATGTTGGTCTTGCTTGTTCAAAGTCTACATAAAATAAATATTCTTCATATTCTTAATAATGATAAAGGGGGTTTAAAAGGGGGTGTTTGGAATGTAGGGAGATGACTCCTTGACCAACTTCAATGAAATGAAGCGATCATTGGTGTCATGTCCCAAAATAATTTGGGTGATTGCACGTTTGATTAAAGTAAAAGAAAGAGATGAAGTAGAGAAGAAGGAGGAAGATGGACTTTTACCTATGTTTCGAAGGACTTCAAATACTTCTTGGTGAATTACTTGGAAAAACTTTAGAAATGATTTTGGTATAGTTTTTGTAGAGAGAATTTTTGGTCTTTTGAAATGGTGGAGAAGGGATGCTTTTATAGTTGTAAAACATATGTTTTTGTTGCCAAAACTCAGTCACCAATAAATCTTTCCCGGGCAAAATCATGTAAAATGAGCAAGGGAGGGATTCTTGGGCAGAAATCTGTAACTGACGCCCAGAGGCGCACGCTTCCTACCTCAGGGGCGGAAGGCGCGCGCTTCTGGCTCCTATGGGCGGAGGCGCGCGACTCAGATATGGCCTTTTTGATAGAATGGACTAGAAAGTCAGTCCTGTTATTCAGTTTAGTCCATGGACTTAACGGAGTCAGTCAGGAACTTAACGAAAGTAATAGAAACTAACCAGAAACACTTAGAATAGGGAGAAACACAAGATCAACAGTGCAATCGGGGTGAGCGGTCCAAGGCGGGGTGTTTACATTAGCATTTTATTTATTTTCTTTTGCAAGTTTGTAGTTCGTGTTGGGAATTTTCCTATTGTTTTCTTAAAATGCATTCAATTAATAAAAGAATAAGATTTTGATTTTTATTTATTAAATACACAGGACCAAAAGACTGCCTACGTTCTCCTTTTACATCAATTAAATAAGGAGATCAGGTCATCGTAGTTCTTGTTCAAGAAAGAGAAAATGTATCGTTGTTGCTTGTTGCTTGTCTCATACAAGACGAGGTGTCTCGCACGAGGTCCGTCCCGAAGTTTTGTTTTTTTTTTTATATGCACACACTGGTTTTTGCCTAGACCGCCCTTTCAGGTTTTCAATCTAGCGGGATTCTTTTCTCATGCTCTTTTTGTTTTTGTTTTTTGAACTAGGGGATGGAGCTATGAGTAGTACTTCTTCAGCTTGTCCATGTTGACGGGCTTCGGCGGTTGATCTCCATCTAGGTCTACGGGTTGTACCGCTCCTCCGGAGAAGATCTTCTTGACTATGTAAGGACCTATCCATCTTGTTCCCCATTTTCCCATGGGGTTGAATGGTCCAGGACGATGTTCGCGTAGGACAAGGTCCCCTTCTTTGATGTTTATGGATTTGACTTTCTTGTTAAATGCTCAGGCCATTCTCCGTTGATATGATTGGATATGCTCGGCAGCTCGAAGTCGTCGTTCATCTAGCAGGGCTAGTTGTTCGTAACTGTTGTTCAACCATGTGACTTCATTTACTTGGTTTTCTTGGAGAACCCTTAGCGACGGTACTTCTAATTCGATTGGTAACACTGCTTCCATCCCATAGGCTAGGGTGTATGGAGTTTCACAGGTGGCGGTACGAATTGAGGTACGGTAGCCCCAGAGTGCAAAAGGTAGCTTCTCGGGCCAGTCTCTACCAGTCTTAGCCATTTTTATGATGATGGTCTCTATGGTTTTGTTAGCAGCTTCGACTGTTCCATTGGTGTGTGGTCGGTACAGTAACAACTGATGTCTTTCTATCTTGTACTCTGCGAGTAGTTGGTCACATTCTTTCTCAAAGTGTGTGCCATTGTCGGATATCATCTCATGAGATACCCCATATCGGCATATGATGTTGGTCTTAATGAACTCAGCCACCTTCTTGGCATTTAAGACTTTGTAGGATTGAGCTTCGATCCATTTGGTGAAGTAGTCTATGGCGACCAATACGAACGAGTGTCCATTGTGACCTATCGGTAAGACTTTACCGGTGACATCTATTCCCCATGTAGAGAATGGCCAAGGGGATGTCATGGGGTATAACACGGACGGTGGTGCGTGTTGTAAGTTAGCATGTATCTGACACTTGTGGAATTTCTTAACCATGTCGGCGCAGTCGGCTTCCATTGTAGCCCAATAGTACCCTAGCCGGATAACTTTCTTGGCTAGCTTGTTGCCATTCATGTGGATTCCGCAGACTCCTTGATGGACTTGTTCCATGATTTCTATGGCTTCGTGCTCATCAGCACAGAGTAGACATTGTTTGTGATGTTTCTTATAGAGGCGATCGCCTATAATCACGAATTGGGCAGCGAATCGTTTGAGAGCTATCTTTGCTTTAGGTGACGTATCCAATGGGAATGTTCCGTCTAGGAAGAAACGCCATGCGTCATAGTACCATGGTTTATTGTCCAAGGTATTGACGGAAACAGAGTCACACGCCTCTTTGTAGTCATGCAAGTCTATGATCGAGTGATAAGCGGGAGTCGTTCATCTTGCAACTTTTAATGTTTTGACTTCAGTCCATTCGGTTATCTCCACAAGTGATGCTAGAATGGCTAGTGAATCTGCTAAGCGGTTCTTATCTCTAGGAAGATGGTCGTTGTATTTCTGAAGTGTAGGATCTTGTATCTTCCACTTTTTGAGTGACTGATAGATTATGAGTTGTGAATATCCGTACACCTCTAGTTCGGTCACATTTCTTTTTAAGGCTGCTTCAAGCCCTGCTATGCAAGCTTCATACTCGACAATGTTGTTAGTGGCCTCGAAGTCAAGGCGAACTGCGAGTAGAGTGTATAAATCTGAGGGATCTACTAGTAACATGCCGATACCATATCCCCGTTTGTTGGCTGCGCCATCGAAAAATAATTTCCATTTATTTTCTGCTATCGCCATGATGTCTTCATCAGGGAATCGCGGGTCTTCCCCCTTCGCTTCATCACATGGAAATTCGGCTAAATGATCAGCGAAGACTCTTCCTCTTATGGATTTCTGTGTGATATAAGTGATATCATACCCCGCGAGCATAAAGTACCACTTAGTTCTTCTAGAGGAGACATGCGATTTCTCAAAGATGTACTTCATCGGGTCCATTCAGGCGATCAGTTATACGAGGAATGCTTCTATGTATGGTTTGAGTCTCTCAGCTACCCATACTAGTGCAGTACACGATTTTCTAGTACGGAGTAGTTCAATTCATTCCCTTGAAAGCGACAGCTGACAAAGTAGATGGCATTCTCTTTCCTCGAGTTGGGTTGCTCTTGTGCTAGCATAGCCCCGAGTGCAGTATCATTGACTGTAAGGTATAAGATCAACGGTTTTTCTTTATGCGGTGGGACCAATACAGGTGGATTAATCAAGTATTCTTTTACCTTTTCGAAGGCTTCTTGGCACTCTTCGGTCCATTCTAGGGATGCATTCTTCTTGAGGAGTTTGAAAATGGGTTCGCACATTGTCGTGAGTTGATTGATGAAACAACTAATGTATTGAAGGCGACCCGAATTGGATAGCCCCGTCATATCTTTGTAGGACCATGCGAACACATATACGAATTCTCAGAGAAGTGCTATGAGGGCTTGTCGGTCTTCCCCCTTGAAGAAACTGCAAATCTTGGTCTCTTTCGGATCATCGTCCGTCCCCAAATTAACTGTTTGCATTTCTTCGGCATCAATAGGACCATTTCCATCGCGATAACCTACTTGCTTATTAATTTCTTTTAAGATTTGTTCGTTTTCTTGATCTATCTCGTCATACGACTCATTATTATCTAATTCGTTAGAGTTATTAGTTAATTCATCATTCATGACGTTTGCAATCTTAGGATACTCGGAAAGATCTAAGTTTTCATTAAGAAAGTAGGGGAATATACATTCCGCGATGGCATCCAAGTCCTCTTGGGTGAGCTCATCGGTAGCGGTATCTGATTCTAAGGTAAGAGTTATAAGATTTCTCTTCTTATGGGGATGGGGAGCGCATCCTAGTTCTTTGATCAAGAAGTCTTCACTTGCTATGGGTCCACCAATTGTGTACCAATTCTTGATGGGCTCGTCACATTTCTTGATGAGCTTGGTATAGTCTTACTTTGGAGCGTCCCCCTTGTCTATTGTATTGAATTGTGTGTCCTCTAGCTTGCAAAGGTTGAGAAACTAGCGTAGTAGGTCTTCTCCCAACACAAAGTCCCATTCACTGAATACTTCAACCTTGGTACCCCCTAATTCTCGAGGTAGCCACGAGAATTGTATCGGTTCTGTTTCAAGTGAGTATGGATCACAGTCATTGAAGATTTCAAAGCCCGGTTATTGCTTCCCCCTATGGTCGATCCATGGTTCAGGGAACATGAAGTATGGCAAGTTTTCCCCCTCGCGTACAAAGTACCCGTTCAATGTCTTTCGATAGGGCGGTGCAATTGGCACTATGTATGAAGTCCAATCCCTTTCCCTTATGGATGTTTTTGAGTGGTGACTCATATCTTAGACCATATTTGGGCAGATATAGAATGACGGGTGGTGGTTCTTTGATCCCTTGCAAGTCTTTTCCAAGTCCGAGACCGGGGAAGTATCCTTCTTTTAGCATTATGTTGAGTACGGGGCGTGTTCCAGAAAATGGAATTTTCTTTGAAGAGTCATTCTCATTGCGTACTTCTATCATTTCCACGTTACTTTGCTTTTGTATTTCGAATCCATTAAAGAGGTGGTTGCCCGCCTCATGTTGAATCTCTAAGATTTGACTAGCGGTGACTAGTTCTCTAAGTATGGTGACTATTATGTCATTGTGTTTAAACTTGACACATTGGTGGAGAGTTGATGGTACTCCTCCGGTTTGGTGTAGCCATGGACGCCCTAGAAGAAGGTTGAAGGAAGAGGGAATGTCAATGACTTGGAATTCAGCTCGTGTGGTTATCTCTCCCACTACAACCGTTAGAGTGATCGTTCCTATAGGTGAAAGTGTGGTGCAATCAAACCCTCATACAGTAAGAGTTGACAGTTTCAGATCTCTTGAGGTAAGGCCAAGTGTACCCATGACTTTCTTTGGTATTTATGGCGGATCCATTGTCTACCAGGATTCTGGGGATTCGATGCCCATTGACCTTTGCGATTATGAAAAGAGCTTCGGTGTTCCCTCCACCGTATTGTGGTAGATCTACGTCGGTAAATGTGATCACATTGCCAAATTGGATTTGGCCTACCATTTGTGTTAACTCTTCGGGAGTTATTTCTTTTGGTACCTCGACTTGGGCTAATGCTTTTGAGATCATGAGTCGATGCTTATGAGAGGAGCCTAAGAGATCCTATATGGAGATGTTGGCTTGCGATCGTTTTAGTTGCTTGAGGAGTGGATCATCGAGCTCAATGGGTTTGGGCTCTTTCGAAGTAGTGTTTTCTTTTGAGGATGATGGATTTTCTACTCTTGGATCTTTGTTGATTATGACTCGATCGGATCGAGTAAGAAAGTTAACATATTCTTTGTTATTTTTCTTATCTATTACTTGATCCCAAGACAACATGTAACAGAAAGAAATTTCATTATTGAACTTTGGAGTGCTCTCGCCCACATTTGGGATTAGGCGAGTAGTCTCCTCTTTCTCACTAGCTATCTCTATTACATTGATCCCTCCTCCCTCAGTTGGTAGAGGGTTTGTCACTACATTAGGAACCCCTAGTTGCTTAGAGTCTATGATATCTTGGATCACATCTTTGAGGTGGTTGCAAGAGTCGGTGTCGTGGCCACTAAATTGGTGGAACTTACAATAGAGGTGATGAGCATGATTTGCGGGGAGCTCCCTTGGAGTAGTAGGAGGCTTTCTTGGTGTGACTTTGCCAGCTTCCATGAGTATGTCAAATATTTTTCTTTGGGTGATGCCTTCATACTTGTTATAGGTCCTTGGCCTTATTTCAATTCTGGATTCAACTTCCCTCTTATAACATTCTCTTTGAGCTTGTAGGCCTGCTTGGAGTGTACCAATCTTCTTTTCGTAGTATTCTTCTTGCATGAATAGGCCTTTTCAAAATGCGTGGATTTCCTCTTCTCGAGCTAGCAATTGACTTCAGAGGGATTTGATTTCTCTTTTGAAACATTCCTTTTGTGTCTGTAGGCGAGTCACGAATTCCCCTTCCATCTCTCTCCTAAAGTCTGCACATAAAACCGTAGCGTATACCTCAGAGAGTTGACCCACTTCTCCTTCTAGTCGAGATTTGAGGTCGTTGAGTTCTTGCGTAAACCCGGCGTCTGACATTGTGTTGGGAGTGTGGAGCTACATTGCTAGGACGGACCTAGAGTTCAGATATCGTGTCAAATCCAGGATGGGGTCCCAACAAGTCGGTTTTTATGGGTTTTAGGTTGACCAAACGGGCAGAATCACATGCAGAGGGAGGATGTCTTGTACGAGACATAGATGTCTCGTACGAGACATCCAGCCTGACAGTCAGAATAACATATTTTAATCCTATTTTTTGGTCGGACGGAAATTAATCCATTTTGAGAGTTACTACCTAGTTGATCCTGGAACAGTGGATTTTGTCACCCTAAAATATGAGCCCCTTGTTTTTCACTTGTATTGCACTCTCCCAAACGGACAATTTGGGTAAAGGTCCCATATTCTCATCGGAATCTACCATTCAATTTAGCCAAACCTAAGTGATTTCGTAATTGTTTTGCACTTTATTAAACAACGCCTTTATGCAATCAAACTTTATGAATTCTTGTAAGGGACAACCGAAAGGGACCTTGTAAAACGCAGGATATTGACGGCAAAAGAGACTAGACTCGAATCCTCGTAGAAAATTTCTCAATTTTTCCATCGCAATCCTTTGTCCAACATTTTTTTACCGAAGGGACATTCGTCAAGAATTTAAGAAGGGGGGATTATAGATTATAGTAAAAGCGTTATCTTGGGCAAAGATTAAAACAATCCTATGAATTGAACCAACCGGTCTCAAGGAGTGTCCTATTGACTATTATGTATGCATGAAGTTGATGCAGGGCTTACGGCTAAGGTTCCCCATTGGCACGATCGCAGGAGCGTGGCATGGAGTGGGTACACCATCTTTGGAGAGACCGGCGAGTGGGGTGCTGACCGACATCCATCCTTCGATTGGGACCCGTGTTTATAGGGCATGTAGTGCAACTAATCTACATGTGTGCACGTGTGTGAGAGTCAAGTTCTAGGTGTAAGGGTGAAAATAGAGAGTTTTTTTTTAAAACGAAACAAAAACATGCAATGGCCGGGCCAAGTGGCTACCTACGTTTCCCTCTTATGGAGGAACTCAGGCCTTCGTAGTTCAAACATAAAGCGCAACATATGTAAAGCATAGAAATTTCAAGTTTACAAATACTCCTGCAAAATAAAGGTTAGCTTCATGATATATAGGGAGTTTCTTTATCGTTAGGAAGGTCCTAAGACTCAGAAACAGGGGGGACAGATCTGGAACTCTGTTTGCGTGTTTGAACCGGACAGAAATCCCTTTTTCAAACCAGAAAACCATACTGTCGGACAAAAAGGAGATGCCTCGTACGAGACATCAATGCCTCGTACAAGCCATCCCCTTCTGGGAGCAGAAACTGTACATATTTTGCAGAATTTTAAGAACGGTGATTATTTTTTCAACACAAGTCTAACCCTCTTAGTTTGATTCATCCCCAGCAGAGTCTCCACTGTGAGCGCGCGTCCTTTTCGTGATTGATGTGAATTGGTTTTGATGCAAGGACTTGATTGTTGCTCGATTTTGTTGTGAGTCACCACCATGTTTAACGGAACACGGACCGTGAGATCTTGGATTCGGGGGTTAAGTTATAGATTGGGAAGGTCAAAGAGCACCCAATCCACCCAATCTAGGATTGGTCTTGTTACGAAAACATCATCATCATCTTGAAATTATGCAAATTATGTACAAAGAGAGCCAAATAAATAATTTCTTATTTATTTGTAATGTCAGATCATGTGCTTCGAGACCATCTCCATGAATTGGAGAGGCTCTAGGCTGATCCTTTTAATAGAATTACACCACTTCAAAGCAAAGAAAGAGATGAGAAGATAGAAAACAAAGGAATTTACCTAAGCGTTCTTCAAGAATCCTATGGATGGCCTTGACAAAAGGCCTTGATGATCCAAAAGCTTGACTTGGATTGTGTTATGACTTGGTGAATTTCGTGGGTTACCTTTGCAAGGCTGATATGAGAGTGTTTTAATCAGATTTGAGGTGATTAAGGGGTGTTCTCTAGAGAGTGATTAGGGATTTTAGGTTAAGAACCCCTATATTTATATGATTTCTTGACTTAGGGACCAAGCCAAGGGGTTTTTTATGGATGGGAATCAAAGACTCGATTCCCAATGAGTTGCTTTTGGACTCTCATATCGTCCTTCCTTTCTTCCCGGATTATTGAGTGCTTGCCAAGAAATGAGGTTGAGTTTGATAAGGAAACTGCTGGAAACTCGTCTATCAAGGGGGATATCTCGTATGAGATATTAAATGTCCCGTACGAGGCATCTTGTGCTGGAATCACAATTTTGCCCTTTTCTAAGGTCTTAATGTTCATTTTGGCCCCTAACTAGCGGAGTCAGTCAAAAACTTAATGAAGCATGTCAAACTTAACGAGTTTTGACCCAAATCAAAGGCAAAACACATAAGTAGTGTAATTATGAATGTTTGTTCAAAATAGGGTGTCTACACTACCTTCTTACCAGACTCATCCTTATCTAGATGAATGTTAGTACACATCGGAGTGCTTTGAGAATGAGCATTGTCAAAGCCAAACTTCTTGATAAGTTCTTTTGTGTACTTGGCTTGACTGATGAAGATTCCTTCATTGGTTTGTTTGACTTGAAGTCCAAGGAAATATATTAGTTCACCCATCATGCTCATCTCGAACTTGCTCTGCATCAGCTTCTCAAATCTCTTGCAAAGTGATTCATTAGTAGATCCAAAAATAATATCATCGACATATATTTGAACAAACAATGAATGACCCTTATGCTTGGCAACAAATAAAGTAGTATCGATTTTACCTCGAGTGAAACCTAAGCCATCACTAAGTAAAAACTTAGAAAGGGTTTCATACCATGCCCTTGGAGCTTGCTTTAAACCATAGAGAGCTTTCTTCAATCGGTAGACATGATCAGGCTTCTTGGAGTCCTCAAACCCAGGTGGTTGTTCAATATAAACAAGTTCTTGGAGTTCTCCATTTAAGAAAGCACTTTTCATGTCCATTTGATATAATTTGAATTATTTAAAGGCAGCATAGGCTAGAAAAAGTCTTATAGCTTCCAATCTTGCAACAGGTGCAAATGTCTCATCATAGTCAATCCCTTCTTCTTGTTGGTAGCCTTTTGCAACTAACCTTGCTTTATTTCTTGTGATTTTTCCAGTTTCATCCAACTTATTTCTGAAGACCCACTTTGTACCGATTACTTGTTGAGATGTTGGTCTTGGCACAAGTTCCCACACATTGCATCTTTCAAACTGATTCAGTTCCTCTTGCATGGCTACAACCCAGCTTGGATCAGCAAGAGCTTCTTCAGTTTTCTTTGGTTCTATATTGGAAACCATTGCAGATGAGAAAAGGCTTTCAGCAAATGCTCTACTAAGGTTCCTGGTTAATCTTGGACCAAAGACATCACCAATCACATTGTCTAATGGATGATCACAAACTGTTCTAACTTCTCTCGGCACATCTTATCTTACTGTCTCTTGCTGTAATGATTCTAGAGGAGGATCGAGGTCAGCAGATGATGGGGGAGGAGAATTGGAGTTTTGAGTGAGAGGTGGATTTGATTGAGAACTTGTAAAGTTAGGTCTTATAACAGAAATCGGCTGAGGGCTAGAACTGTCTTTAGAAGGACCAGCAGTGTTTTCATAGGTAAAGGGATTATGAAAGTTATCGGTAGATTCTAGTTCTGCCGATGTAGGAAAGTATTGAGCATCTGCCGGTTCTTCCACTAAAATGACTGGTTCAACAGCTGGTACTTGATCTGCATGGTTAGTATTACTGGATTCACCTGTCTCTTGAGCACTAGAAACATTAGTACTATTTGGAGCCTAGTCAGACTCTAACAAATCAAATTCATCAAAGGTTACATGAACAGATTTAACAATTTTCAAAAGTTTCTTATTGAAAACTCGAAAGGCCTTACCGTGCTTAGCATAACCAACGAAGATTCCTTCATCGGCTTTCTCATCAAATTTTCCTCTGTACTCCTTGCCGTTATAGAGCACGTAACATTTGCAGCCGAATATTTTAAAGAATCCAATGTTGGGTATCATGCCTCTCCAAAGTTCATAAGGAGTCTTGTTATGGAATTTGTTGATGAGTGATCTGTTCTGGGTGAAGCTAGTTGTGTTGATGGCTTCAGCCCAAAAGTACTTCGGTAGCCTGGCTTCAGCAATCATGGTCTTACCAGCTTCTATAAGAGTTCTGTTCTTTCTCTCAACAACACCATTTTGTTGTGGTGTTCCGGCAGCTGAAAAATTGTGGTCTATGCCATGATCATCACAATACTAAGCAATACCATTGTTCTTGAATTCAGTGCCATTGTCTGATCTCATACTGATGATATCGCTTTCCTTCTGGGTTTGTAGTAGTCTGAATAACTTGGTAGTAACGGCATAGGTGTCATCCTTGTTGCTAAAGGTTTCTACCCAAGTGTATCTTGAATAATCATCTACTACTACTAGAGTGTATCTGTAGATACCCCGGGGTGGGCAACCCACGCGCCTTAGGCTTGGAGCGGGCGGATTATCCTAGGATGTCTATTTGTTTTTAAGAAATAGAGTCGCCACCTATGTTTTAGAGGAACATAAGAAAAACCTAATATAGCCTAATGTTTGTTACGAAAACCAAAGATTCTTGTATTGAGGTTCGGGGGTTAGGTTACGAAATGGGAAGTACTTAAACACCCATTTCGCCCAACTAACATTGGTCTTGCTTGTTCATAATCTATATGATTAAAAATGTGTTCTTCCTATACTTTAAAAATGAGATTTAAGGGGTTAAAAAGGGGTTGAATATGGGGAGATAACTCCTTGGCCAACTTTAATGTAGTGAAGTAGCCTTTGGTGTCATGTCCCAAAATGGTTTGGGTTGATTGCACACTTTGATATAAAAATAAAAGAAGCGATGGAGATGAGTAGAGAGGAGAAAGAGTAAGAACAATACCTAAACTTTTTAGTACTTTGATGACTTCTTTGGAGAAATGCCGTGGAAGTGCCTAAAGAGTTTTTGGTATAGTTTTGTTGTGCTAAAAAGAGTGTCAAAAGAATTCTAAAACTTCCTCCCCTGAAATGGTGAAGAAGAGGGGCTTTTATAGTTGAAAAGGGTATGTTTTTGGTGCTAAATCAGAGTCACAAAGAGGGAATTCTCGGGCAAAATCATGTAAATTGAGCAAGGGAATGATTCTTGGGCAAAATCTGTAACTGACGCCAAGATGCGCGCGCCTCTGGCCTATAGAGGCGGAAGGCGCACGCGTCTGACCTATGGAGGCAGAGGCGCGCGACCCTGAGAAGGCAAATTTGACAGAATAGACTGGAAAGTTAGAACTATTATTCAGTTCAGTCCCTAGACTTAACGGAGTCAGTCAGGAATTTAACGGAAGTAACAGAAACTAACGAAAAACACTTAATACAAAAAGAAACACAAAATCAAATGTGCAATCAGGGTGAGCGTTCCAAGGTAGGGTGTCTACAGTATCTACTTCCCCTAATGCTTGTTGTAGTTGTGGGGCTAAATAGATCCATATGTAGCAATTGGAGGCACTTAGAAGTTAACATGCAGGGCTTGCTGTGGAAAAATGACTTATGTTGTTTTCCAAGTAAGCAGGCCTTGCATTTCTTTCCTTGATCAACAGACACTTGAGGCAGACCGGTTACCAGATTTAAACCGACAAGCTTAGATAGATACATGAAGTTCAAGTGACTGAGTCTCTTGTACCATAGCCATGAGTTCTCAGTGATGCTCTTGGCTACAAAACAAACATTAGCAACACCAGTAATAGCACTTAAGTCTACTGCATAAATGTTACCTTTTTGTTTGGCAGTGAGAAGAGTTTCATTTGAAGCAATGTCTTTCACATAGCAACTGGAAGTAGTAAATACACACTGCATTCCTCTATCACAGAATTGTGATATTGATAGAAGGTTGTGCTTCAGACCATCCACTAGAGAGACCTTCTGTACAGTGACTGCACCTCTCTTGATGGTACCACTACCGATGATTTTTCCTTTGGCATTATCACCAAAAACCACTGGGGGACCTTGTTGGTCCCAGAGGGGCAACAAGGGTATGAAAAATGCTAGAGGGGGGGTGAATAGCGTTTTAAAATTCTTTTCAAACCCTTTTTGCAAATCAATGGCTTATGCGCACAGTTCTCAAATAAGCTAAGTATAGCGCGCAGAGAGAGTGTGAGATGCACAGCGGAAATTTAAAGCAACACTGCGCAGGGTAAAAACGCACGCGCTAAGGTTTGGCTAAACTGTTGGATAAAAAGGATTCCAAGGCAATGGGCAATAACAAATACAGCAGCAATAGCAGTAATCTAGTAAGATCAAACAAAGCAGTAATTCAGAAATAACTAAGCAGGAAGTAAATAGCAGAAATAATAAACAAGCTATTTGGAGAGGTTCGATCGATGAAAGATCTACGTCCTCTACCAAGATGGTTAGTCTTGGATTTTCTAATGAGATATATATTGATATGAGGAGCTTTTACAAGATTACAACGAATCAAAACTCAAATCAAAATCTAATCAATGAAGAGCAAATCCTAGACTAAACCGGTGTTTCTCAAGAAGTAAGATCTATATGATCGAAGCTTCAAGAGGTGTGTGGGTGGCAGAAATTCTGGGCTCTATGAATCTAAGAGATGAAGAGCACGAAGAATTCTGGTGATATGAGGCTTAGGATCTGGGCAGGAGTTTGAAGGTATGAAGGTTTGAAGGTTGTTCTTGAATCTGGGAGTAGTAAGCAGCAAACTTCAGAACTTCAGGAATACTCGTAAGCACAAACTCTAGCAACTTGGAAATGAAGATGAGCAGGCTATTTATAGCAAAGAGCTTAAAACTAGCCGTTGGTGCTCTGAGCAAGGACGATGAACTGGCACAATAGGATTGGTGCGCAGGTGTCCTTTATACCCGTTGGAGCTCTGATCAAGGTTGATGACCTGGCACAATGTGATTGGTGCGCAGGTATCTTTGAGCCGTTGGAGACTGAGCATGGAGACCAAATTCAAACGCTTCATCTGGAAGGTTGACAGCTGTCTCCATTTGAAATATTATGTTTGAGCGTATCTCCACCGTTGGCTATGCTGAGTGTGCAAGATTTGTCGTTTATGCATAACTAAGCGTACATTTTCAGAGAGCTTTCCAAGTTAGGTGATCTGAAAGCATTGAAAACTGTGCAGGGTTGAATGCTGCGCAGAGGAGACCTGCGCAGTATTTGTCCTGCGCAGATAGTCTTGCGCAGTAACCACAGTCTTGCGAAGATCTTCATTCCTTCTTCGCTCCAAGTCCTATATTCTAAGCCTATACTAAAAAATGGACTGTGCTAAAAAATGAAGTTTATAAAACTTCTTACATAGGGTTCTTAAGTCCATAAAATACTCTTAGGTGATGGTATCAATCATTTCTAATCATAAATAGGAGGGTTAAGAAGTAAGCATACCCAACAATCTCCCCCTAAAGGATTGATGCCATTACCTACTATAACAAAGGCAATTCATTGTACTTGATAATAGCATGTCCATAAGAATAAAAATGGTCAATCATGCCTCAAGTCAATGCACACACTAGCCAATGCTATAGATTTCTAGTCTATCCAAAAGATATAACTTACAATATGGGAAAGACAGAAATAACATGCAGCGCATACAAGTAATGTGAATTTTAGTTTGAGTATGCGTTTAAACTGAATGTTTAAACATCGTGCGTAGAAAATATGAGCAGATAATAATATGCACATGACGTGAAATAAAGCATTCATTGTTCCACAAACGAAAAGTTTGAATTGAACAAGGTTTTGAAACTAATGATGCGATTTTCTCATTAAAACTTGAAATGATAAAAGTTGGAGATTACAAGTTTGAAGGAGAAAAACAAAAAATATTGCGCACAAAAAGAAATACCTTGCGCAAAACAAAAAAAATACAATAAACTAATTGATATTAATGCGATGCAGGGCTTCACGCAGCTCGTTCTGCAGGCTGTTGAACTTGTTCATAAGTTCAATCTTCAGCGCTTGAAACCTTTCCCTGAACGCAACACTTTCTTCAACATATGTAACAATTCCTCTGCGCATATCTCTGTTGTCGTCCCGCAGCTCTTGGAAATTGTTTTTATACTGCAATTGATGAGCAGTCATTTGGTTGAAGTAGGATTGCTCCGCAGCCTCTATGGTGTTCAAGATGGTGGTCTGTGTAGCTTCCAGTCGTTGGTCAGTGTGGAGGCGCTGAGTGTTCACGCTGGCTTGAATGTCGAACATTGCTTGATCCATCCTAGCGTTGAACCCATCAGCGAAATCAGTCATCGCTTGAGTAATGCACTCCCTGACACTTTCCATGTTGAGCGCACTAGCTTGCGCAGAACCACCTTGCATAGTCTTCTCCAAGATCTGTGCTTCAATTTCCGCAAAGCCTTCATGCAGGCCATCAGCTAGACTCTTGCGCAGACGTTTCAGCAATCCTACAAACCCGTCATTGATCGCGGTGTAGGTGCAAACGTCTTCGAGCATCCTAGCAATTGACTTCAGTGAGTCAAAAATCATCTGATCTAGAGCATCGGGGATTTTCTGCGCAGAGGGGCCGGCGGAGGTACTTGCACCAGCCTTTGATGTACTCCTCTCCCCCTTAATGGCAGCAATCTCAATGCGCTGCGCATCAAGCTGCTCTTGAAGCATTGTCTGGGAAGTAAGCAGTTGCGCCATCTGAGACTGCGCTGCCAGTTGGTTCACTTGAATAGAATTCAAGGCTTGAAGAATTTGGCGCAGTTCAGTGGACGTGGAGAGAGAAGATGTGGAGATCGCTGGAATTGATGAAGCAGGAGGAATTTGCGCGGAGGCCTTTGGTGGAGAGTTGGTCGATAAGGTATCGAATGGAGGAGTGCGCGAAGGAGATGGCTGTTGAGATGGATTAATAGGATCAGCAGCAGGTGACTTCTGCGCAGGAGAGTGCGCACTGCTGCTGTCCGTATCAGTTGAGCGCACAACACCCTCTTTATCCCCTTCGGAGAGGTCAATAACTGGGGTACCCTGCGCAGCATCATCGGCATGCGCAGCTTTGGTAACCTCATCCTCATCTGCATCCTCATCCTCCAAGTCCAGTCCATCATGGAGGACAGAAGTGCCAGGTTGCGTAGTGCCAACCGGAATATTGAGACGGCGGAAGGCACTTGCACTTGGCTCAGGAGGGGAGGGAGGATCTGCTGCCTTTGGCTTACCCTTAGCAGTGCTGCGCACAGTCTGTTTCTTGCGCGGAGTTCGAACAGGAACATCCTCAGCAGGCGCAGCAGCATGGGCCTTTGTCGGTGTAGAGTCAGGGAACGCGGCATCCATCCAGTCATCACTGCCTGCGCGTCCCTGAGCAGCAGTAGGATTTGCAGCAACCTTGGGATCCTGCTCCCCCTGTGCGGTATCATCCGCAGCCTCATCCTCAGCAGCAGTCTCATCCATATGAGACTCGCTGTCTTCTTCTGCAATAGGAGCAGCATTACCAGGAGGAAGTCTGATGAATGCAGACTTTTTCTTTGACGGCGCAGGAGTGGGCGCAGGAGGATCCTTGCGCTTCTTCGAAGGTTTGGGAGCAGGAGGAACTGGTGCATCAGACCTGATTTTGATGCCAGCAGTAGATCTGACATCAGGAATCACCTTAACCTTTTCAGGCGCAGGTTCAGCAATACCTTTGCCCTTGCGCTTGGCTTGCGCAGCTGCCGTTTCAGGCACATCAGGCGCAGTGGCCTTAGAGGGCTGCGCAGCAGCTTTCTTTGACTTTGGCTGAGGGGCTTCTTCAAGATCATCATCACCCTCACTATCAACCCATGCCTCCTTGTCGGGGCTCTCATCCTTGCTCCAGATCTTGCGATACTCACTGCGGCCAATTTCATTGCACAGTGAATATAGATGAGAAAGAGAATATGTTTTGGAGCAAGGGGCCTTCAGGTCTGGGCGCTTCTGTACGAAGGTGCGCAGCTCAGAGATATTCATCAGATACTTAGAAAGGAGCCGACAGTGAGTTCTGTATTTGGCTACCTTTTTGTCCATGCGCTTGTCGTAGCTTTCAGAAGCGTCCCAAAGTTCATCAAATAGAACTGAAGACCAATCTAAGGCATCGCCGTTGTAGACGGCAGCGCAGTAAGCCCACTGCTTGGAAATGAACTTGCCCTTATTTCCATTCTTGCAGTTCACAGAATCGCCAATGATGGTGCACAGGTGGTACATCACCTCACCAAACTCCTTGCGATCATGGAGACTCCACTTCTTCACCATAGTGGATTCCCCAACTAGTTTCTGCGCTAATTTGTTCTGTTTAGCTTCAGAATAAACTTCCGGCGCATTATCGACGTTGAAACCGCACAGCTTCTTCAGTGACGCAGGAATAATGCGCACTGAGTAGTTCTGAACAATGGAGCGGATCACATCGATCTTTACCCTGGTGTGCTTGTGCGTCATGGTTACACGCTCTGCGCTCTCGAAAAATTCATCCACCAATGAAGGGACATAGAAGTCCTGATCCAATGTGAAGAGAGGAAGAATTCCAGAAACGTCCATTAGATTGATGATTTTGCGTCCCACTGCGTCTTTTTGTAGCGCAGCGATATCTAATTCCCATCCTTGTAGAAAGTAAAAAGAATTCTGCGCAAGTCAAGGAATAGTTTAGACAAATATTATTGCGCATGGAGCTTTGCGCATGCACAGATAGCGCAAAGAAATTGATGCGCAGAAACTCCATACAAGATATAAAGAATGCGCAAAATATAAGGATGCATGCGCAAAATCATAAACACTTGAAGAAAATTAAGCGATCCAAAGTATATTTAAAGAATAAGAACTTGAAGAGCACGAAATGACTGTTCATGAACACTAAAAATCAAAGATTGACCAAAATGAACAAAAAACATGTCAAAATGACCGCATAACAGAGACGAAAACAACCAAGCAAGTATGAAAGTCAACAACAACAAAATAAGCCCAGAAATCAATAATAAGTGTTCGTCTGCTCAGGAGATTTTCGGACCAAAAAGTTTGCAGAAAGTGATTAAAAAGAGCATTGATCATAAAATAAAGTACATAAAGGAGTAGATCAGAGAGAGACGAACCCAAAACACCAAACGATTTCAAAAATTAACAGAAAAGAGAGAAATCGAAAAAGGGAGTTTCAAGAACTCGAAATAACAACAATGGCGGTTAATGAATAAACTGAGTTTTGAGGATCAGAAGTTCTTACCATATCGTCGACGGGTTTGGTTTCTTCGACTGGAACCTCAACGACCGGTTCATGGACCTCAACTACCTTTGCTTTCGATTTTCGGGGAGCCATTTATAGAGGAAAAGTATAGACAGAGAAGAGAGAGAGAGATGCGTTTGAAGATAGTCAACGAAGAAGAAAAGGAAAGCTTTGGAGAAGCAAGAGAGATTTCAGAGAAGGAGAAAATGATTAAGTCCCTTGTGTACTTGGCTTGATTTATGAAGATGCCATCATTCAATTGTTTGATTTGAAGCCCGAGGAAGAAAGTGAGTTCTCCCATCATGCTCATTTCAAACTTGCTTTTCATGAGCTTCTCGAAGCGCTTACAGAGTAACTCATTAGTAGAACCAAATATAATGTCATCGACATAAATTTGAACAAGTAAAGAATGATCATTATACTTAGCAATAAAAAGAGTTGTGTCGATTTTACCGTGCTTAAAGCCTTTCTCTAGCAGGAATTTTGATAGGGTATCGTACCATGCTCTTGGAGCTTGCTTAAGTCCATACAAAGCTTTTTGAAGCTTGAAGACATGATTAGGAAATCTGCTATCTTCAAATCCAGGAGGTTGAGCTACGTAGACCGTTTCTTGGAGTTCTCCGTTGAGGAATGCGCTCTTCACATCCATTTGATAGAGCTTGAATTTCTTGTGAGACGCATAAGCTAAGAAAATTCTTATAGCTTCAAGTCTTGCTACAGGCGCAAATGTTTTGTCGTAGTCGATTCCTTCCTCTTGCCTATAGCCTTGCGCGACCAGCCTTGCTTTGTTTCTGGTGATGCTTCCATTCTCATCCATCTTGTTTCTGAATACCCATTTTGTACCGATAACTCCTTGGTCATTAGGTCTGGGTACCAAAGTCCAAACCTTGCAGCGCTCAAATTGGTTAAGCTCTTCTTGCATAGCAGTAACCCAGCTTGAATCTTGGAGCGCTTCATCAATCTTCTTTGGTTCGATTTGAGAGATAAAGGAGTGATATTCATCATCAAAGTTTGATGCTCTCCTAGTACGAACCCCTACATTGAGATCACCAATGATGTTTGAAGTTGGGTGATCTCTAACTTCACGAACCTCGGGAGGTAAGTTAGGTTGAGTGGTAGGAATACGAAGATCTTCAATGGGTACTTCATTTGCTCCAGCATCAAGGTCATCGAAGGTGATTTGCTGAAGCGGAGAAACATCATGCGCAGGAGGAGGAGTTTGCGCATCAGGAGTCGTCACTTCTGGCGCAACATCGGTTGTATGCGCATGCGATGGACTTTCTTGATTCTGGTTTTGATTTTCTTGATTAACATTCTGCGCAGGTGCAGTTTGAGGCTGCGTACCTATCTCAACATGCTCAGCAGAATCATCAGAATCATTTGGAGCCAAATGTGGCTCAAGGAGAGAATGCTCATCAAAAGTAACATGTACAGATTCTACAATTACTAGAGTAGTTCTATTAAAAACACGAAAAGCTTTAGTATGTTTGGCATACCCAACGAAAATACCTTCATCTGCTTTGGCGTCGAATTTACCTCTATAATCTTTGCCATTGTAGAGGATATAGCATTTGCAGCCAAAAATCTTGAAGAAAGCAATGTTGGGCGCTCTTCCTCTCCATAGCTCATATGGAGTCTTGTTGTAGGCTTTGTTGATGAGGGATCTATTCTGAGTGAAGCAAGCAGTGTTGACAGCTTCTCCCCAGAAGTACTTTGGAAGTTTAGCTTCTGCTATCATTGTTTTTCCAGCCTCAATCAACGTGCGATTCTTTCTTTCCACAACGCCATTTTGTTGAGGAACTCCAGCAGCAGAGAAATTGTGATCAATTCCATGGTCATCGCAGTATTGCGCAACACCGTTATTTTTTAATTCAGTTCCATTGTCTGATCTAACACTAACGATGTCGTCTTCCTTTTGAGTTTGGAGCCTTCGAAAGAGAGCAGTCAATATATCATAGCAGTCATCTTTGGATATCATCATTTCGACCCATGTGTATCTTGAGTAGTCATCCACCACGACTAAGGTATATTTGTTTCCTCCAATGCTTGCGGTGGTGACCGGTCCAAACAAATCCATGTGAAGCAGTTGTAAACATTTGGAAGTTGAGGAAGCAATCTTGCTGGAGAAAGACTGTTTAGGTTGTTTACCGAGCTGGCATGCTGCGCATTTTCTATCATGATGGTCAGCTACTTTGGGTAGTCCTTTGACAAGATTTTCCCTTCCAAGCTTAGCCAAATATTTGAAGTTCAAATGACTTAAGCGCTTATGCCATAGCCAGCTGCTTTCACTAACATTCTTTGCTACAAAACAGAGATTAGTGATAGAATTTACAGCAGTAAGATCAATAATGTAAACATTAGTCTTACGAGTCCCTGTGAGCAAAGTTAGTCCAGATATGCCATCTTTGATGTAGCAGTGCGTAGCAGTGAAATGACATTCCAAACCTTTATCGCAGAATTGAGATATGGATAGCAGGTTGTGCTTGAGTCCTTCTACGAGTGCAACTTTCTCAATGCACACTTTATCTTTTCTGATTCTTCCATATCCAACTATGTGCCCTTTGTTGTTATCTCCAAAAGTTACAGAGGGACCTCTTCCTTCATGCACATCTTCAAGAGCAGTGACATCTCCAGTCATGTGTCTAGAGCATCCACTGTCGAGGTACCATATATGCGCTTTAGCTTGTGAAGAGTGCGCAGTGAAGCAGGAGACCTGAAAGGTAGACATTAAGAACGCAGGTCCCCTTTATTCTTGGGTCCTAGAGTTAGCAACTTCTGACAACCCACTCCTGTCTGACCTTAGGATTTTTACGTCCCTTGGCATTAGGAGTAAATCGCAAAAGGCATTCTGCAGCCTTGTGACCTAAACCATCACACACAACACAATGATGAAAGCCACTTATAGATTGGGTTTTTACAAATTCTTTACTTTTCTTTGGCGTAGCATTCTTTACTGGAGCAGAAGAACTTGCTTTGACAAATATCATTTTCTGAGGTTTGGGTGCGCTTTTCTTAAGAATGCGCATCTGGCGTTGGGGCGCATGGCTTTCATGCGCATGACCCTTTTGCGCAGTTTTGACATTCGAAGTTGAAGCGCAACCATAGTCAGAATATGAGTTGTCATGCGCAGGTTCAACTTTAGCCTTACCCTTGGCTTTTCCAGTTTGCTTCTTTGGGTAGACATAATGGAAATTTAGTCTCTGGACTTTCTCCTGTCCTTTACCCACTGAAGCAGAATGCTTTGCTTTAGGAATTTCAATAGTTTACTGTGGTGTAAATTCCTTTTCCTTTTCAGAGCAAACTGCGCATTTAAAGTTATCACTAGTTGAGAATCCCAAGCCTTCCTTGTCTCCACTAGCTTTTTGGGATTCTAGAATTTGGTCCATAGTGACACGAGATTTGGTCCACTCATTAGTGATCTTTGTGAGATCAGCTACTTGAGCAGCCAATTCTTCGTTTCTTACTTTAAATAGCTCATTTTGATCTGTGAGAAAACGGTTCTTTTCAGTAAGAGGAGTCATGCTTTTAATCTGCTCCTTAAGGAGGGTGATCTCAGATTTTAAAAGAGTTTTCTCCGTCTTAAGCTGTGAAATTTCTCCAATTGATAAATCCACTGCTTCTTTCATAGAGTTAAATTTCTTGATTACCTTTTCAGCTTGCTGAAAAATAGACTCGCGCTCAGCAGCAGAGTCATTCTTTTCTATTACAATTTCAGCAGGAATTTCAAGAGATTCTTTGCGTGAGGGCGCAGCTACAAATTTCTTTGATAGGTCTGCTCTGGCAAACAAGTACTTGCCATTCTGTCTACTTGGAGTCAGATGTCCCATTTCCACCAATTCAGTGATAGTGGGACCTTTCTTCTTTGTTCTTGGCGCAGCCTTTGTGTCCGCATCTTGATCATTGTCTGAATCGCTATCAGCATCAGCATTTGCCATCAAGCAGAGCAGTCCATCCTCAGAGTCATCACTGTCTTCAGTGTCAGTCTCTATCCAAGTCTTCAGTTCCTTTTCTGCGCAGTCTTCTTCAGCAATCATCCCGCGCTGCCTTGATGATCTCTGCGCATTATTCCTCTTCATGTACTCATATTTTGGAGTGGGACATTTTGAAGCAAAATGATCGGGCTTTCTGCAGTTGTAGCAGACCAATTCTTCATCTTTCTTTGAGTCTCTGCCACGAGAGAATTTAGCAGGTGGTTTGTTAGAGGATCCAGGTTTAGAGAATTTCCTGAATTTTTGGAATCGCTTAACGAACATAGCGAAATCATCATCATCCATTTCGAGTAAAGAGGAAGTTGAGACTTTGTCTGAGGATTGAGTAGGCGCAGGTTCCTTTTGCGCAACATAGGAAACATGTTTTCCTTTGCCTTCAGTTTCGTCGATTCGATCAAGCTTTAGCTCATACACTTTTAAGTTAGCGTATAAGCTGCGCAGAGGCCAAGTATCTAGAAATCCAGAATCTTCCAGATGACTTGCTTTGTGCACATATCTGGAACCTAGCGCATCTAAGAATTGAGAATTGACTTCTTTATTAGTGAAAGTAGTTCCAAGAGATTTACAAGAGTTTACAACAGCACAGAAGCGATCATAGGTTTGTCTCAAGGTTTCACCATTTTTTCTCATGAAGCAGTTGAATTTTCTTTGCACCACAAATCTTTTGTTTTCCTTGCTTACTTTGTCTCCATTCACATATCCTTCAATAGCATCCCATAGTTCCTTTGCAGTTCCACCGCTCACAATTTGATTGTGCGTGGAGAGGTCTAGAGTGCTAAGAATGATGTTCCTTGCTCTTCCATCATAGCCAACCCATTTCTTTTCTTCATCAGTCCATTCCTCCTTGTTTTTCTTGATGGTAGGATTCTCCTTATTTGTAGCAGCATCAGGATTAGCCTTCATTGGAATGTAGGGTCCTTCAAGAACGATGTCGTGGAGGATCTCGTCGATAGAAGAAAAATGAGTGAGCATGCAGTGCTTCCAGATTTCGAAGTGATCTTCATTCAGCACTGGGACATGTGAATAGTTAGCCATTGCCCAAGATTTTGAAGCCATCTTGAATCGGCACCCAAGCTGTTAAGCTTGATAAACAACGCAAGTTTAATGAAGGTGTTTGCTCTGATACCACTTGTTGGTCCCAGAGGGGCAACAAGGGTATGAAAAATGCTAGAGGGGGGGTGAATAGCGTTTTAAAATTCTTTTCAAACCCTTTTTGCAAATCAATGGCTTATGCGCACAGTTCTCAAATAAGCTAAGTATAGCGCGCAGAGAGAGTGTGAGATGCACAGCGGAAATTTAAAGCAACACTGCGCAGGGTATACTGCGCAGGGTAAAAACGCACGCGCTAAGGTTTGGCTAAACTGTTGGATAAAAAGGATTCCAAGGCAATGGGCAATAACAAACACAGCAGCAATAGCAGTAATCTAGTAAGATCAAACAAAGCAGTAATTCAGAAATAACTAAGCAGGAAGTAAATAGCAGAAATAATAAACAAGCTATTTGGAGAGGTTCGATCGATGAAAGATCTACGTCCTCTACCAAGATGGTTAGTCTTGGATTTTCTAATGAGATATATATTGATATGAGGAGCTTTTACAAGATTACAACGAATCAAAACTCAAATCAAAATCTAATCAATGAAGAGCAAATCCTAGACTAAACCGGTGTTTCTCAAGAAGTAAGATCTATATGATCGAAGCTTCAAGAGGTGTGTGGGTGGCAGAAATTCTGGGCTCTATGAATCTAAGAGATGAAGAGCACGAAGAATTCTGGTGATATGAGGCTTAGGATCTGGGCAGGAGTTTGAAGGTATGAAGGTTTGAAGGTTGTTCTTGAATCTGGGAGTAGTAAGCAGCAAACTTCAGAACTTCAGGAATACTCGTAAGCACAAACTCTAGCAACTTGGAAATGAAGATGAGCAGGCTATTTATAGCAGAGAGCTTAAAACTAGCCGTTGGTGCTCTGAGCAAGGACGATGAACTGGCACAATAGGATTGGTGCGCAGGTGTCCTTTATACCCGTTGGAGCTCTGATCAAGGTTGATGACCTGGCACAATGTGATTGGTGCGCAGGTATCTTTGAGCCGTTGGAGACTGAGCATGGAGACCAAATTCAAACGCTTCATCTGGAAGGTTGACAGCTGTCTCCATTTGAAATATTATGTTTGAGCGTATCTCCACCGTTGGCTATGCTGAGTGTGCAAGATTTGTCGTTTATGCATAACTAAGCGTACATTTTCAGAGAGCTTTCCAAGTTAGGTGATCTGAAAGCATTGAAAACTGTGCAGGGTTGAATGCTGCGCAGAGGAGACCTGCGCAGTATTTGTCCTGCGCAGATAGTCTTGCGCAGTAACCACAGTCTTGCGAAGATCTTCATTCCTTCTTCGCTCCAAGTCCTATATTCTAAGCCTATACTAAAAAATGGACTATGCTAAAAAATGAAGTTTATAAAACTTCTTACATAGGGTTCTTAAGTCCATAAAATACTCTTAGGTGATGGTATCAATCATTTCTAATCATAAATAGGAGGGTTAAGAAGTAAGCATACCCAACAGACCTGATGCTTCAATAATATCGGCAAGTAGATCTGCAAATCCTGTCATGTGTCTTGAACAGCCACTATCTAGAATCCACAAATCCTTGCTTACACCAGTTGAGGCCATAAAGCATTCCTGAAATGAGACAATATGCTTATGGTCCCCCTTATTCTTGGGTTCGAGGGTTAGTTCCTCTTTGGCAACCAAACCTGGCCGCCACATGAGGATGCAACCTCAGTGGGTCCAGATAGGTGCTTCAAGTTGTTCAATTTAATTCTTGAAAAATGACGAAAAGATGTCTAAGGCGAGTTTTGGAATGAAGGCTATCACTTGAACGCCTAGGGGCTAAACATCGTAACGAAGGCGACAACATCAATGACAAAACCAATAAATCAAGCAAGGTGGAACTACAACCATGGAGAAAAATCAAGTAATGTTTCAAAGGGGGATTAAAAAAAAAAAAAAGCTCGCTAGGTTGACTCTTCAAAACAACCTAGGCAAAAGTTAGAGCACAAAAAAAAAAAAAAAAAAAACCCCTCATTCAAAGAAGTTCACATCATCATCATCATCAATAACCATCACAACGAAAGGAGCATCCACAAGAACTACGGTGACCTGATCCTCTACACTGGAGGAACGTAGGCAACCTTCGGGTCCGGTCTCATGCAAGGAAGAAGATATGTTTAGCCCTAGCGCGTTATGGTGATTGGCCTTCATCTCAAACTTGTCAAGACATCTTTGTACGATTCATTTGCCAATGAATTAATTACCTCAAGATTGAATAACTTTCTTAGATTTGGAATCGCTTTCCGTTCCTTGTCGAGTCTAGGGGCTTCTTAGCTTTCAGCGACGCTCCCAGTTTCTTGCAATCAAATTAGGGCTTTCCTTCTCTTATCTCTTAATGACTTACTTGCCTTCGTGAGTTGTTCAAAAATATATAAATACATGAAGTCAATACTAGGGACCACTTCCCTAGTCAAGTCAATGTCACTCATCATTAGTGACAAAAGGTCTCCACCGTAAAATCACATGTCTCTCATCCTCAGCTAAAGTCAATGCACACTTCCTCATTAATTGAGTCAAAAAAATGAAGACGCAAAAGATATGCCCGCTAGATTGAAAACCCGAAAGGGCGGTCTAGGCAAAAAACAGGGTGCGTCATAAAAAAATGAGAGAGTAAGAGAGAGAAGGGAAAGAAAAATGGAGATCCCCGGCCTCTAAAGAAGACAGCTACACAAGTTCTACATTGAATCTCCACGGCAAGTCAATTCCCCACCGAGTCAACTTCGTAATTGCAAAGGGCTCGACAAGATACGGCACAATCAAAGGTCGTTTTGGGTTATTGGCACAAGAGAGGTTGTTCTTGCAATATCCATTTTCGGGTTCATGTGAAAGATGCCCCATGGTAACCAATATCCATCCGAGAATGAGCCCATCATTAGGGGGTACGAGGTTGCACAAATAGTCCCCATGTCGCGACCCCGACCCCGCGGGCCGGGAACTCGCGAGCTGGACGTCGACTTAAAACAATAAAACACCAAAATACAAAATATTACAACTTCTTAATGACGTCACAGTTTGGTAATACTATCCCAAAGGTTATACATTTAAGTAATGCAAACCGAACAACAACCTGCCCAAAAGCCACGATCACTCTCGACGTCCTTCTCGTGATCAGCGAGTCCTATCATTTTCCTCCTGGGGGGGTTAAGGAAAAAAAAGATAAAAAGAAAGGGGGTGAGATAAATCTCAATAACCCACTTATGCAACTACATGACAATTATTATGCAATAAACAATAATGAATCCCACATAGCACTTAGCATATTACAGTTAACAGATAGCAGCGGAAATAAACAAGTAACAAAGGATATTAGCCAAGGTTTCCCAAACGGATAGAACAATCGCTGCGCAGCTTCAACCAAATCAACCAATCAACCATAGTAGCATAATAGCTGAAGAGAAACCCCCAGTACCGGAATCAAGAACCAATAGTAACAAGGGGAATATGACACAAAGTCATAACCCAAAACGAACTAGCTAGATACTCACTCAAGGGAGCTAGCTCATCCCAACCAAGGCCATCTGGAAGGGGAAAAAGGTACCAATGGACGATACTATACTGGACTTGGCTCGTGCAATTATAATATTCCCCATTGCCTGACTCGAACACAAGTACCAGCTGGACTTTCAAAAAAAGGCTAAGTAATAAAATACTAGCTCGATAAACAACCAATGATTCCAAAGTAGGGAACCATGCCAAATAGTCATCATAAAGATAAGTCAAACCAAAATGCATCAAGAAGGTGTCCCAAAATATCAAGTTAACACTTAATCAAGTTCCATCACATATTTGATCACAAAGAACCCAATTCCAACACTAGAGTGTACCACGATGTTCACAAAGGTCATCTAGGATCGTACACAAAACCTAGACCGAATCACACTCTTAAATCACACAAAAAGAACAAGTCAAACTTTCAGTAAGCACTGTGCGGCTGCCCACTAAGGGTTGTGCGGTCGCCCAAAACGTCTTCAACCAAGACAAAAACCTTCCAGCAAGGTGTGCGGCCGCACGCCCATTTTGGGCGGTCGCCCACGCCCCCTGTTCTGCTGGAAATCGGCAAGATGAACTGGGTTCATCAAAAATTTCTTACCCAAGCACAATCAACCAAAATCTAACACTTCTAACTAGTATACTAAGGTACTAAAACAACTTATAAGCCTAAAAGGACTCATATAATCACATTTAAACAACCCAAATCAAAGAATGATTCAAACATCCAATTCTCACAAAAATGGCCAAAATACAAATCAACTCCAAATTCACCCATAACACTATATATAACAATAATAGCATCATATAAGTAAAGAATGAACAATTTTAGCATAAAAGGGGGAAAGCAACTTACTTGCAAATTTATGAAAGGAAATGGAATTTGGATTTTCTTGGATATAAACGATCCTAGCGACGATCTAAACATTTTATATAAAAGGAGTATTAAGAAAAGATGAGTAAAAGAAGACCAAATGGAGGAAAATGAGATGAGCTTTTCTTACCTTTTCAACAATGGAAGAGAGAGGGAGAGTTTACTCTGTGTGTGTGTGTGTGGTGAGGAAGAGAGTGAGGGAGAAGGGAGGTATAAGGGAGATATTTAAAATAGTTTCACAATTAACCCCTCTACTTCTACCTTGAACACATAAACCCTTATAACCCTCTTTCAACTAAAGCCCCTAACTTCACACTTAGCACAATTGATCAATTAAAAGGCTAGGCATGAAATATTATAAAACACAAAATACACACATAAATAAATAAATACATAAATAAATATTTACTACTAACGAAATAGAGACGGGTTTTCGGGACATTCACTCCTCCTTAAAAGAAAATTCGACCCGAATTTTAGAAATACTTACCCGAATTAAATAGCCACGGATACTTCCTCTCTATCTCTTCTCGAAGCTCCCACGTTGATTCTTTGACATTGTGATTCCTCCATAGTACTCTCACCAACGCTATGCTTTTATTCCTCAACTCTTGAACTTTGGTATCAAGTATCTAAACTGGTCGTTCCTCGTATGACATGTCAGGCTCTATATCCTCAGGTACCCTCGGTAACACGTGAGATGAATCGTGCAAATACTTCCGAAGCATAGAAACATGGAAGACGTTATGCAACCGGTCTAGAGAAGATGGCAACGCAAGTCGATAAGCAAGAAGTCCCACTTTTCCTAAAATCTCAAACGGTCCTATATACCTCGGAGCCAACTTACCCTTCTTCCCGAACCTTCGAATACCCACCTTCGGAGATACCTTCAATAATACAAAGTCTCCAGTCTGAAAATTAAGATCCCATCTTCGGTGATCAGCATAGCTCTTTTGTCGACTCTGGGCTGTCTTCAATCGATCTCGAATAATTCTGACTTTCTCAACTGAATCCTGAATCAAATCAATAACCCATATCTTTGCTTCCCCGATCTCATCCCAACAGATAAGTGATCTACACTTTCTTCCATACAAAGCCTCATAAGGAGCCATCTCGATGCTAGCCTGATAACTATTATTATAAGAGAATTCCACTAAAGGTAAATGCGTATCCCAAGAATCAGAAAAGTCTATCGAATAAGCTCGTAACATATCTTCTAAAATCTGAATAGTCCTCTCAGATTGATCGTCAGTCTGAGGGTGAAAAGTTGTACTGAATCTCAAATCTGTACCCAAAGCTGCCTGTAACGCTTTCCAGAATCTAGAAGTAAACCGCAGATCACGATTTGATACAATGCTAACCGGAACCCCATGTAATTTCCCAATCTCATTAATATAAAGGGTCACAAGCTTTTCCATCGAGTATCTAATATCAATCGGTAAGAAATGAGCAGACTTGGTCAGTCTATCCACGATTACCCAAACGCTGTCATACTTCCTACGGGTACGAGGTAGTCCCATAACAAAATCCATAGTCACATGTTCCCATTTCCACTCCAGAATCTCTAATGGCTGAAGTAGTCCTGCGGGTCTCTGATGCTCAGCTTTGACCTACTGACAAGTTAAACACTTCGATACATACTGAGCTTCCTTTATTCTCTGAATTAGGGTTGGAGATACCCTTATGTTCGCAAAAATAGCCCCATGTCTCGATTCACGAGGACACCAGTCTCGAACATCCTCAAGCATTTTCCACTCTCGAACCATCATCGAAGCCACATAAGATTTTCTACTAATTGCATCAGCTACAACATTCGTCTTTCCCGGATGATAAGATATCTTACAATCATAGTCCTTCAAAAGTTCCATCCATCTGCGCTGTCGGTTATTAAGTTCCTTCTGGGAGAAAAGATACTTCAAACTCTTGTGATCCGTGAAAATCTCAAATTTTGCCCCGTAAAGGTAATGCTTCCACTTATGAAGAGCAAATACAATAGCTGCCAATTCCATGTCGTGAGTAGGATAATTCTGTTCACTCGGACTCAACTTCCTCGAAGCATACGCGATAACTTTCCCATTCTGCATTAAAACACAACCCAAGCCTTCCTTCGATGCATCACTATAAATCACTAGGTCATCGTTCCCATTAGGCAATGCCAATATCGCTGCAGTAGTCAACCTCTTCTTCAGCTCTTCAAAATTGTTGTTACACTTCTCGGTCCACTCAAATAGAACATTCTTTCGGGTCAACTAAGTCATCGGTGTAGCAATCCGTGAAAACCCTTCTATAAACCTCCTGTAATACCCTGCTAACCCCAGAAAACTCCTGATCTCAGTCACTGTTTCTGGTCGCTTCCAATCAATAATAGCTTCTATCTTCGAATGATCCACAGAAATACCATCTTTAGAAATAACATGACCCAGAAATGAAACTTTTTCGAGCCAAAATATTCACTTACTAAACTTCGCGAATAGCTGCTCTTTTGCGAGTACTGATAAAACTGTCCTCAGATGTTGATCGTGCTCCTCTCGAGATTTAGAATAGACAAGTATATCATCAATGAAGATCACTACGAACGTATCAAGGTAAGGATGGAAAATCCTGTTCATTAAGTCCATAAACACAGCAGGTGCATTAGTCAACCCAAACGGCATAACCAAGAACTCATAATGACCATATCGGGTGCGAAAAGCAGTCTTCGGAATATCCTCCGATCGAATTTTCAATTGATGGTACCCACTCCTCAAATCAAGTTTAGAAAATACCACTGACCCTTGAAGTTGATCGAATAAATCATCAATAAGCGGTAGAGGATATTTGTTCTTCACCGTTACCTGATTCAACTTTCTGTAATCAATGCATAACCTCAACGAACCGTCTTTCTTCCTTACAAACAAAACCGGTGCTCCCCACGATGAAACACTAGGTCGAATGAATCCTCTATCAAGCAACTCCTGTAACTGAACCTTCAGTTCCTTCAACTCTGCTGGAGCCATTCTATAAGGGTGCTTTCGAAATCGGAGCTGTACCTGGTAATAGATCTATACAGAACTCTATCTCTCGATCTGGTGGCATACTGTACTCTGAAGAGAAAACATCAGGAAATTCTCTAACTACCCGAACACTCTCTAACCCAGGTGATTCTTTCTTGGTATCTAGCACACTCGCCAAATAACCCTCACAACCACGATGCAACAATCTCCTAGCTTTCACATAAGAAATTATACGAATATTTCTACCCAAAGGAATAGCCTCAAAAACAAACTTAGGCACATTAGGAATAGAAAAAGTAACGACCTTCTTATGACAATCAACTGAAGCATGATATTTGCTCAGCCAATCCATACCCAAAATAATGTCAAAGTCTTGTATCGGAAGAACTACCAAATCCGCACACAAAACATGACCACAAATAAGCACATCACAAGCACGAAACACTTTATCAGTCACCAGACACTCTCCCATAGGAGTTGACACCTCTAACACATAAGGTAAGGACTCAGATGAAGCATTTGGCAAAGAAGCAAAGTGCACAGATATATATAAATGCGATGATCCTGGATCTACTAATGCACGAGCGCTCACACTAGACACAGAAATAATACCTCCTATCACTGAAGGATCATCAGTAGCCTGCTGCTGGTTCATAGCAAAAACTCTTCCTTGAACCTTAGGCTTCCCCGTAGCATCTCTCTTCTGGCCTTGTGAAGTACCAGCTCCTGTTCCCGGTGATTGATTTTTGAGTCTCGGGCAATCCCTCGCAAAGTGTCCCAACTGACCACAATTAGTACACTTACCCTGCTTCTTCCAACATCTGTCCTCAGAATGCCCTTCTCTCTGACAGTAAGTACAGAGACTTCTATTCTGATTCCCTTGGTTTCCCGGAGTAGTGCCTGGATTCCTTATTATTGGTTGCCCTTTGAACTGTGATTGTCCTCCCGAATTTTCTCTGTTATCCAAATGCTGTTGTGATTTGTTCTGACCTCCTTGTTTACCCGTATTAATTACCTCCGTCTTCCTCTTATGCTCTCCAATGTCTTGCTCTACCAAGTAGGCACGGTCTACAGTATCCTGATAAAGCTGAATTCTCTGAGCGATTAGCTGAGTTTTGATAGCTGTCCTCAAGCCTCTGATAAACCTCATTGCCTTCTGCTCCTCGGTTGTTACAAGATAGCCACAATACCTAGCTAATTCTGTGAACTTAGCCGAATATCGATCTACTGTCAAAAAGTTCTGCTCCAAGTTTAGGAACTCAATCTCCTTCCTGTTCTGATTGACTAAAGGAATAAAGTGCTCCTTGAATTTCCTTACAAACAGCTCCCAGGTATACGGTACGTGAGTCTCATCCCAACTCGCCTTAATTGACTTTCACCAATGCTCATCAGCTCCCACTAGCTTATAGGCCGCAAACCGAACTCTGTCTTCACCCGTACAACCAAAGACATCATAGATCTTTTCCATTGCTTATATCCACATTTCAGCCTTTTTCACATCAGGCTCTCCATGATACTCTATCGGTTTCAATTTCAAGAACTATTCCAACCCATACCGTGGAGGTGGTGCTTGTTCCTCTCTCGGCCCTTGATCATGAATAGCTTTCATAGCCGCTTCGAACATACCCTGAAACATCGCATGATTTTCTTCCCGTACCTCTTCATGATTCGTAGCCCCAATGTGACCTTCACCAGCCCTTCTTCTAGCCATTTTGAACAAGTACCTGCATAAAACACCAATCGTTACTCACTCCGAACACAACTACCCTCCTAGGTCATTCTAGTCCACCTATACTTAAACTTAGAGCTAAACCATAGCTCTGATACCAACTGTCGCGACCCCGACCCCGACCCCGCGTGCTGGGAACTCGCGATGTCATGACCCGAAATCTAGGCTCTATTTTATTAGTAATAAATAATTATTATTTATTTATTTGCTTATTTATTTATTTAAATTATTATTTATTTACTTAAATATTTATGTGTGCATTTTATGTTTCATAATATTGCCTAGCATTTTGTTTGGGTCATTTGGGTTAGTGTGGTATTGTTGGGTCTTAATTGTTAGTCGGGAGTGTAGTATTTGTGTGTAGTGTAGTGGAGGGGGCCTAAGTGTAAAAATCTTTTAAATCATTTTAACTACTCCCCCCTACTCCTCATCTTCTCCCTCACTCTCTCCATTCCCTGCACTCTCTCTCTCCCTTCCATAGAAAGGTAAATTTCTTCTCTCCCTTCTCTCTTCATTTTCTTCATCTTCTTCTTGTTATTTCTCATTTCTTAAAACATGAATCTTGTTTAGATCGTCGATAGGATCGTAGGAAGCCAAAAATATTTGAAATCCATCATCTTTGAGAAATTCCAAGTAAGTTACTTTCCCCCATTTTGATGCTAAAATGTTCATATCATGTTTATATAATGCTTGATGTGTTATATTTGAAGTTTGGTTGAGTTTAGAATTTATTTGGAATTTATTTGAGTTTTGGTCAAAAATGGTGATTTTATGAATGTTGGGTTTGATTCTTGGTTTTGGTTGATAAATGGTGTATTTGGATCTCCATCCTAGATATAAGTTGTTTTGGTACATTTTGGAACTTGTTGAAGGAGTTGATTGTGAGTATTTTGTGTTTTGGTAGAATTTGGGTCGAAATTGTTAGAACCCAGCTCTGTTTCCCGGCCTTGAACCCAGACCGGGCGCCCGCCCGCCTGGACCCAGGCGCCCGCCTACACCCCTTTTTCCAGCGGCCTGACCTTCTGGTCATTCAAGCGCGCGCTCGCCCCTGGCCAGGCGCCCGCCCGCCCACTGTTCCAGGATTCTGTCCTTTTTGCTTGGTTTAAGACTGTTGGCTTACCTAGTTTAGGTTCCCTTCTTCTAATTAACTTAAGATAACACCGTGGAACACTTTATTAAGTGGAATTGATTCTTTTGTGAATAAATAGGGTATGGAATTTGATTAAGTATCATTTTGGGAATGTGGTTGATCCTTGATGTGTTGTTTGGATTGGTTTACCTTTGTGGTAATTTATTTGGAATGGTTCCCTACGTTGGAACCATAAGTTGTTTAATTAAGCTAGTATTTATTACTTAGCATTTATTTGGAAGCCCAGCTGGCATATTTGTTGCATCGGGCGATGGGAAAGATTATAATGGCAAAGCCAAGTCCATTATAATGTTGACCATTGTTTGCCCTTACTATACCCCCTTTTCCAGATTGGCCTTGGAAGAGATAAGTTAGCTTCCTTTGTGAATGTATCTAGCTACCGAGCATGACTTTGTGGCATGGCTCTTGTCCTTTGTGACACTCTTATGGTTATTGTTCCGGTACCGGGGGTTTTCTCTTCGGCTTTCATGCTATTATGAAGATGTGATTTGTTGATTATTGAAGCTGCGCAGCGATCCTTTATTTGGATGTATCGGTTGGGAAACCTTGGCTAATATCCTTTGTTATGTGTTTATTTCCGCTGCTATCTGTTATGTGATAAATGCTATGTGTTAGCGATGATTTATTATTGTATATTGCATCATAGCATGTCATGTAGTTGCATTAGTAACTTATTGAGATTTATCTCACCCCCTTTCTTTTATCTTTGTTTTCCTTAACCCCCCCCCCCCCAGGTGCTAAGGATTAGTCTCGCTGATCACGAGAAAGGGGACGTCGAGTGTGGATACATTCTTTTTGGGAAAGTTGTTATAGGTTGGTTTACATTATATAAATGTGTAACCTTTTTGGGATAGTTGTACCAAACAATGACGTCATTAAGAATTGTACATTTATATTCTGTTGGGCATAAACTTGTGGAAGTTTATGATAGTTGTATTTGGTTATTATCAAACTTGGATTTGTAAAACTTTGGATCATCACCTTTTGGTATCAAATGAAATTTTTAACTTCGGTATTTCACAGTTTTGGTTTTAAGTCGACGTCCAGCTCGCGTACTCCGGGCCCGCGGGGTTCGGGGTCGCGACAGTTGGTATCAGAGCTATGGTTTGGCTTTAAGTATAAGTCTAGGTGGACTAGTATGACCTAGGAGGGTAGTTGTGTTCGGAGTGAGTAACGGTTGATGTTTTATGCAGGTAATTGTTCTCAATGGCTAGGAGAAGAACGGGTGATGGTACTAGTGGGGCACAGAATCAGAATGACACAAGGGAAGAAGCACGTGCTATGTTTCAAGGCATGTTCGAGGCGGCCATGAAGGCCATACATGATCAAGGTCCGAGGGTAGAACAAGCACCACCCCGCTATGGATTGGAGCAATTTCTCAAACTGAAACCGGTTGAATTCAATGGGGAACCCGATGTTCGGAAAGCTGAGTTGTGGATTGAGTCTATGGAGAAGATTTATGAGGTATTTAGTTGCACGGATGAGGACAAGGTCCGGTTCGCGGCTTACAAACTTGTGGGTGCCGCCGAGCACTGGTGGAAGGGTGTTAAAGCTAGTTGGGATGATACTCACACGGTGTATGCGTGGGGTTGTTTGTGCGCAAATTCAAGGAACATTTCATTCTGGTTGTTGATCAAAACCGAAAGGAGATCGAGCTGCTCAACCTGGAGCAAGGTTTGTTGTCTATAGCACAATACTCGGCTAAGTTCACAGAATTAGCCCGGTATTGTGACTATTTGGTGAGGACCGAGGAACAAAAAGCTATGAGATTCATTCGGGGATTGAAGACCTCCATCCGTACTCAACTTATCGCCCAACGGATTGTGACCTTCCAAGATGCGGTAGACCGAGCCTACTTGATAGAGCAAGATATTGGGGAGCACAAAAGGAAAACCGAGGTTGTGGGTACGGGCAAGCAAGGAGGCCATGCTAAGTCTCAACCACAACACCGTTCCGATAACCCAGGAGCATCATCTCAGTTTAAGGGGTAAACCACACCGAGGAATCCGGGTACTTCTCCGGGGATTCAGAATAGGAAGCCTTGTACCTTTTGTCAGAGGGTAGGCCATACGGAGGATAGGTGTTGGAAAAAGGAAGGCAAGTGTGCCAATTGTGGTGAAATGGGGCACTTTGCGAGAGATTGCACGAGGCACCGAGGTCAGTCATCCGGGTCAGGGGTTGGTACTAATCAGGGTCAGAAAAGGGATGCCGCTGGGAAGCCCAAAGTTCAAGGAAAGATATATGCCATGAATCAACAACAGGCGACCGTGATCCTTCGGTTATTGGAGGTATTGTTTCTGTGTCTAATGTGAGCGCACGAGCGTTAGTAGATCCAGGATCATCTCATTCATACATTTCTGTGCAATTTGCTTCCATGTTAAATGCTGCATTCGAGTCTTTACCGTACGTGCTAGGGGTGTCGACCCCTATAGGAGAATGCTTGATTTCTGATCGAGTCTTTCGTGCTTGTGATGTGGTTATTTGTGGTCGTGTCCTTTGTGCGGATTTGGTAGTTCTTCCTATCCAAGACTTTGATGTCATTTTGGGTATGGATTGGTTGAGCAAGTTTCATGCTTCTGTTGATTGCCGTAAGAAAACTGTTACTTTTTTTATCCCGATGTGCCTAAATTTGTGTTTGAGGCTAGTCCTCTGAGTAGAAAGGTTCGCTTAATTTCTTGTATGAAAGCGAGAAAATTATTGCATAGTGGTTGTGAGGGGTATTTGGCTAGTGTTCTTGATACTAGGAAGGAATCCCCTAGTTTGATAGTGTTCGGGTAGTTCGGGAATTTCCCGATGTTTTCTCTACCGAGTATGATATGCCGCCCGATCGTGAGATTGAGTTTTGTATAGATCTTTTGCCGGGTACGGCTCCAATTTCGAAAGCACCTTATAGGTTGGCTCCCGCAGAGTTGAAGGAATTAAAGGTTCAATTGCAAGAGTTGCTTGATCGAGGGTTTATACGCCCTAGTGTTTCCCCGTGGGGAGCACCGGTTTTATTTGTGCGGAAGAAAGACGGTTCCTTGAGATTGTGCATCGATTACAGAAAGTTGAATCAGGTCACGGTGAAGAATAAGTATCCTCTACCCCATATTGACGATTTATTTGATCAGCTTCAAGGGTCCGTGGTTTTCTCTAAACTTGATTTGAGGAGTGGGTACCATCAGTTGAAGGTTCGATCGGAGGATATTCCGAAGACTGCCTTTCGCACTCGTTATGGTCATTATGAGTTCTTGGTTATGCCGTTTGGGTTGACTAACGCGCCGGCCGTGTTTATGGATTTGATGAACCGGGTTTTCCATCCGTATCTTGACTCGTTCGTGGTGGTCTTTATTGATGATATTCTCGTCTACTCTAAATCTAGAGAGGAGCACGAGCAACACTTGAGGACAGTTTTATCCATTCTTGCGAGGGAGCAGTTATTTGCGAAGTTTAGTAAATGCGAATTTTGGCTCGAGAAAGTTTCTTTTCTGGGTCATGTTATTTCGAAAGATGGGATTTCTGTGGACCCGTCAAAGATTGAAGCCATAGTGGATTGGAAGAGACCCGAATTAGTGACAGAGATTAGAAGCTTTCTGGGTTTAGCCGGTTATTACCGAAGATTTATTGAGGGGTTTTCGAGGATTGCTACTCCGATGACTCAGTTGACCCGGAAGAATGTCCCGTTTGTGTGGACCGAGAAATGTGACAAGAGTTTCGAGGAATTGAAGAAGAGGTTGACTACCGCACCGATCTTGACTTTGCCTAATGGGAGCGATGGCCTAGTGATTTACAGTGATGCTTCGAAAGAGGGTTTGGGTTGTGTGTTGATGCAGAATGGGAAAGTAATTGCTTATGCTTCGAGGAAGTTGACCCCTAGTGAACAGAATTATCCCACTCATGATATGGAGTTGGCTGCGGTAGTATTTGCGTTGCACAAATGGAAGCATTACCTTTATGGAGCGAAGTTTGAGATTTTTACCGATCACAAGAGTTTGAAATACCTCTTCTCTCAGAAGGAATTGAACAACCGACAGCGCCGATGGATGGAATTGTTGAAGGATTATGATTGTACGATTTCTTATCATCCGGGGAAGGCGAATGTAGTAGCCGATGCGATTAGTAGAAAGTCTTATGTGGCCTCGATGATGGTTCGAGAGTGGAAAATGCTTGAGGATGTGCGAGATTGGTCTCCTCGTGAATCGAGACATGGGGCTATTTTTGCGAATATTAGGGTATCTCCGACCCTAATTCAGAGGATAAAGGAAGCGCAGAAAGAAGATCCCGAGTTGGTGAAGATAATGGGTAAATTGAAGGAAAAGAACTTCGAGGATTTTTCTTTGAGTTCGAGTGGAGTGTTGACTTTCCGTGGTCGTTTGTGCGTACCCGATGTTGGCGGAATAAAGAGGCAAGTTTTAGATGAGGGTCACAAATCGAGGTATACTATTCATCCGGGTAGTACGAAGATGTATCAGGATTTGAAGCAACAATTTTGGGGGAATAATATGAAAAGGGAAATAGCGGAGTATGTTTCGAAGTGTCTAACGTGTCAGCAGGTCAAAGCCGAGCATCAGAGACCCGCGGGACTACTTCAGCCGTTAGAGATTCCCGAGTGGAAATGGGAGCATGTGACTATGGATTTCGTTACGGGGCTACCTCGTACCCGTAGGAAGTATGACAGTGTTTGGGTAATAGTGGATAGATTGACCAAGAGTGCCCATTTCTTGCCTATTGACATCAGATATTCGATGGAGAAGCTTGCGACCCTTTATATCGATGAGATCGTTAGATTGCATGGGGTTCCGGTTAGCATTGTGTCAGATCGAGACCCGAGGTTTACTTCTAGATTCTGGAAGGCGTTTCAGGAAGCTTTGGGTACAGATTTGCGTTTCAGTACAACTTTTCACCCCCAGACCGATGGTCAATCCGAGAGGACCATTCAGATTTTGGAGGATATGTTGCGAGCTTGTTCGATAGACTATTTCGATTCTTGGGATAGACATTTACCGTTAGTGGAATTCTCTTACAACAACAGTTATCAGGCTAGTATCGAGATGGCACCGTATGAGGCCTTGTATGGAAGAAAGTGTAGATCGCCTATTTGTTGGGACGAGGTCGGTGAAGCGAAAGTTTTGGGTGTTGATTTGCTTCAGGATTCGGTTGAGAAAGTTAGAGTTATCCGGGATCGATTGAAAACAGCCCAGAGTCGACATAAGAGCTATGCAGATAACCGAAGGCGAGATCTTAGTTTTCAGACCGGTGACTTTGTGTTCTTGAAAGTATCTCCGAAGGTGGGTATTCGTAGGTTTGGGAAGAAAGGCAAATTGGCTCCAAGGTTTATTGGCCCGTTTGAGATTTTGGGAAAGGTTGGGCTTCTAGCGTATCGTCTTGCGTTACCGCCATCTTTGGACCGGTTGCACAACGTGTTCCACGTTTCTATGCTTCGGAAGTATGTTCATGATCCATCTCACGTGTTACCGAGGATACCGGAGGATATTGAGCCCGATATGACTTATGAGGAACGACCGGTTCGGATCCTAGATTCTAAAGTTCAAGAGTTGAGGAACAAAAGCATTGCGTTGGTTAGAGTCCTTTGGAGGAATCACAATATTGAGGAATCGACTTGGGAGCTTCGTGATGAGATCGAGAGGAAATTTCCGTGGCTTTTTAATTCGGGTAAGTCTCGTTAAAATTCGGGTCGAATTTTCTTTAAGGGGGAGTGAATGTCACGACCCGAAATCTAGGCTCTATTTTATTAGTAATAAATAATTATTATTTATTTATTTGCTTATTTATTTATTTAAATTATTATTTATTTATTTAAATATTTATGTGTGCATTTTATGTTTCATAATATTGCCTAGCATTTTGTTTGGGTCATTTGGGTTAGTGTGGTATTGTTGGGTTTTAATTGTTAGTCGGGAGTGTAGTATTTGTGTGTAGTGGAGTGGAGGGGGCCTAAGTGTAAAAATCTTTTAAATCATTTTAACTACTCCCTCCCTACTCCTCATCTTCTCCCTCACTCTCTCCATTCCCTGCACTCTCTCTCTCCCTTCCATAGAAAGGTAAATTTCTTCTCTCCCTTCTCTCTTCATTTTCTTCATCTTCTTCTTGTTATTTCTCATTTCTTAAAACATGAATCTTGTTTAGATCGTCGATAGGATCGTAGGAAGCCAAAAATATTTGAAATCCATCATCTTTGAGAAATTCCAAGTAAGTTACTTTTCCCCCATTTTGATGCTAAAATGTTCATATCATGTTTATATAATGCTTGATGTGTTATATTTGAAGTTTGGTTGAGTTTAGAATTTATTTGGAATTTATTTGAGTTTTGGTCAAAAATGGTGATTTTATGAATGTTGGGTTTGATTCTTGGTTTTGGTTGATAAATGGTGTATTTGGATCTCCATCCTAGATATAAGTTGTTTTGGTACATTTTGGAACTTGTTGAAGGAGTTGATTGTGAGTATTTTGTGTTTTGGTAGAATTTGGGTCGAAATTGTCAGAACCCAGCTCTGTTTCCCGGCCTTGAACCCAGACCGGGCGCCCGCCCGCCTGGACTCAGGCGCCCGCCTACACCCCTTTTTCCAGCGGCCTGACCTTCTGGTCATTCAAGCGCGCGCTCGCCCCTGGCCAGGCGCCCGCCCGCCCACTGTTCCAGGATTCTGTCCTTTTTGCTTGGTTTAAGACTGTTGGCTTACCTAGTTTAGGTTCCCTTCTTCTAATTAACTTAAGATAACACCGTGGAACACTTTATTAAGTGGAATTGATTCTTTTGTGAATAAATAGGGTATGGAATTTGATTAAGTATCATTTTGGGAATGTGGTTGATCCTTGATGTGTTGTTTGGATTGGTTTACCTTTGTGGTAATTTATTTGGAATGGTTCCCTACGTTGGAACCATAAGTTGTTTAATTAAGCTAGTATTTATTACTTAGCATTTATTTGGAAGCCCAGCTGGCATATTTGTTGCATCGGGCGATGGGAAAGATTATAATGGCAAAGCCAAGTCCATTATAATGTTGACCATTGTTTGCCCTTACTATACCCCCTTTTCCAGATTGGCCTTGGAAGAGATAAGTTAGCTTCCTTTGTGAATGTATCTAGCTACCGAGCATGACTTTGTGGCATGGCTCTTGTCCTTTGTGACACTCTTATGGTTATTGTTCCGGTACCGGGGGTTTTCTCTTCGGCTTTCATGCTATTATGAAGATGTGATTTGTTGATTATTGAAGCTGCGCAGCGATCCTTTATTTGGATGTATCGGTTGGGAAACCTTGGCTAATATCCTTTGTTATGTGTTTATTTCCGCTGCTATCTGTTATGTGATAAATGCTATGTGTTAGCGATGATTTATTATTGTATATTGCATCATAGCATGTCATGTAGTTGCATTAGTAACTTATTGAGATTTATCTCACCCCCTTTCTTTTATCTTTGTTTTCCTTAACCCCCCCCCAGGTGCTAAGGATTAGTCTCGCTGATCACGAAAAAGAGGATGTCGAGTGTGGATACATTCTTTTTGGGAAAGTTGTTATAGGTTGGTTTACATTATATAAATGTGTAACCTTTTTGGGATAGTTGTACCAAACAATGACGTCATTAAGAATTGTACATTTTTATTCTGTTGGGCATAAACTTGTGGAAGTTTATGATAGTTGTATTTGGTTATTATCAAACTTGGATTTGTAAAACTTTGGATCATCACCTTTTGGTATCAAATGAAATTTTTAACTTCGGTATTTCACAGTTTTGGTTTTAAGTCGACGTCCAGCTCGCGTACTCCGGGCCCGCGGGGTTCGGGATCGCGACACGCGAGCTGGACGTCGACTTAAAATAATAAAACACCAAAATACAAAATATTACAACTTCTTAATGACGTCACAGTTTAGTAATACTATCCCAAAGGTTATACATTTAAGTAATGCAAACCGAACAACAACCTGCCCAAAAGCCACGATCACTCTCGACGTCCTTCTCGTGATCAGCGAGTTCTATCCTTTTCCTCCTGGGGGGGGGGGTAAGGAAAAACAAAGATAAAAAGAAAGGGGGGGGGGTGAGATAAATCTCAATAATCCACTTATGCAACTACATGACAATTATTATGCAATAAACAATAATGAATCCCACATAGCACTTAGCATATTACAGTTAACAGATAGCAGCGGAAATAAACAAGTAACAAATGATATTAGCCAAGGTTTCCCAAACGGATAGAACAATCGTTGCGCAGCTTCAACCAAATCAACCAATCAACCATAGTAGCATAACAGCTGAAGAGAAACCCCCGGTACCGGAATCAAGAACCAATAGTAACAAGGGGAATATGACACAAAGTCATAACCCAAAACGAACTAGCTAGATACTCACTCAAGGGAGCTAGCTCATCCTAACCAAGGCCATCTGGAAGGGGAAAAAGGTACCAATGGACGATACTATACTGGACTTGGCTCGTGCCATTATAATATTCCCCATTGCCTGACTCGAACACAAGTACAAGCTGGACTTTCAAATAAAGGCTAAGTAATAAAATACTAGCTCGATAAACAACCAATGATTCCAAAGTAGGGAACCATGCCAAATAGTCATCATAAAGATAAGTCAAACCAAAATGCATCAAGAAGGTGTCCCAAAATCTCAAGTTAACACTTAATCAAGTTCCATCACATATTTGATCACAAAGAACCCAATTCCAACACTAGAGTGTACCACGATGTTCACAAAGGTCATCTAGGATCGTACACAAAACCTAGACCGAATCACACTCTTAAATCACACAAAAAGAACAAGTACAAACTTTCAGTAAGCACTGTGCGGCCGCCCACTAAAGGTTGTGCGGTCGCCCAAAACGTCTTCAACCAAGACCAAAACCTTCCAGCAAGGTGTGCGGTCGCACGCCCATTTTGGGCGGTCGCCCACGCCCCCTGTTTTGCCGAAAATCGGCAAGATGAACTGGGTTCATCAAAAATTTCTTACCCAACCACAATCAACCAAAATCTAACACTTCTAACTAGTATACTAAGGTAATAAAACAACTTATAAGCCTAAAAGGACTCATATAATCACATCTAAACAACCCAAATCAAAGAATGATTCAAACATCCAATTCTCACAAAAATGGCCAAAATACAAATCAACTCCAAATTCACCCATAACACTATATATAACAATAATAGCATCATATAAGTAAAGAATGAAGTATTTTAGCATAAAAGGGGGAAAGCAACTTACTTGCAAATTTATGAAAGGAAATGGAATTTGGATTTTCTTGGCTATAAACGATCCTAGCGACGATCTAAACATTTTATATAAAAGGAGTATTAAGAAAAGATGAGTAAAAGAAGACCAAATGGAGGAAAATGAGATGAGCTTTTCTTACCTTTTCAACAATGGAAGAGAGAGGGAGAGTTTACTGTGTGTGTGTGTGTGTGGTGAGGAAGAGAGTGAGGGAGAAGGGAGGTATAAGGGAGATATTTAAAATAGTTTCACAATTAACCCCTCTACTTCTACCTTGAACACATAAACCCTTATAACCCTCTTTCAACTAAAGCCCCTAACTTCGCACTTAGCACAATTGATCAATTAAAAGGCTAGGCATGAAATATTATAAAACACAAAATGCACACATAAATAAATAAATACATAAATAAATATTTACTACTAAGGAAATAGAGACGGGTCTTCGGGGCGTGACACCCCATCAAGTCAATTGGTTTGGATCACAAATGGAAACAACATGTAATTCAGTTTTCAAGCTTCTACAAGTATGTGCCTCTCAAGTGTGTCGAAGGGCTTCCCGAGAATGGAGTAGCTCTTGCCATGTCCTCTTATGTTTGTTCCCTCGCACGAGGACGAGTCTCTTGCTTTGCTTGTTTGCTTCATTTGACAGTTAATGAGCCCTAGGGGCTAAGCTCAAGAAAGATGTGTGAGACTATCCTCAAAGTCTCTCAAAGGGAATGTCGAAAAGCCTTCTTGTCATGTGTGCTCGTGCCTGTTCCCCCAATCAAGGATAGGCCTTTCTTGCTCTACTCGCAATCGATGATGGCACTTTAAGGGCTAGACTCGAGTTTGAAAGGTTCCCTCAGCAAAAATACAATTCACTTCACCTCCCGCAACGATGGTCCTACCAAAGTCATGTGCAACATTTAAAGCTTCCTCTATAAATTTGGCACTGAAAGTCTCTTTAAGGAGCTTCGACAATATTTTGGGCAATGATACTTGAGCAATGCAATATGGGGAGTGGTCCAAGCTTAAAGAGTCTCTTAGTACTTCACGTCAAAGGTCTTTTGGTTTGAAATAAGGGCTCCGATGTTATGAATGAAATTGGTAATTCTTGTTAGGACTTACGACGAGATTATGAAGGAAGTCTTAGAGAAAAGGAAAAATATTCAATATGCTAAACTCTATCAAAACAGGGTTATAGCAGGTAATAATCCCAATGTTTCTGCAATTCAGCACCCCCTTCTCCAAGATCAAAAGCATCAAGTTACGTCCAAGCACAAAGTTGCGTCTAAGCACTAGTTGCATCCGAAGATCCGTCATTATTTCAACTCAAGAAGAGTCAAACAAGCATACCCATTTTGGACCTTATCACACCAAGACCTTATCATCCGCGACCTCGACAACACCACAAGACATTACTGCATCTTTCGACGTAAGCTTTCCGCCATTTGGGTACCGACCACAATGAGGTTATTCATCTCCCCAGTAAGAGTAAGGAAATCTCTATCAAGAATTCTACCCGACGGTGCATCCGCTCTCAATACCGAGCCGATCACAAGATAATTTGGGGCTTTACATCAACAGGTCTTCACAAAGCTCGCAAACAACAAGTACATGACATTTGGGGCTTAGCAATCTCTCGAAGCTTGGTATCAATAATCTCCACTTGGGGCTTACACGCGTCAACAACAAAAGGCGATTTATTTGAATGGGCCAAGAGCTGATTTATCTTGGGGCTATGTAAGTCACTCAAAGATTGGCATCAAAGGCATTCCAGGGGCTTTCCGATCAGCAACCCCTTGGTATCTCGACATCGAAAGTCCTTTGAAGCCCCATAATCGACAAATCTCTTGGGTCTAGACATCAATATTCGTTGGGCACAACAGCGACATTAGAATTCGAGCAAGGCGATCCGGACTTCGACCGAATATGACTTGATTTTGGGTTGGCTCTACAAACACACAATGGCTAAAATGGTTCACTCACGAACTAAAAAAAAAAATTCCCTTTCTTTGTCTCCTTACTTGCGTAAAAGTTTGTGCTATTAGTTAGCTTCTTCCCCAGCGTTCTCCATCACCCTTGAACTACGCTGGTCTAATTCTCTTCAAGGGATACGTAGGCAGCCTTTTGGCACGACCAACCCATCATCCAGAAATGCCATCTCACCAACATTCTCCATCAAAGCATCCTCCGCAACATCAGAAATCCATCAAGCGGCCATGGTAAGTGAAGGTATGAACATCATCCATCAAAGCTCCTTTCAAATCACATCGCACACAAAAGCAATTTCTCTATCCCTGCAAAATCTCTCTCTCATGCAAATCTCTGCTTTTCAAATCACATCACACCACAAGCATAATTTCTCTTCACACACAAATATATATATCTGCAAAGCACACACATAACAGGTAAAGGAGTGAGTCTCTTGGCATCCGATACCACCACAACAAATACAATCGCAATTGCATACAGGGGGTTCATCTCCAGGTGAGACATCAAAGGACTACGCCCGAAGAGTCAGCCCCATGTAAGGCATAAAAGACTACATTACATACAGGGGGTCCATCTCCAGGTGGGACATCAAAGGACTACACCCAAAGAGTCATCCCCATGTGAGTCATAAAATATTGCATTACATACAGGGGGTCCGTCTCTAGGTGGGACATCAAAGGAATACTCCCGAAGAGTCAGCCCCATGTGAGGCATAAAAGACTACATTGCATACAGGGGGTCCGTATCCAGGTGGGACATCAAATGACTACGCCCGAAGAGTCAGCCCCATGTGAGGCATAAAAGACTACATTAGTAAACGTAACACATGTTTTACAAAAACAAAAGCTCGTTTTACCCATTTTTTTCAAATCTAATACTAACTATAATTACATGTAACCCAAACAATATCTAAATGTAATTATCATTTATATTGAAATGTAATAATGCTTTTGCCAAAATATAAAATATTGTGTATTTTGATTTATTTTTTTGAAAGAAAGTAACATTTGAAAAGTAACAACTCATATATATGAATGTAATTGTTTGTACAAGTAAATGTAACACTTTAATAAAAGAAATTATAACATATTTCTATAGATAATGTAATACTTTTACATGTAACACTAATCAAGTATTTTTAGCTCTAAAAATGTAAATGGTTGAATTATTACTTTTTCTATACATATGTGTTACAATTATGTATAAACATTATTACATATAAGTAACACGTTCATTACATTTTAGTTATAATAAGTATTACTTTTGGCAAGCGAAGAAAATATAGAAAAAAACACTGTTACTTTTTTGTATATATGTATTACTTTTATGTATACAAACTGTTACTTTATATGTATACAGTCATTACATTAAGTTATAGTAACTATTACTTTTGACAAACCGAAAAAAAGCAAAAAAATAATATAAAAACCAAAAAAAAAAGCAAATAAAAAAATAATTTTTTTTTTTGGGCCTATAAGAGACTGCCACGTGGCAGGGTCGCCCCTGGATCATGGAGCTGATTCAATGAGCCGGGTTATGGGTCAAAAATGACGCGTGTTCTCACATAAGTTTTTGGTGTCAAATTGTTTTTTTTTGAGTAATTTTAGGGTTTTAGGGTCAAGGGGTCGTCCGGGCGAGCACACACTATCCAAGAGAGACCGAAACGAAAGGAGAAGAAAAACACCGATAAACCCTCTGTCTTTGTAAAACCCATTTTGGTTACATGGCATGAGCACCATAGCCAAATTCCCATCCCCACCTTCCATGGCGTTCACATCTGGTTTCCGATTGCTCCGTTGCTACAGCCACCTCCCTATCCCTTACAAAGCCACTCGATTTCGCTGCAGCGGGGCCGTTTTGGCCACTCGATTTCTCTCCTTATCTCCAACTCCTCTATCTCGTCCATTAAAAAAGCCCCTGGAAGCCGGTGGCAAACGAGCTGCCACCGCCGGAGGAGCAGATGATGGAGACGGAAGTAATGGCGGCGTAATAGTTGCTGAAAGGGATGGAAATGAGGGGAGAATTGTTCAGGCTGAGCTTCATAAGGAGGCTACTGAAGCTTACATGGCTTATGCCATGTCGGTGTTGCTTGGACGTGCACTTCCTGATGTTCGTGATGGCTTGAAGCCTGTGCATCGTCGTATTTTGTAAGTTACTACTAGTAACCCCATGTGCTTATCTATATACTTATGTGTACTTTTAAATTAAATTTGGGACACTAATGCACTCCCTAATTGCTGGGTACAGAGTCCGGGTTTGATTCTCCCCCCTCAACTTGATTAATATTCCCCCCCTCAGTCCGAAATGACACTACTTTTTTTTAATAGTGTCAGTTTGATTGTACCTCGACCCAAGATTTCTGAAAAAATATCTAAGGTAATGAAGTCTAGTAATTGTTATTGTTGGTTATTGGTAGTAATTATGATAATGTATCAGTAACTATGAAACTCCTTGTCTTGGGCAGCAAACCCATGTGGGTCCCCTCGAATCTGTGCCTATTTCTGGGCAAGAATTCTTTATCTAGGCAACAAACCCCTCTTCTTTTTTTTTTTTTTTCAAATCTTCAAACTGAGTTTTATTCAAATCTTTAAAACCTGGGCTTTCAAAACAACAATAATCTGTCTAGGAAAAAGAAAGCGAGCATGTCGATGATTGAGAGGAGTAGCTGGAAGTATTTACTGATGATTTTGACGGCAAAACGCACGCTAAGAGGTTGGTGACAGTGTAGGGAGATCAGATTTCTACATCATGTTTGGCCCAATGTTTGTATCCTAAGTGTACCCATACTTCTATATCTTTGCTAATTATGCTAGGATTATTATAAGGATAGGCCTTAAGTTCTTGGCCTTTTACCTTTTTGGATGCATGGATTAAGCAATTTTATACAAGACATATCATGGTGCGTGTTGTTGGGGGATGACATTGTTCAGATAAACGAGATGAGGAGCAGAGTCAATACAGAGATATAAAAGTAGAGAGAGAGAAAGAGTGGCCTTTGAAGTCAAGTAGGAGTAAAAATGAATTGTATGCAATGCAATTTTAGTGACACTAGCATTGATTGAAACAGATTTAGGTTAGATGATCAATTAATACCACAGGAGGAGTAACTCATTCACTTATAATTTGTTTGTCCCTTCGTCCCCCAATGAATGTAATTTTTGAATTGGGGGCACAAGGCACTTTGATTAAGTTGACTTTCAAGCAATTTTAATACTAGCAAATATACATAAGTACTGTCACTATCTACTTTTATAGACTTACAGCATTCTGAGTATGCGTTAAATATGATATTGCCAAAAGTGAGTTTAGTAATTTGCTCAAAAAATGGACATTCACTTTGTGGCATTTTTTTGGAAAATGGGAAGTCATTTCGGGATGGAGGGAGGGAGTATTACTCATCAAGATAAGTTTGTAGTTGAAATGTGAATGTTAAGATAAATATGTGATAAAATTACGAAAGATAGAATTCTTAGTGAACAAATACGTGAGAAAGTAAAACTGACCATATTAAGAGTTGAAAGAGAGAAACCCATTAGATGTTTCAGACACATACAACATAGCTTAGTGCACCTTTAAGGAAGTGAAACTATCTACACTAACCAGACTAATAGTTGGGGAAGGGAAACAAAAAACTAAGATAGACATTGTTAAAAAGAAAGATATGATTGAGTTTGGTGCATGTGTCAACCTTTTTTTGAATTGAATTTTATGGCAAAGAATGATTCATGTATCTAACTTTAGCCAGTTAGTCGGTACATACTGTCAGTAAGTCGAGCGGTTATCATAATTCGGATCAGCATACTGTGTTGACTTTTTGATTGGATCAGCTAATGGTAGTAACGCCTCGTGGTTTTTTGACATTTGCCTCAATTTGGTGTCTATATTTATCCATAACGCGTGCTTGACCTACACTTTGCATACATTTATTGATCATTTGGTGTAATATTTTCTACAATCTTTGGTTGCAGATTTGCAATGCATGAATTGGGTCTTTCATCACGTAAGCCTCACAAGAAATGTGCCAGAGTTGTTGGGGAGGTGACCTAGCTTCTGATTTTTTATGTTCTTATTTCTTTTTCCCTTTCCACTTGAAAACAAATTTGCTCTTCTCATATATTTTCTTGTACCTCACCATCCTTTGTTTTCATAAGGTCCTTGGTAAATTTCATCCTCACGGAGACAACGCCGTGTATGACTCACTAGTCCGAATGGCACAGGTATATCCTTGAATGAATTAGCTATGCATTTGACTTTAGCTATTATATATGCCACTGTACTATTCTCTTACTTGCATATCTTCTATTGTACTTTGGTTTCGTCAAATATGCCATTGTACCCAAAAATCTCGGCTTTGCCTTAACACATGCTATAAACCTAACAGAGACATAAAAACTTGACGAAAAATCTGGCTGTTCATAGTATGCTAACTACGCATACGAAGTGAACTATTAAATAATAAATACATCAATCTATTCTGAATAATATTGACCCCCGTCTAGTTTCCCTTACATTTCCAAAACACTATATAATGCGTCAATTAATAATAATGATCCATATTAAGCTTGAAACAAAAAAAATGTATATTATTAATTTATACTACTTCCGCCCCAGAGTGAGAGTCCTACCTCTCAAATGCACGGAGATTAAGAAATGATAGAAGTGAGTTAAGTGTTGTGAGTGTAAAAGTAAAGTAAGAGAGGGAATGAGTGGGAGGGAATAGTAAGTTGATTGGTGTTGTGAGTATAAAAGTAAAGTATGAGAGAGAATGAGTGTGATGAATAGTAAAGATTCCTTGCCATTTTAGGAATGAGACTCTTACTCTGGGACGTACCAAAATAGAAAGTATGACTCTTACTCTGAGACGGAGGGAGCACTTTTCATAAAAGGACATCTCAATTATTGATTTATATATATAAATAAATAATTGAGTATGAAATTGGATGAATAATTGAACTAACAATAAATATAAAAAATACTACAAGGAACACCTTTAATACATATAAATGACATAAGAAAGTGACATGATTTTTGTTAATTTATGAATCAAAATTCATACATAAATGTATCTATATCTATATATGTATATATATATATACATATATATATTTATATGTATATATTAATCAATTGACTTGAGACGGTGGTTTTATGAAAATTATAAATTGGAAATATATATACTCTTTTTTTTTTTTTTAAAAAAAATTGAAGCTAAATATGAGTAATTATTATTTAATAATTGGGACTAAGGCTCTGTTGTTTTTGTATGCATTCGTAGAAGTTATAGAGATATCAGAGAACACTATGCTTTCCTTAACATGCAAAAACAGTCAGACATGCAGTATGTGTGCACTGTTGGTTTCCGTATTTATATATTTATTTACTTTATTTTTTTTAATTCCTGCTGTTTCATCTAACAATGGTCTCTGGTTTTGCCATAGTTATTAAGAATAATGAGTTGATATGCTATGATCTTCATTTGGCTTGTGTGGTTATTTTCTTCTTCTAATGGATAACCCATTTGGATAGTTTGGGTAGTCGACTAGTCGTTATCATAACTTTACCTAGTTTAGAGTTATTTTGGGTCGAGCAGTATGCAAAAATGTGCAAAACTTGCCCGTAAGTGGTGTCTGAAGCTTTGCATACTGGTTCATTTCATCACTAATTCATCCAAGTGGAAAGGGATAAGCAAATTTTTATTTGCATTTTTAGAATGTCCAGTGGCTTTGACTCTTGACACTTGGAATTTCTTCAAATTTGCTAAATGAATCTATAGCTATAAACTTGTATTCGTACATGATGCGAAATCAATTTGTTATTCTTCAGGATTTCTCCTTGCGATGCCCACTGATTCGTGGTCACGGAAATTTTGGGTCGGTAGATGGAGATTCTGCAGCCGCAATGCGGTATACAGAGTGCAGGCTGGAAGTAAGTATAATAATAGTAATTTTAATATTACTCCCTCCGTCCCAAAATGATCTTCCTATTTGCCATTTCTCATTGTCCCAAAAAGTTGTTCTTGTTTCTACATTTTGGCCTTAAAAGTGCATAAACAAAACATGGATAGTGAAGCAAGTGTTGATATCCTTAAAAGTTTGAATAGTCAAATGAGAAGATCATTTTGGGACGGAGGGAGTATTATTTTATTCTTATCTCTAAAAAAGACTGGAAGTAAGTTTCATCTTCTGCTTACTATATCGTGGTGATTTTGTTTTAGAACTTAATGTCAAAAAATCTGTCTTGGAATGGAACTGTGATCTACCTTGCCAACACTAGATAAAAAACATATCTCTGGTTTATTACACTTACTGATTATTGAATATTTTATCACGCTATAACGGTCATGTTTACTCTAGTTCATGTTCTATCTTTCTAAAACGTAGTATATTCAAAATGCGAATGTGGAAATCATTGAGTAACTTTCATAAATTGATAATATAAGTGTGCAATTAAGGTGTATGTAAACCCATCCTATTATTATATCATCTTGTGATAATCACTGTAGAGGAGATAATACACTTGTTTTTTAGTTATTGACTTTTGTCAGTTCATGTGATAAAAGAAAGAATATTGAGGGTACTCAATCCTTGTAATGCCATTCTTTCAGGCACTTACTGAATCAATGCTTTTAGCTGATTTGGATCAAGATACAGTAAGTTCTCCTAATCTGTCTGGTCATATTTTACATTGTCTAAGTTGTGTCTCAATCAGCTCTCTCTCTCTCTCAGTTTTTGTTTGACTTCTAGCCTCTGAATTTTATGTTTTTTACAGGTTGATTTAGTTTCAAATTTTGATAATTCTCAAGAAGAACCATCACTACTTCCAGCTCGTATCCCGAACTTACTGTTGAACGGTTCTTCCGGGATTGCGGTGATTCATTACTGTTCTTTGGGAACTATATCCTGTTTTTGTTGTCTAACTTATATAGATGTGTGTGTGTGTGTGTGCGTGTGTGTGTATTCTTATATATACATTTCATCTTCTAGTTACCCTTTCCTTGCATATATACCCCAAAATACTTTCGTTCACATGCACGTTGTTCATTCTAGCTGTGTGCTGTATTTTTTAGGTTGGAATGGCGACTAACATTCCCCCTCATAACCTTGGAGAGTTAGTGGATGCTCTCTCCGTGTTAATACGAAATCCAGAAGCCACGGTACATGTTGAATCTGTTGATAATACTTTTTCAGAAATGATATTCCAAAGCACTACCTGAGCTATGCATTTTTTTGAAGGTACAAGAATTGCTAGAATGCATGCCTGGGCCTGACTTCCCAACTGGAGGAATAATTATGGGCAACAGTGGGTAAGCTAATAACTTACTTTTGCATCTCTCTTTAAGTGGTTAAGACCATAGTTGTTAAAGGCGAAAGGCGGGAGGCGGGCGATATCTACCTGAAAAAGAGCGAAAGGCGAGACGGGCGGAAGGCGGCAAAAAGGCGAGCAAGGCGGATAAGTAGTAAAAAATTTTTAATAAATATTAGGAAAAAATAGAAATGTACATGCAACATATAAACAAAGATTAAATTGTGTTATGAACAAAAATAAAACATTGAATAATAATATCATAACATAATTTAGACCCCCAAAAGAAAATTTTAAACCACCAAATTCAAATTAACAAAGTACCAGTTTAAGAAAGTGACATAAATTTAAAGTCTTAATCAAAATAAATATCGTAATTTATTTTGAGATAAAAATAAATTTAAACATTAATTTTGAGACGGAACCACGAACAATTTTTAAAACAAAACTTCAGATTTAATGAACACAATTTTTTCAGAAAAAATAAAAATAAACTAATGGTGCACATGCTGTCTTCGAAATAACAAAAAGACCAGAACAGAAATTAGGGCACTCAGCAAAAAGCCGCAGACATAAATTAAGGCGCATAAAGAGAACAACGAGACGACAACAGAGGGACTCTACCACGCAGAATCAAGAGAAAATTTCGTTGAAGGGTGGAGCCTTGGAGGTCGCCGTTGCCCGCAGGTCGCAATTCTCAAGTCAATTTGGGATTTCTAGTCGGCGAGAGTTTCACGGTAATTCTATCGCTTATCGTCAAACAAATTAGGGTCTCCGTCATTTTATAACAAGTCCGACCCTTGCCTAAATCGACGAGGTTTCCCCGAAAAAAAAAAAAAACGCAAACAGCCCGCCAGAATTCACAAAGGCGGCCGACCCCGCAAGGCGCCAAAATGGCGAGGCGGGCGAGGCGGGCGGACGCCTTTGACAACTATGGTTAAGACTAGTATCATCATGAGATCACTTGTTAGAAATGCATAAGTATTATTCGCAAAGAAGGCAACGATATTGGGAATGCAAATGGTTAAGTTTAGCTTGGTTTGGGCCAATTTACAGAACGAGCTACTAGTCATCGGGTTGGGAAAATTTCATACCGAACGAAACCATGAAAAGTTCAAACCGAACCAAACCAAAAAGTCATGGTCTGGTTCAATTTGGTTCAGACCATGAATCAGCTCTGCGGTTAACCGTTGTAACAATGTAACGGATGGTGATATATATATATCTATATCTATATCTATATATATAATTTCTAAGTACACATTTTATAAGATAAAAACAGAAAGAAAATAAAGATGATTTCTGAAAATCAATCTTATGAACAAATTTGACAATTTTGCTATCATCCTAGTTAGGTTCTTCATTACATTTGTTGATTGGACCTAAGTGAATGGCAGCTAGGATGATATTGTTAGATGTACTGATGGTTAAACTGTAACGGAATTAACTAGAAGTCTTTGGTTTATGTTTAATAGATTCACCTATTAAGGATGTGTCTTTGCTGTCCTTAGGTAACACATGGTCAGAACTCAGAAGAATACCAATCAACGAAGATAAGCGAAGGGAATAAATTGGTAAAAGTTACAAAAGATATAAAGACGTATTTGGAATCTTAATGCCCAAATTCTTCTAAGTAATTGGTCTCTTTATGTGTTCTTTTGTCGCTTCAATGTCCCTTCTTATTCTCTTTCAGCTTTTACTTGGAAATCTAGAGTTCCTTTTTAAATTGAGTACTTGTTCGTTCTTCCATTCATGGTAAGCTGACCACTAAGGATTAAAAGAAAGAAGCGCATTAGATTTTCTTTCCGCAGTGTTTCCCCCTAAAATATGAATATTCAAGAAGGATCGTTACCAGCAATCTAAGTGAAGTACGCTATAGGGGTCCCATGAATTGAGGATAACCTAAGAAAGATCAAGAAATCTATCAGCAAACGGTCTTACTCGAAAGCTAGCGTCTTCTCAAATCTGAGCGCTATAACGATTGCCAACTCGATTAGGAATATGACTGCATAGCAGATAGTTGAAAGAAGAACTTCCAGGGATGCGCATTAGTACTTAGCATCCTAACTATTTAGAGGAATACTAAATTTGCTTTTTATCGCATGATGCCAAAGAGAGGTTTCAATGGGAAAACACTGGTGTCACGTACCCATGAGGGCATTTGAACCCTAATTATTATGTAAAAAGGATCTCCATATTAGATTATGATTTTTGTTCTATCATATTTGGTAACCATATAATGAAAGTATCCAAAACAGAGTGGCTATGTATTCATTCTTTAAAAGAGTAGCAATTTATTTTATTTATTATTATTATTATTTTTTAAAATTTCTGATATGAGAAGTTTTGTATTCCGCATGATTTTTTGATAAAACAAGAATTTATCAAGAGAAGTGTTCTTTGCATTTACACATTCATCAGTATCGCACATGTCTACAACTATACTAAATTTGATACCACAATGGCACACATTCGGAGTATGCATGCTTTGTAGCTTCTTTTCAATAAAGTCTTACTAATTTAATACTTCCTTGTACAATGATACAATAATTGTCTAGCATCCTAGACGCATACCGAACTGGACGAGGGCGTGTAATAGTTAGAGGAAATACTGAGATCGAGTTAGTTGATTCCAGAACCAAGCGATCGGCAATTATAATAAAGGAGGTTGCACTCTTGGTCCTTCTTGTGGGATTTTGTTTGAGATAGACGCTTTTATATTCTAATTTCATATGCGCTTCTATATGAAGATATTCATTTCATACATGTTGGGTTGGTGTGCAGATCCCATATCAGACGGACAAAAGCTCGCTTGTTAGGAAAATGGCAGATCTTGTGCAAAACAAGGTACTCTTGTGAGAATATTGTTCTTATCGTTTTGTGCACGTAAAGACATCGTGAATTATAATCATGCGTTCTTTATTCTATGCTCGTGTTCTGTTTCTTTAATGCGTTCTTTTTACCCCCACCCCCCCACATATATATGTATGTATTTCTTCCGTTCCAATAAAGTTTACTTATTTCCCTTTTGGACGTCCCATAACAAAGGTTGCTATCCGAAAATAGAAGCTTCATAATACTTTTTTATTTAGTGGGACCCACTTGCCCACTCACAACAACAACCTACTTATGTTCCCTACCTCATATTCTCTATCCTAATTTACTTTCATACTCACAACTCCAACTCCTCTATCATTATTATATTTACCTTCCTTAATCCCAGCACATTCAATTTTAGTAACCCTTGTTATGGGACAGAGGAAGTATATTATAAATGATGCATGTGGAGGTTTATGAGTACTTGGCTAAATGCATGTAGGCCTGTTTTGCTTATTCATCACTAATCAAATTACTCTTTTCCTGTTAATTTCATAAGAGAATAACAATCTTTCTATCTTTAATTTTACTGTCTTTTTCACATTATAACAATTCCATAGGTCATCTTATGTCACTGATCCGACACAGCTTTATGAGTTCGTACCCCAAGATAATTGTACTGTTGGCAGAAAATATTTTATGCCATGACGTTTGCATACAAAGAGAAGGATAAGATGTGTATTAAGTAGTTTCCATGAAATTGAAAATATGGAAACATGTTAAGACATCTCTTAGGATGTAAGAAATCCATAAATCCATAAATTTATAGTTCCATTATCTACTTTAGAAGATGTCACAACTAGAGCCTTTTCCCGAGCCTAGACTCGGTTCATGCCCATGTGCTAGGCCCATGTGCTGGGCCAAAGAACACCATGCAACTAAGCATATGCCATACCCATCCAGTTGTTCATGGATTCTATAAGTCGGTGATAGGGTTAGAACTCGATGGCCCAATCGTTAATGAATGTCTATCTACCGGGCCAAAGAGCACCTGGTCAACTAGGCCCACCACACGACAACTTAAAAGTCCATAGATATTGTTATAGTCGAGTGGTGGTAAGGTCACTTCTAACCTTCTACTGCTTCTGTTAGCCTTCAATTAATAAAGATTCTGGGCTACTCCTCTCATACCCAATTGGTTTCGACACATGCGAACCCAAAAAGGCCCACCATGATCTAGCTCCAAGCTGTCCCAGCCAAAGATCCATGTTGTCAGCCTTGAGTCCGCCTACGCGTGAGGGGACACTGTTATAGGATCAAACCCAAATTGGGTACATAACAAGTCTCGCCTTCAATCATTAAAGATCATGGGCTACTCCCATAGCCAATTTTTGAGATGAAGCCCTAGACCTAAAGAGTTTCCAACATCTATTTGATGTAAGTTAGGGGTGTTACAACCTTTTCTATTTCATAGCACATAACATCCTCGTCAACATCAAAATATCACGTATCGTGACCTAGGAGGATGTGGGATTCAAGAGGAGGGTCGTAGAGGCACAACGTGTTGCTCCCTGTGTGTCTCTTGTGTTATTCCGGTGCAGTACTTGGCTCCGGCGTGTTTGGCCAGCATTGTGCTGTGATACCATTTTATGCTCGACCCGTGACATATGCCCATAGCACCTTGGTTGATGAGGTTCATCACAGGCTCACCGGTGACGTTAGGGCCCAATGACAGCAGGTGGCAACTTATAGGCCTTACTTTTAACCTTATTTATCTTATCTGGAAAAGGGGTGTTTGTTACATCTAGTATACATGCAACATGGATTGCTTTGGTCCATGAAAAAGGAGGACAAGGATGTGGACAACTGAGTCTAAAACTTGGCATGCTAGAGGATGCACTATAACATAGTTGGGATGTGTAAAACGTATGGTGAAATATTTGACTGGTTTTTCGTAGAAGTATTTTAATGATTTAGGCCGTTCTTTAAGCTGGAAACAGCTTCTAAATATTTTCATTTTTTTGATAGGAAGCCTTCTAAATATAGAAAATGTAGAACATTGTGTATGGAATTAAAGCATTGCTAATTTACGTGATGTTATAAAAAGAATGTATGAAAGTAATTCTTTGAATCTTAAACTAGATTCAAGAATGATAACATATCATGTTGTAAAATGTTCACTTTTTGGTTTTCAACGTTGGCAATGTTTTCTAGCAACTGATATAACATATGTATTTAATCCACGGTATCCATTATATGGTTGTTTCTTTCCCCTGCATACCTTCCCTTGTACTACCCTTTTGTTTCAATCGAGGAGTTCCCCTTTAACTACCGCCCCACCATAAGTCATACTAACTTTTTGGGCACATAGATTAAGAAATAAAAGCCGTATAATAGTGGAGGAGGGTTGAGTATGAAAAGTAAAGTAGGAGAGATAATGAGTGGTAGGAATAGTAAGTGGATTGTTGCTGTGAGTATGAAATGTGGGTCCCTTTAAATAAAAAAAATAGTAAAACTTTACCATTTTGGGTAGTCTCAATTGTGGTGGGATAGATAAAAAAGGAAATAAGTCTCACTTTTGGTGGGACGGAGGGAGTATATCTCTATTTTGTGGTAAATGATTCCGGAGAAGATGCTATCATTTATAGGCAGAAGCAAGGTTATGTAGATGTGGTAAAAGCAAAAGGACATAAATGAACTCTTTCCCATTATCATCCTATAATCAAGAAAGAGGAAAGAGAATAAGGATATCTAAGGAGCCATAACTCTAATCATTAAATAGTTTGGAATCAACTACTCCTTTGAAAAGTCCTTCACTCAATTTCTCTAAAAAAGCTAAGTGAACCAATAATCTATTCCCGAAAATTCTCCAAACATCATTGTTAAAGGCTACCTCTCCGAAAGAGCTTCTATCAGGAGTTATCTTGTCTATTAAGAGCAATGAGACCAATGCTCTTCAGCATGCAGAAAGGAGTCCGTCCATTTTCAGTGAATGAAGAGATATGCATTGAAAGACCTTCTAAATATTTGGAGGTGACGTCTTGTCCTTGTTTTATGTTTTCGGTTTTTCTTTTTGTAATATTCTTTTTCAGATATAAGAGATGGAACATCTGAACCCCACAGATAAAAACAAATATTTAAAGAACCATTAACTTAGTGCTGATAATATAGTATCCAGTTAGATACTGCCATTTACCAGTATATGTAACGTTAGCATTTTTTTGTTGGTAAATAGAATTTAATGCACATCATTGTTTTAGTTTATTTTTTTTTGTTTTGAGAAAAAATTACTTCCTCGGAGTAAGGTTCACACCTTGAGCTCATAGTTGTCAAAGGCGTCCGCCCGCCTCGCCATTTTGGCGCCTTGCGGGGTCGGCCGCCTTTGTGAATTCTGGCGGGCTGTTTGCGTTTTTTTTTTTCGGGGAAACCTCGTCGATTTAGGCAAGGGTCGGACTTGTTATAAAATGACGGAGACCCTAATTTGTTTGACGATAAGCGATAGAATTACCGTGAAACTCTCGCCGACTAGAAATCCCAAATTGACTTGAGAATTGCGACCTGCGGGCAACGGCGACCTCCAAGGCTCCACCCTTCAACGAAATTTTCTCTTGATTCTGCGTGGTAGAGTCCCTCTGTTGTCGTCTCGTTGTTCTCTTTATGCGCCTTAATTTATGTCTGCGGCTTTTTGCTGAGTGCCCTAATTTCTGTTCTGGTCTTTTTGTTATTTCGAAGACAGCATGTGCACCATTAGTTTATTTTTATTTTTTCTGAAAAAATTGTGTTCATTAAATCTGAAGTTTTGTTTTAAAAATTGTTCGTGGTTCCGTCTCAAAATTAATGTTTAAATTTATTTTTATCTCAAAATAAATTACGATATTTATTTTGATTAAGACTTTAAATTTATGTCACTTTCTTAAACTGGTACTTTGTTAATTTGAATTTGGTGGTTTAAAATTTTCTTTTGGGGGTCTAAATTATGTTATGATATTATTATTCAATGTTTTATTTTTGTTCATAACACAATTTAATCTTTGTTTATATGTTGCATGTACATTTCTATTTTTTCCTAATATTTATTAATTTTTTTTTTACTACTTATCCTCCTTGCTCGCCTTTTTGCCGCCTTCCGCCCGTCTCGCCTTTCGCTCTTTTTCAGGTAGATATCGCCCGCCTCCCGCCTTTCGCCTTTAACAACTATGCTTGAGCTTGCACACTTATTAACGAAACAATAAAAAAGAGATAAACAATTCAAGTGGGTTGGGGAGATACTTGTCCAAAACACTTTTCATGATTCAAGTGGGTAAAATAAAGGTTAGTTAAGCGTAGGTCTTTTTGTAATTATCCAAAAAGTACGAGGACATATATGTCCAAAACACTTGTCATTTTTGCCATTCTGGGAATAAAGCAAAGTGTGAACCTTTGTCAGGGACGTACCTAAAACGAAAGTGTGAACCTTATTCTGGGACAAACGGAGTAATAATTTTCTTGATGAGTTATCCAAATCTTTTGGGTGCTTTGACGTGCAAGTCAATCATTATTGTACAGGTACAAGAACTTTGTGTATAGTGATTAAGTTTATTGTTAAGTTAGTGGAAACAGTTCTGGCATGTGGTTTCCTCTTTGTTTCTTTTGTTGTTGGCGAGTATCTACTTGCTGTTGAAAGATCATTCGTTCTGTTTTATTTTTTGAAGGTCAGCTTTGCCGAGACCATTGTTGCCTTTTTAACTTTTTGCCCATCTTTCTAATTCTTATAATCCATTAAGGTATAGATATGCTATTGTGATTCTCTTTCAGTCTTGTTGCAGGCATTCTATTCTATCTCTAGTAGTTTTATGTTCGTGTTGAAAGTTGAACCACATTTCACTTCTTGTTAATTATGCTTTCTTATTTGTTTGCTCAGATCTTGGAAGGCATAAGTGATATTCGTGACGAGAGTGATCGATCAGGAATGCGAATAGTCATTGAGGTATTATTACAATATGTGATCTTGTAACTAATTTTGAGCTGGTTTAATTCAGTGCTTGAATTAATAATTTTAAATTTGCAGCTTAAAAGGGAGTCAGACCCATCAATTGTATTGAATAATCTCTATCGCCTTACTGCCCTGCAGTCCAGTTTCAGCTGCAACATGGTGGGGTGAGTAGTTTGCTGTTCCATGTAGATTCTTGTCTAGAATATGGATTATGTATGAAGACACTGATATCTTGTTTCATTACGCTTAATTATTCTTGGAATACAATGTTATTATATATATGTGTGTGTGTGTGTGTGTGTGCGCGCGTTGATCAACCTGCAATATTACATTTGTTATCTATCAATTTAGCTCATATTTGCCTGCTTCTTGTTTTCCCCACTTTGTTTGCCTCACTTTTAGTAGTAATGCCCTAAATATGCTTAGGAGATAGGGTATTACAATCTCCTCGTCTCAAATCCTTGCATCCCTAACCAGGTCTAAATTCAGTACCGAGATTATACCCCTGGGGGAGCTTGTGAGACTTTCAACCGTGGTTTTGATAATATTTGTAATGATCCGAGTCCGAAAACTCAATTTACTGTGCAAGCACCACATATTGGCCTGCTGATTCAAGAGTTGTAGAGGGAGGTTGTGGATCCCATCCTAATTAGAAGTATTTGGGGGTACGCGTTTTAAGGATTCAAAATTTCTTTCTTTGATGGGGGCTGCATGAGGTATTACCATGATTAGAATACTAGGGCTGCGACGAGTCTTGAAGTGACTCAACCTTCATTGTGACGATTCAAATGCTCATAATTGGGTTTGGGGGGTGGTGGTTTATTGGTGGTTGTGGTCCGAATAGGCTGCGCGAGGAGACAATTTTCAAAAGAGTTGCATCATATCACAAGTTTATGCGGGGTTCAATGGTGTGTTGGAGGTGATTTTAATGTTATCCAAGCTGGTTGGATAACATATGTGGGTCTAGGTTTACAAACAATATGCATGAGTTTGGCAAGTTTATTAGGAATTTTGATCTCTAAGATATTCCTTTGTTAATTGTGCAGTTCACTTAGTTTTTGTCTGTATGGGGAAAGATCTTGTGTAGCTCTCGTTGATATTTATCTTTCCCAAACACTAGGGAGCATGCCTTTTTCGGGCTGATTTAAAATTGTTCTCAAGGTTTGCCTTGGACTATTTTTCCCTAGTTTCTGAATTTACCCAATTAAGAGGGGTTAAACTCAGTTTAGATTCAAGATGTGTGGCATTCTAATCGTGTTTTTTTGGAATCAGCTAATGTGGGTGATCTTCTTTCTTCTTTATCCCATTTTCAATTATCAAATAAGCATGATTCGCGTATATAGTCTTTAGAGGGCTCTGGAATTTATTCATATAAATCTTTTTTGCAATTCTTAGTACGGAGCCCCTCCCCTACTTCCTTTCATCTCGCGTCATATGTGTGGAATCTAAATCTCCTTTCAAGATTCAGGCATCTGTGTGGATTTTGTTACTTAATAAACTCAATACTAACGATAAGTTACAGATTCGCAGGCTTATGAAGTGTTTATCACCAAATTGGTGTGTGAATTGCAAGGAGTCTATTGAGACACATGACCATCTCTTTCTCCATTGTAGTACAGCTCCGTACTTTTGGAATTGTTTGTTTGAGGTGGCTGGAGAACTTTGGGTGAGCCCTGGATCAATTGTTTCTTTCTTCCAGACTCATTTCTTAGGTTTTGGAAGAGAAGGAGATTGAGAATGTTATGGGATTGTGGGGTCTTTGCAATATGTTGGTGTATTTGGATGGAGAGAAATGCAAGGATTTTTAACAATCATTATTTACCAAAGCATCTTTTGTGGGAAAAAGTGGTGGCTTTAGCTTCTTTATGGGCGTATGCCAATGGTTCCTTCCGAGGATTATCATTAAGTGGCTTAAAAGAGAGATTGGTTTGCAGCTTTAGTTTAAAGTAGTTTTCTTATTTGTTTCCTTTTCTTATTGATTGACCCCTTGTCCATCCTTTTGTAAATTGATGGTTTTCTAATATAATCTTCTTTTCCTATTTAAAATAAGTATCTTGAGGAGCATCTTAGGGAGTGTAAGAAGTTTTTGGGATATTCGTGTTCAAAAGTTGGGACTATCTGAAAATTTGAGTTGATAGACGAAATGGAGAAAGGGTCTGATTCAGATGACTTGAGAAGTAATAAATGTTCTTTTAGGAGTGAATGTGAGAAAATTCTTCTTTAAGAGGACGTTGGATGGGGACACAAAGCTAAAGTGAAGTGGGTGAAAGAAGAGGATTGCTATTCTAACTTTTTTTTGACAAGAGTAATTTTGAGTATTGTTGGCTTGTAGCTAATGTTTACAAAAATAAAAATGAAAGGCATAAGGCAGGGTGATGGTACACATTGGTTTTTATCTAGCTATATGGTGAAGCAAGGTTCTAAAAAGCGCTAGGCGGTAGTTAGGCGCCACAGCAGGGCCTAGCGCCTAGGCGGGTCTAAACGGGACTTAGGCGGGGGCCGAGAATTCAGAAATAGTTATAATATCTTAGGCGGGACTTAGGCGTTCATGTAACGCCTAGCGCCTAGGCGGGGCCTAGGCGGCCTAGACAGGCGTCTTTTAGAACACTGTGGTGAAGGCGGAGACCTAATTTATAGGGGCTGGAGTGAAATCCGATTAAGAGGAGTATTGAAGAAATGCAAAAGAAGCCATTTGAGGTATGCGAGGTGCGATTGGTTGTGTCATCTTTGGCAGGGGATAAGGCACCGAGTCAAGCTTACTTTGTTTTTTTTTCCCATAAGTGTAGAGATGTTATTCATGAGGTTTAATGAAAATTTTCTTGGAGTTTTTTTTTTTTTTTTGTAAACCGACACATTTTGATTGCTAATGTGGTGCATGATCTTAGAAGTAGAGGGAAGAATGATTCGTGTGTCCAATTAGATATTGAGAAAGTGTGCTATAGAGTTCATTAAAGTTTCCTAGATTGGGTCATAAAGAAGAAGGGGTTTGGACTTATGTGGCAACATTGGATTCGTGGGTGCTTAGCTTCCACGTCGTTAGTAGTTATTGTGAATGTATAGCCTAAAGATTGGTGCAGGGCCTCTTGTGGATCTAGGCAAGTGACCTGATCGTCCAATTTTTCTTCAGCTTAGTTAGAGTTGTATGATTTCAAGGGGATAAGAGTGGGACATCATTGCAGTGTGCTCAATAGGTAGGGAGGAGGTTCGGGTGTCCCATCTGCACTACTTAATACCATACTTTCCTTATCAGGAACTTTTGAGGTTCACAAATTTGCTTACAGTTTTGCTAATATTCGATCACGTTTGAGGGTTAGTCAGGATTAATCTTGTTTAGCATGTTTTGGGTTAGCATGCTTCATTGATTGGTTGCTCAATTAGGAAATTTCCTTTCACACACTCACTCATTTAGGTCTACCTTTGGCACAATCTAGAAAGACCCTTTCCTTTTTCAGTTTTTGGGCATCTAGAGAGCAGACAAAATTTTGGAATCTGGTGGTGAGTGGACGGTGGAAGAGGACATTTTTTATTTGGAAGGTGCGATTACCCCTGTAAAGGCATGTATAGTGTCTCCATCAATGACCTCTCCTTGTTTAGCCAGTTCGGGTAACAAATAGGATTTAGGGAATCATGTTTCAATTTTTTTTTGGATTGGGAGACGGGGAGGGGGGGGGGGGAGAGAGAGAGAGAGAGAGAGAGAGAGAGAAATCAAAAGAGGTCAAAGATTGACCAAGCTTCTTTCCCTTTCATATAAATGTATCCACCCTTAAACATAAAAGAACCACAGCAACTTGTAGTGTTTCTATGCACCTTCTTCTATTTCAAACAAGTGAGCATTTTGCTTCTGGTTCTTGCTAACATTTAACAAGTGGCTTTGTGACAACACAACAACAACAAAGCCTTATTCCTAAAATAATAAAGAGTTAAAAGAAGAAATAGGTGGGAAAAAAAATGAAAATGAAAGGAAGAGAAGGTGAAAAGAGAAAAAAAAATAGTGATAATAAAAGAGAAAATAAATAATATGGATTATTGACAAGTCCCATAGGGGCACTTCTTAGCAGAACTCTTGTTATTATAATAGTGGAAGGGATTGCAGGAAGTTCTCTATCTCTCTCTCTCCCTCCCTTCTACCTCTCTCTGTGTGATTTGACATTCGTTGAAGTTCAGATGTTCAATATTTGCTGTTACTCACTTTTGGAAATTACTGATATTATTAATGTTTTCTTACTGGCTTATCTCATCGCTCCCTTGTGTGATGTCTTTCAGTATTCTTAATGGGCAACCCAAACTCATGGGCTTGAAGGAGTTGCTTCAGGTAATTAACATGTTGACATGCGTTTTTTCCACATATTTATGCTACCAAAGGATAATTACATAAACACATTTTCTGGCGGGGTTTCTACTTTTCCGTATGTTGTAATTCAATTTCAGAAATGTGTTACCCATTTAAGAGGCAGTACTCTAGTGCCATAGAGAGTGACACTTGTCTCATTGTGTTTTATTGGTAGACTGATTTAGGTTCTCAACTTTTTCAGTTAATAACAATATATGCAGAGTTTTGACAAATGAGTGATGCAATAAAGGCTCAAACCGCCTTCTCGTGGTCCTGGTTGTTTTTAATTTTTGACATAATAATATATTTGAGAAGCAGAGACTTTGACGCGCCGGACATGCAATATGAAACTTTCCAAAAAGTTCAAACACGATACTCCACGCTGGGGGTCACGTCTTGTGAGAGTGTGCCCTCATGCGTGTGTTCTCAGATTTATACTACCGAATTGTGATTTAGCTGGCATAGCTTGACATGCAATATGAAACTTTTCAGTTGGCCTCTTCTTTTAAAGTCAAAGACGAACTAGTGGAAGCTAAGGCATAGACATGATATGGTCATTTCACTGTGTCTGTGCAAAAGGTGTTGGGCAAAGCAACTCCTGCTAACTCTTTGTCATTCACCTTTTTAACCGTGCTTGTAATTATGCTTCCATGCTGTATATTAGGTAACTTTGTGACTGAGAAGCTGTGACCTAGAAATTTTAGTGCCTAACAAGTACTCCCTCCGTCCCATAATAAATGTTACCGAAATTGAGGAAAAATAAGTATAATATTGATAGTGGTGTTGGTGTTGTGAGTATGAAAAGTAAAGAAAGTGGGGTAGGAAATCAAGGCCGGTCCTGTAGAATTTGGGGCCAAGGCGAATTATTTAGTTGGGGCCCTTAAATTCTATCACAGGCAACAATGCGGTGCAATTTTTGAATCTCTTCTACTGTTTTTCTGCATTTCGTCTCAGTCGTTCTCTCTATTAAAGGTATTTATTTTCGATTTTTCTTAGGTTTTAGCATTATAATAGTTGGACCCAAATTGAATCGCAGACTGTTAACGAGATATTGAGAATTTTATTAATAAAAATATTGAGTTTCGGACTTGGAAAATTGGGTTTGGTATTAATTGGGTCTAGATAATTGCAAAAAGAGTATTAGGAAATAATTTGATAAATTTCAGAGGATTTAAAAAAATATATTTCATTATATAATTATAAATAAAAATAATTAAAAAATATTGAAATAATTCTGAAATAATAATTTTCAAATAATTCATTAGAATATATAGGAAAAAGAAAATCAAACTTGTTAATTAATTAAGTTAAGAAATATGAGAAAAAAATAAACTCAAACAAGGAATAAAGCCCAACAAAAAGTCCAACCTAGGATAAAGAGGGAGATAAAGAAATTGTATAAAAGAAAGAAAATAGAAATGTGTTGGCTGAGGGATTCGAACTCGAGTAGAATGGGGACAAGGGATTTGACTGTACACTTCTTAACCACTGGAACACTGAAGGTATTAGCATAAAACCGTGATGGTTTCTGTATATAATAAAAACAAAAAAATTGGGGCTCTAAAATCGAGTAAAAATTCGGGGGGGGGGGGGGGGCCTAGGCGACCGCCTCACTCGCCTCCCCACGGCCGGGCCTGTAAGGAATATTAAGTGGATTGTTGTTTGTGAGTGTTGCAAGTGGGTCGCATTGAATAAATATGTATTATCAACTTTTCATTTTAGGATAGTAACATTCGTTATGGGAAGCCCAAAAGGGAAAGAAGTAACATTTGTTATGGGAATCAGAGAGTATGAAATACAGTTCTCGGAGTACCTTCCAGAGCCTGGGTTTTCCGAGTGCCAGTCTGTAACATTGGCCTTAATTGGCCTCCAGTAGTTCATATTATTCACATGCACACACAAGCAAGCCCACACATAAATGCGTGCACACACAGACGCACTGTCGGGTGTATTCTTGCTGTCAAAAGAAAGAGATATAACTTCTCTGACTGGATTTGAGATTTCCATGTCCTCTTTGATTTTCAAATGAACGAGTCTCAGAGAAATTTCCAGCTTAATGCTTTTTGATGCCGTTATACTTTGAAAATTTGTTCTTTTACTAGCACTAGATTGTGTTCTTATCCCTTATTGTTTTTTTTTTTTTTTTTTTTTTTGGTTATTACGTTAGAGACAATGAATATTTTCTGCTAAACGGTATTTAAATAATTAGTTTCTCACTTTTTGTTCTCCAAATCTGGGTACAGGCATTCTTGGACTTTAGATGCTCTGTAGTTGAAAGACGTGCAAAGTTTAAGCTTTCACTAGCACGAGACAGAAGTCATATTGTTGAGGTACATTAAGCTTTGAAATTAACCAAAGGATATCTAGCTTAGTGATAATACATATTTATTATGTTGTGATTGTAAACATGTTGCAGCATTAGAACCTCTGTGATCCTCCTAAAGAGCAGTTCATTGTGACCCTATTTCTTGCAATTCGTTGAACAATGATCACGTTTATGGATATGTTGTTCACACCTAAAGAAAGCCTCATTTTCAACAGTATTCTATTTTCTTCTGCACATAAAGTTCGATGCATGGGGCTTTCTTGGGGGTGAAATCCAATTTCCCATTGTTCTACTAGCTTCTTATCTCCTCTATGAATTGACTCATCAATGGGACAAAAACACTTATTAACAACATACTTTTCTTTTGTTTTTTTAATCAAGGGTATCATAGTGGGGCTTGATAATTTAGACAGAGTAATTGATGTAATCAGAAAAGCTTCAAGCAATAGCATGGCATCTGCTGATCTGAGGAAGGGTAAGCCCCTACCTCTTGTACTAGGAGCCTTATATATTGATAGTGATACTAGACTTTTCATTCCGGTAACCGCATAAAAGGATACTATAAAATATTTATAATTTTTTTTTTTTTTTTTTTTTTTTTTTTGGGGGGGGGGGGTGGTGGTGGAACGGGAGCAACAGATGTTTATAGCTGCGCAATTCTATGTCTTTGGTGCATTTAAGTTTTACCTCTTTGGTACATTTTATTTTGATATTTTGCTAATTACACTTCATTCGGGGGCAACCAGCAGTAGAAAAATGTCCAAATTTTACTTGCAGTGAGACAGCCTGATAGGTATTCTGGCCCTTACTCTGCGTCTTGCTAATCACTAATTCCCTCATCCACAAGCGAGCTAAACACAGAAAATAAGTGTATTTGATGGAATGTGAATACTGGAACCGATGTCTGTAAAGAGACACGATCGTGCGCGGAGTCTCCATATCGTTCTAACTCGGTTTCTATGAATGGAACCTCGACCTAACACCTACTTGGAGATGCAATCCTTGGTATAAGTGTATTTGTTCGAATTTGAAATGTTGATCCAATGTCTCTAATGAGAGACGGACCTTGATATAAGGTACATGACACTGCAAGCGGAGATTGGTAAAGCATGTGACATGTGAAAGAAACGAGCGCCTCAAGATTGCTCTCGATAAGCTCACAACAGTTTATAAGAACCACAAAAGAATCATTCCAGCAAAACATACTCTCTCCGTCTCAAAATACATGTCGTTTTAGACTTTTTCACACATAATAAGAAATGCAATTAATGCATGTGAAAAGTCTCCTATACCCCTAAAGTAACCAATTACCTAGGCAATTAAATGTTTGTGCAGGAGATAGTTTACTATCATTAATAAGGGTATAATTGGTATACAACAGCAAAAAGCTTTGATAATAGTATAAGGACAAATATTATGAGACAAAAATTAACTCCTAAAATGACATCTATTTTGAGACGGAGGGAGGGAGTATCATCTTATTAAAACATGAATAGGCTATTTAGAGCCTTCCTGGAAGATTCCTCCATGACAGGATATAACTGGAATAATGCTTAAATGATAAACTAAACATTGTTAGTAAACTAGACACTGGACCTAGAAAAAGTTAAGATTCAAGGGTTTCCAACCTTATATTATAAATAAAATCTGGATTTCTCAAAATTCAGCGTCGTTGGTTGAAGTATACCCAAAATTCTAATAAATCCCTGAATTATAAAATGCTAGCTGACTACATACCATCGCCATGGGGAGAACCGTGACTAGGCTGGTTCTTGCTGAAAGGTCCCCATAGCCCATAAATTGAAGTCCAATTAATTTTCGTAGTTTACTAGCTCAACCGTGATTACATCGGGAGGGGAGACCAGGGTGTTTTCAAAGAACACTATTGATTGCTTAGAGTTATGGTGACCGTTAAACATTGCACTCTTTCATAAATTCTTTCGAGGATTATCGCTTAATGACTTGAATAGAGATTGGGTTGCTGCTTTAGTTTGATGTAGGATTCTAGTATCTTTATTTTGCTGCTGGACTCCTTGTCCGTCTTTTTGTAATTTACTCTCTTTCTCAATAAAGTTTCTTTTACTATCAAAAAAATAAAATTAATTCCAACGAAAGACTGCAGGGTTAGCTGTAAGCATTCAGATTGAATGATTATACGCATGCTATTTTTGTTAGATTCATGTGATTTAATTTATGATCAGATCATTTGGTTGAAGGTAGTTTCAGCACTTCAGAGGGTATTTCATTTAACTAGTTTGGATAATTTCTTTATTGCAGAGTTTAATTTGTCTGAAAAACAAGCAGAAGCTATATTGGACATGAATCTAAGAAGACTTACGTTGCTCGAGGTGATATCATAAGTACTTAATAACTGCATCTGCTTGAATCATAATTTTGATTTACCATCATATTGAAGAGAATTAAAATCTTATTTTGCAGAAAAACAAGTATATCACTGAAGGAAAAGGGTTGATGGAACAAATTTCCAAGTTGGAGGAACTTCTTTCAAGCAAAAAGCAAATATTGCAGGTAGAGATAGCAACTGCCAGCCATATACTCCCTCCGCCCCACTCGAATTAGGACATATTTCTATTTTGGGTGTCCCAATCAAAATAGGACAACCCCAAAATGGGAGTGTTTATTTAGTGGGACCCACATTCACACTCACAACTACTTTCCACTCATTATTCTCTATCCCACTCTCTCATACCTCACTTTTCATACTCACGACACCTACTCCAGTAACACTTTTTCTTTAATCCCCGTGTCCAACCCAAAAATCCTATTTCGGGTGG